>JAJJWW010010128.1:0-25324 GCA_023531295.1 Papaver armeniacum | reverse complement strand
CGATATTCTAACAAAAACGACTTAAAATTACAATATATTAGCATCAAACTCCACCGAATCAAGTGAAACACGGTGCAGAAACTATCCCATCAAAACCAATTGTCTATAACTTTTAGTTTAGCGTAATCCCTTTGTTCCCTGTAAACACAAAGTAGGCATGAATAAACATAGGACGAACACACAAACTAGAAATCGACTAATAAAACTTGCACCATTTTCAATTATAATTCAACTTACACAAACCAATGATTCAAAATATGAGTTAAATATCACTAAAACAAACAAAAACTCATAATTTATGATTCTTCAAACAATACAAAATCACTCTAGAAGCAATCCAAATTTTTAGCAATCCCTATATTTTTTAGGAAAATTGAAATCGGGTTAACTTTGATTTGTGATTTCAAGTATAAAATTTATACAAATAAATAGAATTAGGATTACTTACAAACACAAAAGCTTGCAACCAAGAATCCCTCCTTTTCCACTTGCGAGAACATAGCTCCCAAATCAAATTGGGAATTTTCATTTCAGAACTCAAGGAGGAAGAGATATTATAGCAGTTTTTTGGTCAATTAGCCCTTAGATTTGAATTTCTGGGTGTAAAAGACAAGAAAAATATGGCTACGGTTTCAAATAACCAAGGATTCAAATTCTAAGGTTCTAATATCCTGTTTGGATATTTCACCCAAACAAAAATTAATTTAGTTAATGTTAAGTTACTTTTATGCCCACAGATTTAAGAATAAAAATCTCAAACCTTTTGTTCGTTTCTTTTCTTCTCGGTAGAAATTTCTTCTGAAATTCACCACCGAAACCATGACCAAGACCAAGTGCAACCATTAATGGTGTTGAGAAGATACGGGAGGTCGTTGGAACAATTAATGGTGAAGAATACGCTTGTTTTTTGTTAGAGTTTTGATTGGTATTGCATCGAGATTAAGAGAAGACCCTTGTGTGTTGAGCTGGATTTGGTTAGAGATTTAGTTAAACAGATACAATAGATGAAAACAGATTTGCTGAGATGGTTGATGAGTGCCAAATAGTGCATATTTATACACCTTTTTATTGGCATTTTACTCATCTTTTGTGCTCAAGAATCAGATATTATCCCAGATCTCGTGTTTTTCTTTGTTTTCAAGAATAAATATTTGTTTTAATTAATTTTGTATTTTTAGGTACTAAATAAAGTCCGGAGAATCTCGAGGAGCCAAAAGAGCGAAGAATTGGAGCTCTAGCATCTATGGAGCCGACAGCTAAAGCTCAAGGCCAGCAATAAAGTTGCAACCCAACAAGTAGCAACTCATCTACAAGACATGGGCTTGAGCTAGAGCTACCCGCGACCCTGATCTCGAGCCCGTCCACTCAAGCCGTCGAGATTTCGATCTTCTACATCCTACGGTCAGCTGCCCCCACTAGCATCGATGTTCGATACTTCGCTCAACACCATATCACACCAAAACCGGCTACCTCTCTCAGCCGTTAAGATCTTCTCCAGCCCATCCAACGATCGCTCGGCTGTCCCATCGAACATCACAGTGCCGGGCCAATGTCAGCCGAAATGACCCTACCCTATACCCCCACTCGAGCAAACCCTAATCTCCCCATTTCTCTTCTTCCTTCTCTTTCCTCTCTCGCAACAACCCTCTGCAACACCCGCAAAGTGCAGCCTGCGGTTCTTCACCCGACCAACCTCCTAACACCACCAACTCCTCTCCCTCTTCTCTCTTCACCATCACCTCCCACTTCTACCGCAACCACCTTCCTTCATCTCTAGCTATTTAGTTTTTCTCTTTCTTAGCTTCTCCACCCTAGAAGCTAACTTAGAGAAAAGCTAAAGCTAGGGTTTACCTCCACGTTAAAGCATGGAGCGCAGCAATGACAATGACAGAGGCGAGATTCGAGTATGGGTATTGATTGATTTATGATTTAATTCCTATTTTTAATTCAATTAGGTTTGGGAATTTTGAATGAATTGCATGTATAAATAACGAATGAGGGTTTGTGTAGAAGGCACGCCCGGATTAGCCATCTTTGTCAATTAGATTTAATTTCGTTTTAATTTAGTTTGCTAGGGTTCATGAAACCCTAATTCCATGTATGAATTTAATTAGGTTTGTGTTGTCTTGAGTCTTAAATTTAAAGATAACTTCAATCTTAATACCCAACACTTTACTCTCCAATGGATACTTTAAATGATCCATTGTAGTTAGACTACAACCGTGTTGTTGTATTGCAGCTCAACCTTAGGCCCTAATGCTAATTCCCTTGGTGGTTGTGCTTAATTAGACAACCAAAGGCTCCAAGTTAGTAACTTCAAATGATATTGGAGTATCACGAGGAGAAACTCCTTAGCTAGGTGATGGAATTGACACACCTCACTTGTCTACCATAGGAACAAGAAAACTCAATCTAGTTGAACACATACTAGGAACCAAGTGGTGGAATGAAGACCCAAGCATCCTTTTATCACTTTGTTTATACCTTAGTTTAGGTTGATTACATTTCACTACTAAGCCATTATCGGCAAAACATCTTATTTACCACATTTTGTCCAATGTCACTGGGATTCAGGTTGAAGAAAGCCTTGGATCACCTTAGAGCACCACAAGTCCTTGTGGGATCGACCGTACTTGCTGTCTCCAATAGGCCGTGCACTTGCGGATTATAACATGTAGGTCATAAATATAAACATCTTTAGAGGCCTACCAAGTTTTTGGCGTCATGTTCTTTGACTTAGCGCGTGCTCCTTTGTTCAATTGCTTGCTTTACTTGATTTGCTCCCCGTACATATCCATTTTACTTAGTTATTTCGATCTGTGATTAATATAACTTAGTTAATTTTTGTAAACTGCATTAGTCATTTAAGAAATTCTAGTATAAACTTGTCATTGCATTGTAGTTTGCATCATAGTTCTTATTAGTTGTCTTAGTTTTGTAGTGTAACTTAGCTTACTTCATGCTTATTTCTCGTAGATTAATCTGTCATTGCACTCGTATCTTGCTCATTGCATATTTAGCCTTGTAGTTTTCGCGATAACTTCATAAATATCATTGCCCCGCATATTAACTCTGTGTCACCAATTATCTCGATCTACTTGCATTGCATTAACTCGGTCTTTGCCAAGTGCATAGCAAACACTTGATATTCATCTCCTTTGCTTAGCTGCACACTTTTGAGAACTAAGGCTTCTCTCCCGAGTTAACGTGTGCTTGATCTCATGTGCTATTGTGTCTAAATCGCCGAGCAAGCCCAAGGAGTGGAAGGAGCAAAACTTGGGTTTTGAAAAGTCAGTGAGCAACTCACCGCACTTGGTGAGTGGCTCCGCCATGTCTGTGTGCTGACTGTTGTGTTCATGCACAAACACTACCCTCACACGCACCCGCAAGAACTCCACTCTCGAAGCTTGGAGTTGAGCTGGGTCACAACTTGGAAAGCCAAGCCATTAGAGCCGTAACCCCGAGCATGAGCCATTAGTACGTGACCCGGTGAACCTTGCATAACCTTGATGCACACCTAAGTTATAACCCACCGAGTACACTCACGATGCATGCTCTTCCTGACCCTAAAAGGCCTATGCTTTAAAACCTAGTTGTCATCCGCCCCGAGCATTACCCGTCGACCCCCAGCAGTTAATCGTGGAATTGGTTTTAGCTAACCCATTAGCTGACCTATTCGCCTTTGAAAACTTTAGAGCATAGACTGTGAAGAGTGACAACAATCGGCTTTGTTGACACCTGGTGGTATTTTGTAAAGGCCAAGCTTTGCTTATTTGCTGTGACACCTCAATCGTGGCAACAAATTTCCGTAAAGTGTGTGTGACCTATAGCTTTTGAATGAGGTTGAGTGACTTGAGCAAGCACACTCATTTGCCCCGTAGAGCTTAAGATGCGCCTTGGTCTACTATGCATAACCCGTGAGAGCCAATTATATGTGCATGCTGCTAAATTAAAGCTAAACCAAATATGTCAATGACCCGAGAATTCAACACCTAGAGTCACAACTTGCGAAGTGACAATTTGGACAGCCAAGTTGGGTGAGCTACCACTGGAGAGCCAAGCTTAAGTGCCTGTGACCCCGTGAAAACCTTGTGCATGCATCCGTGAAATTTCGGATCTTCATTGGTTTCATACATTGTTGTTCTCGCACATCACCGCGTCTTTGGCCGTGTTGTGTGTCTCGTGGATCAGCCGTGCTGGGTTTCTCCAGGTGTTGTACCCATTTGCAAACTTGTGCCTATAATCGCTTTGTGCACACAACCTCGGCAAACTTGTGTCAGTATGCAAACTTGTGAGTGCAATTGCTAACTGCATAGCCAATGCTTGATCTAAGCCGCTCTCGGACGCTGGTTGAGAAAACTTGGGCTCGCATAAACTAAACAAGGAGCCCACATAAGTTCACCATTGGCTGTGCATAACTAAAGCCCACATACTTTGGGCCATTCAATTGCTTGGGGCTCTGCACTCCAATCAAGCCCACTTAAATCAAAACTCGAGCCTCAGAATTGTTCTTTGCCAAACCGAGTTGCCCGGCCACCATCACTCGAAACCCAACCATTGGGCTCCACATAAGTTGAACCACCCAAGCCCACATAAGCCTTCCACTGGGCTAATCAACCTTAACCCGGCTCTACACAAAACTCTCACCCCAACTCAATCCACTTCCGGGCCACACACTTTGCAACAAACTGGGCTTCCCACATAAACCAAATCAACCCATTTAAACCAAATCCCAATAAACCAAATTCCCACATAAACCAAAGCCCATTTTCATGTTATATTTGTTAATGTTTGTACATATTTTCTATTGGGTTGACCCTCAACTCTTTAGACTGTTAGTAAATTTTTGTAGGACTTGTTATTTTTTTCTTTTTCTTTCTTGAATCGGTTGAGTCTTCTTGTGCATTTATTTTTGTGCTAATCCGATATAATCACCACTGAGAATGTTGGATTTTGCCTTGAAGAATGAAGCTCAACCTTGCTCTGCCATCCGTAATCTCTTCCTTTTCTCTTATCAAAGATAGTTCTCTCGGTATGTGATCATGTTTAAATTTTTTTCTAAATGTAGACACATTGAGGACAATGTTTGATTTAGGTTTGGGGGTGCATTTGCATATTTTTGCATTTAGAGTTTTTAGTCTTTTTAACCTTTTATTTATATTTTTGCATTTAGAGTTTTTAGTCTTTTATTTTACCTTTTATCTTAAAAAAAAAAAAAAAAAAAAAAAATTCAAAACTCTTTTTGTAAAAACCTCCAACTTTTAGAGATTTTAGAGTCACTAGCATGCTTTTAGCTTTGTTTACATAGAGATTCTGACCGAAATAATAGAACTTGAAGTACCGGAAAACGCAATCGGGTTCCTTAGTTGATTAGAGCGTTAAAGTTGGATTTAACCATACCGGAGGGCGAATTAGGTGTCTGTTTAGATATTCGGTGAGTAGAATTGTGATCACCCATAGTGGAGACTACCCATTTTACATCAAGTGAGGCACCAACCTTCAATTTTTTGCAACTTTCTAGAAAAAGTCATTAGAGTGTGTGTCACCTTACGTAAATTCCGGGTAGGAATGGTGAGCTACCCAACTTCGCACCATTTTCAGCACTACTTTTGATCTCTTGAGTGCTAGTTTTTGTCATTCATGAGGGTGACGTCTAAAGATGAAAACTTCTTCTAAATACCGATTTGCGTTAGCATCTCTCTCTCTCAATCAAAGAAGACCCATAGAAACACATCATCATCAAAGAACCTGAAAGCAGAATCGAATATGGAAAGAAAAAATTGATATAGTCCAAGGTTTATGTGCAACAAAGAAAAGAAAATAGGATGAGAATTAATAAAATTTATAAAATCAAGACAATACAAGTTGTGGAAAAATTGAGTGATAAAGTCCTTTGTCCATGGAGTTAGTTGTTTCACTATTTGTATTTGTATTTTTTTCACTTAAAAAAAAAACAAAAAAAATAAAAATAAAAAATATATATATATATATTGTAGTTTATTTTCTTATTTTTTGCTACCACCATGGTAAAGAAGAGTTTAAAAAGAAAAATCCAAACAACAAGGAATTTGAGTAGAAAGGTTAAAAATTGTCAAGTTTTGTGAAGTTTAGAAGTTCGTCATCAACAAGTGAAGACCGAAGACCAAGAATGAAGACGTTTCTATGGTTTCTTATGAGAGAGTGATATTAATTGCCGATCGGGTGAGAAGTGAGTGAGTACTCCCACCCCTTGCTAATGGTTGATTTCCTTTCTTAGAGATCATCGAAAAAGATTCTTTTGTCCACACTTCGTGGAGTCTCCAGATTTTATTTCTAAGGTTATCCTTCTTACATACAACGTGTGCGGGATTTCTCTCTTTATTCCCGCTCGCACACACGAGAGACTAAAAAGCGATCTTTTGAGTGCAATTATCATAAAACCCTAATGGTGAGGCGAAGTGAGGCTTATGATCACAATCGAATCCGAATTCTTTCATATGGTATGGTTACTCCTCGCTCAAAGACTTAAGGATGAGAATCGTTCTTCGATAGTTCTAACTTCAGTACTAGCATGCGAAACTTCTATGTCCTCATAGCTTCTAGGATGCTTGAGACTCTTTACATTCAAGTTGGAGAAGGTTTTGTGGGTACACCTCTTGGTAAACCCTCACGAGACTACAACTCGTCCACTAGGGACACCTAGGGGTTTAAAGGCTTAGTGCATACGCTAAATGCATTCGAGAGACCGACAACAATGGTATAGTTAGGATTTCTTATTTTCTTTTACTTGAGGACAAGTAAAATTCGGGTTTGGGGGTATTTGATGAGTGCCAAATAGTGCATATTTATACACCTTTTATTGGCATTTTACTCATCTTTTGTGCTCAAGAATCGAGATATTATCCCAGTTATTCTCGTGTTTTCTTTGTTTTCAAGAATAAATATTTGTTTTAATTAATTTTGTATTTTTAGGTACTAAATAAAGTCCGGAGAATCTGAGGAGCCAAAAGAGCGAAGAATTGGAGTCGAGCATCTATGGAGCAGAAATAAAGCTCACAAGAACAGTTGCAACCCAACAAGTAGCAACTCATCTACAAGACATGGGCTTGAGCTAGAGCTACCCGCGACCCGGATCCGAGCTCCGTCCACTCCAAGCCGTCGAGATTTCGATCTTCTACATCCTACGGTCGCGCCCCCACTAGCATCGATGTTCGATACTTCGCTCAACACCATATCACACCAAAACCGCTACCTCTCTCGGTAGTTAAGATCTTCTCCCGACCCATCCAACGATCGCTCGGCTGTCCCATCGAACATCGGTGCCAGGCCTCCCAACAAACAAATGACCCTACCCTATACCCCCACTCGAGCAAACCCTAATCTCCTCATTTCTCTTCTTCATTCTCTTTCCTCTCGCAACAACCCTCTGCAACACCCGGAGCGAGCTCACATTCTTCACCCGACCAACCTCCGACACCACCAACTCCTCTCCCTCTTCCGTCACCCCATCACCCTCCCACATTCACCGCAACCACCTTCCTTCCTCTCTAGCTATTTAGTTTTTCTCTTTCTTAGCTTCTCCACCCTAGAAGCTAACTTAGAGAAAAGCTAAAGCTAGGGTTTACCTCTCCACAATCCGAAGCATGGAGCGCAAAGCGGACGAATTGACAGAGGCGATATTCGAGTATGGGTATTGATTGATTTATGATTTAATTCCTATTTTTAATTCAATTAGGGTTTGGGAATTTTGAATGAATTGCATGTATAAATAAAAATTGAGGGGTTTGTGTAGAAGGCATGCCTCGGATTAGCTTGATCTTTGTCCAATTAGATTTAATTGTTGTTATTTGTTGTTTTAGTTTAATTTGCTAGGTTTCATTGAAACCCTAATTTCCATGTTGTGTTAAATTCTGTTGAACTATTCTTGAGTGCTAATTTATATCGTACAACTTCAATTTTAGCTTTCCATTGCTTTACTCTCACAAAGGCATATCATGTATGCATTGTAGTTAGGCTTAAACCGCATTGGCTAGGCTTCACTCAAGCATTAGACCCAAATGCTAATTCCTTTGATTAGTTATACTTGATTAGATAACTAATGCTCGGGTTAGTACCCTCACTGTTATTTGAAGCTTTACATGGAGAAACCCCTTAGATAGATGGTGGATTTGACACTCGCCATTATCACCACGGGACAAGAAAGCTCAACTCAGTTGACACACAATAGGAGTTAGTGGTGGATTTGGAGACCTTAGTAACACTTTATCTCACCGTTTACCTTAGTTTAGGTTCTCTTCACTAAAAATCACCGTATTGGCACAAAAATATCTATGTTACAACCCTTTTGTTACTCACACTTGAAACTCAGTTTAGGCAAGCCTTTGATCAATACAAGAGCACCACAAGTCTCGTGGTTCGACTCAGACGTGCCCAGGTTCTACAACCAAGACACTGCACTTCTCATGTATTACCGTAGGCCATAATTTATATACACATCTTCAGGCCTACCAATGGTATTGATGGATTTAATCTCATTTTTTCTCAATGGAATTGGGGTTTTTATATTGGGTATCAATGCTTCACCGATTTTGTTTGAAGTAGAGATTTGGTGGATTGTTAGAACCCAAAATACCGTGGATAGTATGGAACCGAAATTGAAATGTGCTAGATTGAGACTCATCTATAGAAGTCAGATGAATTAGTAATGTGGTTTGTTGTATATTTGAAATAAATTGTAGGAAGGAGATGTAACGGCCTTAGTAATCAACAACATGCTCAATTCTATATCATCGTAAGAACGCACAAATGTATGTTTGTAGAAATTCCCGCACTATCATTTCTTCACAAATTCAAGTTCACAAGACTAGTTGATCAAGACAGATAGCCATGGGACTTATGGGTCGTTTTCCGGGATAAAAAGCAACCTGGAACTATAGCGCTTGGTTTAGTTCATGCTCGAGTTAACGACTCAATTCAAACTAAGAGACACATGACACATTAGGTACGAGTTTTATGAGGTTTTGGGTCTTTTTGGAAGCGAAGAATCGCAAAGGAATAACCAGTTAGAGCTATAGTTGACTTCATTATCACTGTTGCGCTAATTTTCATGGGTCTTGTCATTGCCAAGGGCTAGTTTAGGTTTCAGTTGACAAAATAATGGCTAGGAGATGTTCTCGACTGGCAGAGAAAACAATATAAGGCCGAGAATTTAGAGAATAAGCAGTAGTTGTTACCGTTGAATTGTTGATGAACGGTGGCTATTTGACGAGTGTTTAGAATTCGATAGAAATAGGAGTTGCTAGCTATGAAAGCACGTTTTGGTTTAAATAAAATTTAGCTATGAAATAAGTAAATTTCAACATTATATTTTGTTAATTTTGATCTTGTTGTCTATGTGTTTGTAAATGACAAACAAATTTTGTATAAAAACTTTGGGAATTCGTCACCTTTTTTCATAGAAACAGTTTTTGATGCACGTTGCACCTGGGTGCATAATGCATAGTCTGACCTGAAAATACTTTCTGCAGGTTGCACCTGGGTGCATAATGTATATTTTCGAATGTTGCACCTGGGTGCATGATTCCCAGCCGACATGAAAATACTTTCGCAGTTGCACTGGATGCATAATGAGTAAACGTGACAAGTTTAACAATTTACTGGACAAAGTATTTTAAGAGCTAATTATCTGAAATTTTCTGCCAAAAAAATCAACAATTTTACTTGACATAAAAAATCATTTCTATACATAGTACTTCATAATTAACTGATTGTTTAAGTCTTACAGGAACTCAAATAAAGAAATGTCTGACAAGTTCTCATATAAATAACACTTCTAGCTAAACAACATCACTAGTCTTCTTTCTTCCAACTTCCTTCATCTTGGAGAATTTCATACACGACTTGTACTCGTTCTATCCTCACCTTTTCCATCGAGGAAATTCAAACCCACCATTCATCACCGAATCTATGAATAAAGAACATACATCCTGGAATCAACACTATTGACAACATCACACTCTTGAGTTAAAGACCATTATTTACGTTTATATTGTAGATTGATAACTGTGAAAACCAAATAAAAAACTACCTTTCTTCTTGTAGTGGACATCCATTTGGGTGTGGCTCAACCTTGAACTTGTTTACATCAACTCCTCTTGTTGGAGTATAAAATTTGGTAAACACCTTGTTTATTCTCCTCGTCATAATCTCAAAGATCGTGCCACTAACATTGTGCATGTTCTTTGTTCTTAATTCAACAGTTTTCCTCTTGCCTTTGTTTCCTACAATAAAGGAAAACAAAAGATTTATGTACAGAGGCGCATAAAATGAATCCAATATCAAACCATAAAATGTAATTAAGATGCATCTAAGTTTAGTGCAACACAAACACCAAACTTGGCCAAGTTTAGTCAAGATGCACCCAGGTACAAATAAGCTTACAACAACATGATAACCAAATCAACCAAATTTGAACAAAATCTAAGCAAGATGCACCTAGGTGCATCTGAGTTTACTGCAACACAAATACCAAACTTGACTAAGTTTAATCAAGATGCACCCAGTTGCAAATAATCTTACTGCAACATGAAAACCAACTCTACCAAAATCTAATTAAGATGCACACAAAGCATCCGAGTTCTCTACAAAATGAAAATAAAACATAGCCAAAAATACTCAAGATGCACCATGCATCCGGGTTCACTACAAGATAAAACCCAAACATAACCAATTTTACTCAAGATGCACCGTGCATCTGAGTTCTCTGCACATTACAAACAGTAATTAAAGGACACAATTTACAGAAAACTAAGTGAACGAATTTCGTCATGCATGCTTCATATGCGTTACAAGGCTACATGATATAAAGATCCCATATATTGAATATAATCTCAATTTCTCATCAAGATGCTCCCAGGTAATCTAGGTTCACTACAACATGAAATCCAAACATAACCAATTTTACTCAAGATGCACCCAAGTGCAGCTGAGTTCTCTGCAACATGGAAACCAAACATAACCAAAAATACTCAAGATGCACCCGGGTGCATCAGGGTTCTCTACAGCATGAAAACCAAACATGACCAATGTTACTCAAGATGCACCTGTTATATCTCAAATCACCGAACACAATATGAATTTCTCAACAAAAAAAAAAAAAAAAAAAAATAAAAAAAAAATTGATAAACCCAAAGTAAGTTTCATTTCAAAATAGATACCCAATTCAAATACATAATTTCAAAATAGATACCTAATTGATAACCTAATGTTCCATTTCCTAATTCAAAAACCAAAAATTAAAATTAGGGTTAAGAGCTTACGAGTTTTAGGTCCTTTGCTGTTCATCTTGTGAAATTGATGAAATAAACAACCTCTTTGATCTTTGCGGAGTAGTTGAATTGAAAATTAGGGCATCCTCGGGTAAACGTGATTTAGGTCAGTTTTGATGGTGGTCTTGGTGTTGTCGTTAATCTTTGGAGAAGAAGAAGAAGAAGATGTTGGTGATGGTGATGGTGGTGGTGGTGGGTTAACCCCGGAGAAAAGAAGATGATGGTGGTGGAGAGAATTGTAGATGCTTGTCGACGGTGGTGTTGGAGAAGAAGATATGTTTGGAAAGAGAAGATATATTTGGAAACCTAAAGCGATCGACCAAGTTTGGAAGGACATAAAAACGGAAGGGTACAACGGTCTCTTTAAGTATATGTCTTTTTCACCTGCACACATAGTTTAGCAATCAATGCTACCAGGCTTTAGGGCCTATGGTCATATGACCCATTTTCCGGATATTATAGAGGTATAAAAAGGAAAATGAAGCCAACGGTGCATAGGCAATGAGGGCCCACCAGATCAAAATCAATCGGAAACTTTGTGAAATGTCCCTATATAATATCTAGGGTTTTCCTTCCTGGCTCCTAAAGTTCCGGTTTTAAGGTACAGCTATAGATCAGATTTTTATTTCAGTTACCAATTAAAGGCTCACAAAAGTTCCGATTCACTCTTCATTCTCCGGCTCAATTGGGGCCGATTTTAATAAGACTTAAGGTTCATGGAGATGACTTCGAAAGAGATGAGAGCTTTAAGGAAGAACAAGATGAGATTGTCAAAGCAGAATAAACTGAGAAGAACGAAAGAGATCGCTGCGTATCTTCCTGAGATGACATCGAAAGAGATGAGAGCTTTAAGGAGGAACAGGATGGGAATGCCAAAGCAGAAGAAGGTGACAAGACTGAAAGAGATAAATGATGCAGCTCTTCCTGAGCCGAAGAAAGTGAGAAAAGTGAAAGAGATAAATGCTGCTGGGTATCTTCCTGAGGATTTGGTAATTGAAAATATTCTCACCAGATTACCAATTCGGGCTCTAGCTCAATACATCCGCGTCAGTAAGTTATGGTGCAATTCAATTTCAATTAATGTGCGATTTGCTAAAACTCACTTCCTTCATAACAACAGTCATAAGTTAAATCTAGTCATCAATTTACTTAATGTATGGTGTGCCCAAGGAGGAGCTAGTTTCTTTAGTTTAGATGATGATTATAAATTTAGACTATTATTCAACTTAAAATTCAAACTCAAAAGTGAACTAGTAGGTTATTGTAATGGATTCACTTGTATTACAGAAAAGCGTAAAGATGTTGACGGTCCTAATTTAATGACTGTCATTAACCCAGTTAGGGAGGAAACACTTTCCCTCCCCTACTATAAGTATCCTACTTACGAAGGGGAATGCAAGTATTTGTGTCATGGTTTTGGTTTTGATTCATCAACAAACAAATACAAGGTTGTCATCATTTTTACTTCCAGAGGCGATGAGCAGTTGATTAGCATGGCCTTTACTTTGGGCACTAATTCATGGAGAAAGAGTGTTACAAGTGTTGCTCAAATCTCTCCACCACCAGGTTGTTCTCCTTTTCCTAGTCGTCGATTGGTAAGAAGAGGAGCCACTCTTTGTGGAGGTGATCTTTTCTGGAGGATAGCTGATAGTGCAGTAGAAGAAGAGATAGTAGTCACTAATTTTCGTGTGCAAGTTCGTGAGAATAATAAGTTTGGCATGTTGCTCTTGTTCGATATTCACAAGGAAAAGATTCGGTTCATTCGACTCCCGACTGAATTTAGTGTTACCCCGATGCCGGCAACGATGAATGTAGTGATTGAACATCATCTTCTGGAGCATAAAGGATATCCTTGCCTTGCATGGTCCGAAAAGACGATGACAAACATTACACATTGTAACTGTCATTGCCATAATGAGCAGAGTAGGCTTTGTTGTTGCTGCTGTCGTTTTACAATTCAACTGTATGTATTGAAGGACAAGGAAAAGCAAGTGTGGATCAAGGGGAGACTTTGGGTTTTCAAGTTAGGGAGCTTGGTTTACTGCCAGCTCCCTTTGTTGTTACTTTGAGACTGCTACTGCTTCTACTGCTAGCTTTCCAATGCGCATTCTGAGCGTCTCTGATCAGGTATTATTGTATTGGTTTGATGGAAAATGTCTTAAACTTTACAATTTTCAGACGAAACATCTCAAGGTGGTAGGGGCCCTTTCCTCCTGCAATAAGCAAAGTAGTAGAGTTTTTAATATTAAGATGAGTAGATCCCCTCCAATTATGGGAGTTGATGATGATTTTAAGATGTATAGCCCGTACCTGGATTATCAGCTGCATGCTCGAGCTGAAAACATCCTGTCACTGAAAGCTTTCATTCCTGCAGGAGATACTAGTAGGTACAACGCTCATCTGCATGATGGGTGAATACTGTAAGAGAATCAGAAAACTTTCATGCTTTCTTTGAGGTAGTTTTGTAATATTATCTGACTTCAGTCAATTTACTGACTCAAATATTAAGGCTTCTGGCATTTGGTTTTATTTATTTCTTGAAGATTTTTTGCTTAGTTAAATGGATGAAGACGGTCAAAAAGTTTAGTTTTTTACAGACTGTCTTTCCAACTTGAAGGTGTTAGAAATATGTAGGGGAATGTGTCTATTTCACAAATTTGTTGTTAGTAGCCTTATTGTCGGGAATAGACCAATTGTGGGTTGGGCTCCAAAGTTTGGAAACAATATTTGCGTCCTGGTTTGGCAAGTAACACAGGGAAACTAATGCAAGATGTGATGAAATATGAAGGAGGGTGTTGCATTAGCATCCAGAAGCTATGTTTGTGGCCAGGATCAAGACACACTGCCGCATTTACTCTGGTTCTGCAACTTACTGAGCTAGTTTGGAGTTGGCTAGGAAGTGTGTTTGGTGTTTGAAACCCAAAACCTTTTGAGGATGTTTTTTTCACCTTTGCAAAACAGTAGAGTGCAACCTTGAAAGAAGCTTGGGTTACTGCAGCCTAAGGGAGCTTTGGTTCTTGAGTTATAAGATTATCTTTGGGGGTCTGATCCAAATGTGAAAAAAGATCAAGGCAAGGGTTATGCAGGTGCTGTTTGACGGTGGTCATAGAATGAAGGGTTTGATGTTTAATCAATATCATGATTTGCAGAAGGTACAATTCCTTGGAGCATTGCAAGATGGAACAGGGTTAATTAGAGCAAAGTTGGTTGATATGCTACAGAGAAGCTGGATCAAGATTTGGAGCAGCGGATACAATTGTGAATATGGGGAGGCCTGCAGCTCTGGTTCAATTGGAAATGCCTGACAGATTTGGTTAACTGAGTAGCCTTTGGGTTACTGTGTGTGATTTGGTTAACTGAGTAGCCTTTGGGTTACTGTGTGTGTGACAGATTTAGGCTAGAAAAGAAACCAACATAGCCATCCCCATTACCAGGTGAAAGACGCATACACATGTTTGTGCAATGTCCTGAACGAGTATTTTCATTACCAGTGAAGTTCCCAAGGAATGTACCTTAGTTTGGATTTAAATTGATTTTCGCTTTGTAGTGTGCATGTGAGCTGGTACCATGTGATTGTATCAAGTAGGTAATTTGTTAATGTTGTCATAGGGTCCTAGGTTGAGTACTGCTTGTTCCGGTGTGATCAGCATCCTTTTCCTCTGTTACATTTTAGATTATTTTGAATGAAGCAGCGAGATTTCGCAATGTTGTTCGATATGTTTGACTAGTGCATTTCGGTTACTTAATTTATATAGTTGCTTTTGTTTCTAGTGAAACCATTCAGATTCATAAACTTAATTTATATAGTTGGTTTTGTTTCTAGTGAAACCATTCAGATTCATAAAGATGGGAACTGGCTAGTGGCTTCCAGTGAAACCCTTGGTAATTTATAATATTTTTGGGAATAACGAAAAAAACTAGACACCTTTGGAAATTTCCTCAAAAAAAAAGAAAGAAAAAGCAATTAATTATAAAACAGAATTCTGCGACACCTTCTACTGAAACAAAAACTACTCCGTGAAAACCATATTTTTCTCTTGGCCTGCCTATTCCCGATTTGGTTGCCGAACTAGTTTCCATACTCATCATACCTTTAATCACTATCCCATGATTCATCCGTACTCCAATCACTATCCCATGATTCATCCGTACTCCAATCACAATCCCATGATTCTTCCATACTCCAATCCGAATCCGACACATTCATATTCTCTGTTGCAGCATTCACAACGGCACTTGAAGGAGTCAATTGGCTAAAATCAGAATTCTCATCCAGAAAAGCTTTAACCATATTATTTGAAAACCCATTAACCAATTTCACACCCTTCAGTTGACTCGAAACTGGAGTTGAGCTAGACTCACGCAGGTTCCAAAATACAATCTCAGGGACATTCACGTATCCCTTTTCTCTGAACATATTCTGTATCACCTGATAATCCGTCTCCCAATTCTTAGCTGCGTCACGGCCAGACAGATGACTATATCCTGAATTAGCTTCATGGAATTCCATATCGCTGAACACAAAAAGCTTCTTTATCATCTGATCTTCTTTCAAGTTGCCTTCAACTGCCACATGCAATATTTGGTCGAAAACACTCTTGAAATCAGGTGGAAACCCACACTCCATTCTTCTAATGAAGTCTGTCTTAGATCTCAAAGTTTCACCTTCAATCTTTTTCAGTTCAGGATTTCGTGTAAAGGTGATAAGTTTTCCTTTCCATGGCTCATGGCTCATCTCTGATATTAGCAAACCAAGAGCCACAGAGACATCCATTGGCGTTCCAGTCATACTCCCCGACACATCAGCAATTGCAAGACCGTCTTTAAGTTTACCAATTCTCGACAAGTCTTCCACCATTCGCTTCCATTGAAGCTCAGCGACGCTGCAATCATTTTCTTCTTCTTCAAATCTTAAAGACTGAATGATCTGGTAAGGTAACAAGGCTCCAGAAGCAATCTTATACTTCTTGTTTTCATCCAAATCATGACAGAGATTCCAGCCTTCACTGTCGCTAGCATCATCCACAGGTAATTTATTTTCCACTAGCTTTTGCAGATTTGATAGCTTTGAAACTAGATGAGAACCCACAAATACTGTCTGATCCTCTTCTTGGGATTTCTTTAATTCTGCTAACTTTGATTTGACTTCATCCATGAACTCAGTCCTCTCATTCCTACCAAGATTAATTTCTTGGTTCACTTTTTCTTCTAGTTTATCGAATCGGTTACTTAGTCCCTCCACCTTATTGTTCATCAAAAGAACAGAATCAATCAGCTCCTCCAGAAGAGTCTCTAAACTAGTATTCTTTCCAGCCCAACTAGGCATACCACCACCACCACCACCCATTATTTCTTCTTTAAAAAATTAAATGCCAAAGAAGAATAACACAAACAGAAGGAAGCAAAAGTATGAATTCAACTAAATTGTTTAGCGAAAGTTAAGATGTCTTTAATCTTTAACAAAACTTAATAGACTGTACGTATTTATAGGCTTGCACCAGGACTACTAGAAGCATTCCTAAAATCACTAGAATTCTAAATAAAGGACATAATAAGATAAGGAAACAAATAAGACTTCTAAACTAAGGCTAACGGCCAACTTCTAAATAATAGGTAATGTGATAGACTTCCAAGCTCGTTGATTTGGTAGTTGAACAGTTGATGCATGCATGACCTGAATTACCAGTTAAATTAGTAGATTTTGGATGAGTTTTTATTAGATTGATTATACGTACCTATTTTTCTTGTCATACTCGTGTGGCTACTTTGCAAGTTTCTTGGTTTGTAACAAAAAGAGTTCATACAGAAAGGCCAGCAAGAAGATTTCGGACATCCCTTAAGAGAAATACAAAAATAAATAAAAAGCTAACTTTATATCCCTCCGTTTCAAAAAGATAGTTAGTGTAACTTTTGCCTACCCAAGTGGAAAAGAAAAGAGAGCAAAGGAAAAGGAACTAAGTACACAATTCCTTAATAGTGTGCGAGTGGCTGCCGTTCTTACAAACATTAATTAACAGTCTTGTATGCTTTGTAAATTGTAACGATCATAAGGAAACCCTTACCCACTTGTTATGAATTAATTGTGCATTTGTTAAACTTTGAAACAAATTTTGTTTGGGAGGGAACTATACTAGCAAACTTGCACAAATGATTGAACTCTTGATTTTACAACAAGTAGAGAGGAGGAACTTGCATGGGTCGAGATGAGCAGAACGTTGAAGTACTTACTATCAAGCTGATGGCACAAATCGTCTGTAGGCGCTTTTTTCAAGGGAAAATATCGACTGCAAGCAAGTTAGTGGTTGACGTCAAGCTGCTATATTAGCCTCCTGGATTCGTGCATGGCATCCGAAACTGTTTTGGTTTTTTGTTTCTTTACTTTGTTTGTCATGGATTTTGCTAGTCTTGACCTCTACTACGTCACCACAGTTACATGTCAAAATGAGGCTTTCAGTGTTTTACGGGTTTATGAATTCTATCAAATAATTTCTTTGTAAACCCAATATTCGAAACACAACACATAAGATCACTTGCAAAATGCATACCAAAAATATTTTTTTCTAAACGAACATACCAGAATTTATGTATCCCTTACAGAAAATATCTAAGATATTCATCATGCCTAACCTCGGATATATCCGCTTTACAGAAAATATTATGTGAGTTATGTTACACCATGGAACTGAATTTACAGATATGACGTATTTATGTTATTATCCGACAGTTAGTTTCGGTGCAAAAGAAAAAGATAAGTAATTAATAAAGTGTGAATCGCATGAAAATTCTCTTATAATCAAAGAAGAATAAGAGGGTCTAGACTATTTAGTGACACTTGATTTAAATTACACACACAGCTGTGTAGAAAAGAAACTAATCTAAGAGACTGATGAACTGAAATCAAAAAATAAAATAAAAATAGAACCACTTTGAAAGATAAAGTAAGATTAAAACACGTAAATATAATATAAATGAGTATGAACTGAACTCAGAACTACTGAAACATGGAGATGAAATGAAAAAGAGATTTGATATGACATCTAGGGTTTCTGAAGATGGGTGGAAAAGGAAGGTTTATATTGACAGAAGAAATGAAGACAAAGCCAAAATTACTGGGACTTTATGGTGGCCACTTATGATCAACTATAAATGACAAAGCTCCCTAGACCACTTATGAACTGGTCTGCAACAATAAATTTATTAGGTGGCAGCATCTATGGATGTAGCAAGCGGTGCACCTACAAAATTGATTTCACTCCAGACTATATTGGAATAGGAATGCTGGAAAAAAGTGAAAAGGAATTGGGTAGTTTAGGCATATAGCATTTTATCTTGGAACCAGTTGGTGCTATGTCCAACAAATTTTATTGAAGTTGAATTACAAGATTCATGGAGAATAACTCAAAAGACTAGTTAAGTTTCAATTCTTGAATAGTGCAAATGGCATAAAAGATAATGTAATGTGCCACTGGATAGTATACTAAGACACACTAGGGAAAGGCATGAAATAAGTTTATATAGCCCCCTTTGTCGTTGGATGATACGATTTAACAATTCAAAGGATTTTTTAGACTCTGATGACCATCCTAGTTTCCACTGAATAAGTTGAGAATTAGCACCACTGACCATCCTAGTGTTGTGCTCATTGTTTTGCCAATTTAAGTAACATTTGGAACATAGCAAGATTGGTCTTAACAAAAATCAAATACTACAAAGGAAAGTTGTGTTTTGATAGCGAAGAAGTTTTTGGAGTACCCACAGGAGGGAGTCCATCTTAGTTGGTTTTTGTTTTCTTTCAAAATCAGCCAGTCTGCCCGCATTAAGACCACCTGTCCGCCCAGCATGTCAAATCTACCATTTTCAAGATATATCTCGTATATCCTGAAAATCTTAAGAATGCCAAGCACTCTATTTTGGAGAATCAAAAATAAAAGAAAATATACAACATATATATATACAATATAATTTAGTTACCTAATAAGGAAATAATGATCTTCATCACCATCTGGCTATACTTGTTCATTACACTGAGAAATTGTGATGATAATCAAAAATTATTGTATGCGAGGAAATAATCTTCACATTCCTTTTAAGGCATCTAGGGTGAAGCCACTATAAATATTGGTTGCCCGAATCTAATTTAGTCTATCAATGAAATCCGACGCAAGATTCTCAAAGAAGATGTCCAGTTCGACTACTCAGCTGGTTGTAGCTCTAAGCTTATTATGCTTGATTCTTCTGGGTTTTTCGTACTCTGCCGAGGCAGCTGCAAGGCCAATTACAAGTTAGTATATATACTTTTCGATTTAAATCTTATATGTAACCCTTTCTAAGTTAATAACGATCAACTAACTAATCGATGCACGATGCTTGCACGCAGATGATGCGGGTGCAGCAGAAGATCATCCACAATGTGTTCACATCGGAGTTCCTTGTCATACTGATTATGACTGTCATAAGAAATGCGACCCAAGAATTTATTATCCAGGCTTTTGTATTGGTGCTGGTGCTTCATCAAATCGCGAGGAGAAGACAGACGTTAACCGATTAAGAGTTATAAGTCTGGGCGGTTGTTGTTGTTATTCAATCGGTATCAATACGTAGCTTTTGATTTCCAATGATTTCCTAGCTTAGGGTTATGGTCACTCGAGTAAAATGATGGATCTCTATTCTTGTCTCTGAAATAACATAAATAATAAACATTAATGAAGGTATTTCTGTATTTTTATTTTATTTTTTCTGTTTAGCAGAGGGGGTTAAGGGGACCTTCTCTTTTGCAAACGAACTAGACAAAGTTGCACGAGAACTCCACTCCATTTCGGGGTAGAATTATCAGTTGAATCAAAATCTGTAAAGGGTTCTCAAAATTCATACCAGAATCATTCACAGACGAAGAATTAAGAATTAATTGATTCCATAGATCTGGAGGAGAAGCAGCAATGGCTGCTCGAGAAGTAAAACCTAATCGCCCTGACAATGGTCAAAGCCTCCCACACATGGTCAGGCTCACGACTTTTTTCCTATTTGATTATGTGGGGGATAGGTATTTCCGCATTTGGGACAGTGGTTAATTCTAGTCCATTGTTATCGCAACTTTAGTAAAAGTTTTACCCTACAAGTAACAAAATAATAGTACTCACGCCAGATTTAAACGAGGGAGATGTGCCCATATTTCATTTAATTGATACCTTTGCCTAAAAACATGTCGCACATGTTCTACTGAAAACACTCGATTTATTATAGTTAATATTTTGACCTGAAGATCTACTGAAAACATCTAAGATATTCATCATGCCTAACCTCGGATATATCCGCTTTACATAATATAAAGCATGAAACATGAAAATGGAAATGGACACCTCGATCTTAATTTATATTTGAACACCCTGGATTTGAAATGTCTGTCCAAGTGATTGGTGATAGTGTTGTCGGCCTTTGCTTCAAACCAAATGTTAGGAGACTCGCTAAGCGAAGAGGAACTTTAGTACGCAAGTGTTTATGGGTAAAAATCGTTTCCGTCGATTTCTGTAAATTCGGTAGGTGAGTGAGAAAATGGTTTAAACCCTAAACAAATGTGCTGCACGTGAGCACTTTCTAGATTCGAGAGATCACTGCATAAGTCCGCCTAAACCAAGAAATGGCCGTTCCAGGACTTCCTTCGGTCACAAAGTGGAGGAGAAGGGTTGATTTGGGAGTTAGCAAAGAAAGGTGGTGAGACCGAATAGTGCAGGAGAGTAGTGTCTCGACTTGTATCGTAAAGTGAAAGCTTAGGAAGCTTGCAAGAGATGAAAGCTTTTTTGGAGAGCTTGCAAAGTTGCCTTTTAAGAGTGTTGTATTTTTCTCCGACCGAGACTTGTTGTCCGGTGGAAATAGGTATTTATACAAGTCGAGATTGAAACGTAACTGGGCTCATGAAGGAAGAGAGTAAAGGGTGAAATAATGGGAGGAGGTGGTAAATCGCATGGTGTTTATGGGTGAAAACGTTTTCACCATTATTTCCTCATTTATTTGACCGCTTTATTCCTATTCACGCTTTTCTTAATGTGAGCGTAGTGTACTTATTTTGCATGCGTGACCACCAAACCAAGACCCCGGAAAGTATCCCCCAGTTTGTGTTGATGTCTCGAGTGTTGGTTGCACCTTGAGTGCAAGTGGCGCCGCTATTGGCGCGTGTGGCATGTGCGGAAAGCCTTTTTGCGGGTTGCACCTTGAGTGCAAGTGGCAATGCCCGAGCTGCTTTAGTGGCGTGTGGCATGTGAGAATGCCTTAGTGGTAGGTTACACGGTTTTCAAATTAAAAAATACCAAATATGGGTTTTGGCATGTGTCATCGGCACGTCACGGCGCTGTTGGCCTAGGTTGCACGGCTTGCAAGTTAGGCTACCGCGGCGGTGTTGGCTCATGTGTCAATGGCACGCATGGCCATTAGGGCCACGTCCCGGTAAGAAGAAAAGCTACCCGATGCATGTTGGCATGTGCCAATGGCATGCTCGGCCATCATGGCCACGACGACGACAAGAAAAGCTACCAAATGATGTTGTTGATGGTGGTTTTAAACAAAGGGTAAAATCAGAAACCCCAAATAACCTAATGTCACCTTGACACATTTATTAGAACATTTAATGCATGTAGCCGCAATTAATAGGTATTTTTTCAAATTAGGGTTACAACCAACAAAACCCAATTCCTCCGTCTTAGATGGCAAATCATGCCGACCACACCTAGCCCAAGCTAAGCCGCGCCATGCCAAACGCACTCTGCCTTGGCCCTAGCTATGCTAGTCACACCAAACGCGCCGGCATGGTTGGCATGCTAGCCAGCACTACCGTTTCACGCCCAAATCATGCCAGCCACACCTAGCCCAAGTTAGGGCGCCATGCCAAACGCATCAGCCTGGCCCTAGCTATGCTAGTCACACCAAGACGCGCTAAAGCATGCAAACCATGCTACCGCACCTCGTGCGAATGGCAAATCATGCCATCCACACTCTAGCCAAGCTAGCCGCACCTCACGATGGCAAATCATGCCACCACACCAAACGCGCTAAAGCATGCCAACCATGCTAGCCGCACCTCCGTGCAATGGCAAATCATGCCCGACACCTAGACCAAGCTAGCCGCACCTCCGTGCCAATGGCGAATCATGCCAGCCCACCAATACGCGCCAAAGCATGCCAACCATGCTAGCCGCACCTCCGCGCCTTGAACGGGTAAATCATGCCAGCCCACACCTAGCCCAAGCTAGCCGCCATGCCAAACGCACTCTGCCTTGGCCTCCTATGCTAGTCACACCAAACGCCGCCAAAGCATGCCAACCATGCTGGCCGCACCTCCGTGTAACGGCAAATCATGCCGCCCACACTTAGCCCGAGCTAGCCGCGCCATGCCAAACGCTCAAGCCGTCTTGGCCCGCTACGCGTCACGCCAATCTAAGCACTCTTGCCTTTGCCCTAGCTACGCTAGTCACGCCACGCCAAGCCAAGCACCCTTACCTCGGCCCTAGCCACGCCATGCCAAAATGGCGCCCGCGCCAGGCTTGCAAAACCATGCAACCAGGCCAAATTGGCCATGATTCCATTGGCACATGCCAACACGTTATCACAACTTTTCCTACCAGACGCGACCCAAATTGGCCGGGCATGCCATTGGCACATGCCAACACGCTCGGTAGCTTTTCCTACTGTGCCGTGACTCAAATTGGCCACGCATGCCATTGGCACATGACAACATGTCGTTGGTAGCTTTTCCCTACTGCCAGTCGTGACCTAAATTGGCCACGCATGCCATTGGCACATGCCAACATGCATGTTGGTAGCTTTTCTTACCAGACATAGCCCTAATGGCCGTCCCGCGCCATTGGCACATGCCAAAACCCACGCTAGTAGCCTAACTTGCTAACCTTGCAACCTACCACCATGAATTCCGCACATGCCATTGGCACTTGCCACACACGCCACTAGCAGCTCGCATTGCCACTTACACTCAACGCACAACCTACCACCAAGGTATTCCGCACATGCCATTGGCACATGCCACACACGCCACTAGCAGCTCTGGCATTGCCACTTTCACTCAGTGCAACCCGCAACAAAGGCATTCCGCACATGCCCACGCGCGCTCTAGCAGCGCCACTTGAACTCAAGGTGCAACCAACACTCGAGACATCAACACAAACCGGGGATGCTTTCCCGGGGTCTTGGTTTGGCTGGCCACAAAGATGCAGCGTACACTACGCCACATTAAGAAAGCGTGAATAGGAATAAAGCGGTCAAATAAATTAGAAATAATGGTGAAAACGTTTTCACCCATAAACACCATGCGGTTACCACCTCCTCCCATTATTTCACCTTTAATCTCTTCCTTCATGAGCCTGTGTTACGTTTCAATCTCGACTTGTATAAATAGGTCTTACTATTTCCACCAGACAACAAGTCTTGGTCAGAGAAAATACAACACCTCGAAAAGGCAACTTTGCAAGCTCTCCAAAAAGCTTTCATCTCTTGCAAGCTTCCCTAAGCTTTCACTGATACAAGTCGAGACACTACTCTCCCCACTATTCGGTCTCACCACCTTCTTTGCTAACTCCCAAATCAACCCTTCTCCTCCACTTTGTGACCGAAGCATGTCTGGAACGGCCATTTCTTGGTCCTAGCCGCGCCATGCCAAATGCACTTTGCCTTGGCCCTAGCCATGCTAGTCACATCATGCCAAGACAAACGCCCTTGCCTTGGCCCTAACCACGCCATACACCCATGGCAAACCCTTGGCCCCACATGCCAAGCCAAAATCGCACCTAGCCAAAGCTAGCCACGCCCAAGGCGAACCCTTGGCCCCACATGCCAAGCCTAACCACACCCTAGCATGCAAATGAAAAGTCGTTAGGTGTATCCACTATTTATACTAACAACCCTTTAACTGAAACCGCTAAATTTCGGCTACTGACTCAATTTCACAATCAAAACATAACAAAAAAACGCATAGAAGGTGGGTTTAAGTTCACATACCTTCAAATTGGACCCATATCTTCTTTGGGTTTCGATTTTTTGGGTTTGGGATTTCGCCCCTCGATAACCTTTCCTTTGACGGTGTCGGCAGATCGGGGATTTGAAGTGCTTTGCGAGCTGGCCCGCTTTTGTACGAGCCATGTTTGAAGAAGAAGTTAATCGTCGACATCTTCTAACATCGCATTTATGAAACGATGAACCTAGTCAAGAAAAAAAAAAAAACGCCGTGAGTCGTTAATGGTGGTGGAGAAGAGAAAGGGAGGAGAGGAAAAGGAGAGGAAGATGAAAAGAAAAAAGAGAAACGATTTTCTTTTGGTTTAGTTTAGGTATATGAATTGGGGGCCTAATTATGATTTCTAATTAGTGTTAACCGATTTTTAAGATTTGTGTTTAGTAAAGGGTATAATAACACTCTTTTCAATATCGGATTAATACGCCTCAAAAAATTGGGGTGGGAAATAAAATATTATGGCCCCGATTAAAATGTCCTGCCCCAATCAAATTAGGATATTATAGAGGTATAAAAGAAAAGGAATCCAACGGTGGATAGCAATGAGGGCCCATTTCGATCAAAAATCAATCTAAACTTAAAATTAAGAAATTGTGAAAGGTCCCTATATAATATCTAGGGTTTTCCTAAAATTCCCCAATTTTTCTTCTGGTTCATCCTCTTCTTCTTCAAAATTGTAAAATTTCTTCTGATTCTCCTTCTCTGGCTTCTAAAGTTCCGGTTTTAAGGTACAGCTATAGGTCAGATTCTTATTTCAGTTATCCATTTTCTGGCTCATAAAAGTTCCGATTCACTCTTCATTCTCCAGCTCAATTGGGGCCGATTTTAAGACTTAAGGTTCGGATCAAATTGTTATTTCATGAGATGACTTCAAAGAGATGAGAGCTTTAAGGAAGAAATACGATGAGATTGTCAAAGGCGAGAAACCGAAGAACGAAAGAGATCGCCGCAGTATCTTTGTGAACACTGGTCGTGCGCTCTGTTCCACGGATCAAAAACAATCTAAATA
>JAJJWW010010127.1:0-489515 GCA_023531295.1 Papaver armeniacum | reverse complement strand
AGCAAGGATGAATCCAGCCATCCTTGCTATTTTTTTTTGTGTCCATTTCACCCATAATAATTTTTACTCGTCCATTTGAACCATGTTTTAAAAATATTTGGACAAATGACTCATTTTCGGTTTGTGTAAACTTTCGGTTTGTAATTTAATTTTATCTAGTAATTTCATCCCGCAACAATTTCAATTGATTGACTTGTGTACCCTACGATCATTTGCATTAGTCGAGAGAACACTTCAACTAGTACCATTGGTAAAAAAATCTCAAACATCTCAAGAGAAATGGGGTTGTTGTTGTAATGAATGTAATTTTGGGTTTGTCTGGAACTTTTACACACACCCCGGGAGATCAACACAATGGATCGATAAATAGCATTTGATCTCCTCTCACGATTTTACTGACTTTCCTTAGCTAGAGATTTGATTAACGAACGCCAAGAAAGATTTGAGATTCAATTTATGTCATCTCGACTTTTTTTTTGATCGAAAGAGTTTTATTCGAGTAAAAGAATGTACAATGAACTACCCGAGGTAGTTTAAAAGAAAAGAAAATACGTAAATTAAACACAAGACTCGGAGTTTAAATTTATAAAATATGAGGTATGTTGTCATGTCTCATGGATATTTTCAACAAACCCTTGAATTGAAGGCATTACCCCTTGTTTATGGGTAAAAATTGTTTCGCTGATTTCTGTAATTTCGGTAGGTGAGTGAGAAACTGGTTCAAACTCCTAAACAAATGTGCTGCACGTGAGCACTTTATAGATTCGAGAGATCAACTTGTACAAGTCCTATAAAACCAAGAAATGGCCGTTCCGGACTTGTCGGTCACAAAGTGGAGGAGAAGGGTTGATTTGGGGAGGGAAACAAAGAAAGGTGTTGAGGAGAGTAGTATCTCGACTTGTATCGTAAAGTGAAAGCTTAGGAAGCTTGCAAGAGGTGGAAGCTTTAGGAGAGCTTGCAAAGTTTCCTTTCCGGAGTGTAGTATTTTTCTCCCGACCGAGACTTGTTGTCCGGTGAAATAGTAAGACCTATTTATACAAGTCGAGATTGAAACGTACCCCTGGCCTCATGAAGGAAGAGAGTAAAGGGTGAAATAATGGGAGGAGGTGGTAACCGCATGGTTTAATGGGGTGAAAACGCTTTTTCACCATTATTTCCTCTTTATTTGACCGCTTATTCCTTTTCACGCTTTCTTAATGTGAGCGTAGTGTACGCCGCATGTCAGGGACTGCCAAACCAAAACCCTAAAGAAGCATCCCCATTGTGTTGATGTCTCGAGTGTTGGTTGCATCTTGAGTGCAAGTGGCGCCGCTAGTGGCGCGTGTGGCATGTGCGGAATGCCTTATTGGTAGGTTGCACTAGTTTGCAAGTTAGGTTACCGGCGTGTGGGTTTGGCATATGCCAATGGCATGTGCGGAATGCCTTGGTGGTAGGCTTGCAGTTGCAAGTTAGGCTACCGGCGTGTGTGTTTGGCATGTTCCAATGGCATGTGCGGAATGCCTTGGTGGTAGGGTGCACGGTTTGCGCTTTAGGCTACCAAAGGTGTGTTTGGCATGTTCCAATGGCATGTGCGGAATGCCTTGGTGGTAGGTTGCACGGTTTGCAAGTTAGGCTACCAGCGTTTGTGTTTGGCATGTGCCAATGGCATGTGCGGCCATGTTGACCTAGTTGCAAGTCTTGCAAGCCTAGGGCGCTATATTTGGCGTGGGCCAAAGGCATACGGCTTGAAATATGGCTTGCGACACGTGTTGGCATGTGCCAATGGCACGTGCGGCCATGTTGACCTAGTTGCAAGTCTTGCAAGCCTAGGGCGCTATATTTGGCGTGGGCCAAAGGTATATCGTCTTGGAAATATGGCCCGCGACACGTGTTGGCATGTGCCAATGGTACGTGGGCGGCCATGTTTGACCTAGTTGCAAGTCTTGCAAACCTAGGGCGCTATATTTGGCGTGGGCCAAAGGCATAGCAAACACGTTGAAATATGGCTTGCATAAATATGCACGTGTTGGCATGTGCCAATGGCACGTGCGGCCATGTTGACCTAGTTGCAAGTCTTGCAAACCTAGGGCGCTATATTTGGCGTGGGCCAAAGGCATAGCGGCTTGAAATATGGCTTTGCGACACGTGCTGGCATGTGCCAATGGCACGTGGCTGCCATGTGCTGACCTAGTTGCAAGTCTTGCAAACCTAGGGCGCTATATTTGGCGTGGGCCAAAGGCATAGCGGCTTGGAAATATGGCTTGCGACACGTGTTGGCATGTGCCAATGGCACGTGCGGCCATGTTGACCTAGTTGCAAGTCTTGCAAACCTAGGGCGCTATATTTGGCGTGGGCCAAAGGCATAGTGGCTTGGAAATATGGCTAGCGACACGTGTTGGCATGTGCCAATGGCACGTGCGGCCACGTTGACCTAGTTGCAAGTCTTGCAAAACCTAGGGGCGCTATATTTGGCGGGCCAAAGGCATAATGCTTGGAAATATGGCTTTGCGACACGTGTTGGCATGTGCCAATGGCACGTGCGGCCATGTCGACCTAGTTGCAAGTCTTGCAAACCTAGGGCGCTATATTTGGCGTGGGCCAAAGGCTTAGCGGCTTGGAAATATGGTTTGCGACACGTGTTGGCATGTGCTAATGGCACGTGCAGCCACGTTGACCTAGTTGCAAGTCTTGCAAACCTAGGCGCTATATTTGGCGGCCAAAGGCATAACGGCTTGGAAATATGGTCATGCGACACGTGTTGGCATGTGCCAATGGCACGTGCGGCCATGTTGACCTAGTTGCAAGTTTTGCAAGCCTAGGGCGCTATATTTGGCGTGGGCCAAAGGCATAGCGGCTTGGAAATATGGCTTGCGACACGTGTTGGCATGTGCCAATGGCATGTGCGGCCATGTTGACCTGGTTGCAAGTCTTGCAAGCCTAGGGGCGCTATATTTGGCGTGGGCCAAAGGCATAGCGGCTTGAAATTTGGCATTGTTGCCATGGTGCGTGTGGTGCGCTTGGTTTGGCATTGTTGCCATGGTGCGCGGTGCGGCTTGGTTTGGCATTGTTGCCATGGTGCGCGAAGATGCGGCTTGGTTTGGCATTGTTGCCATGGTGCGCGGTATGCGGCTTGGTTTGGCATTGTTGCCATGGTGCGCAGTGGTGCGCTTTTGGTTTGGCATTGCTGCCATGGTGCGCAGTGGTGCGCTTGGTTTGGCATTGTTGCCATGGTGCGCGCGGTGCGGCTTGGTTTGGCATTGTTGCCATGGTGCGCGGTGTGCGCTTGGTTTGGCATTGTTGCCATGGTGCGTGCGTGCGGCTTGGTTTGGCATTGTTGCCATGGTGCGCGAGGGTGCGGCTTGGTTTGGCATTGTTGCCATGGTGGCGCGGGGGTGCGGCTTGGTTTGGCATTGTTGCGATGGTGCGCGGTGTGCGGCTTGGTTTGGCATTGTTGCCATGGTGCGCAGTCACAGCGGCTTGGTTTGGCATTGTTGCCATGGTGCGCAGATATGCGGCTTGGTTTTAGGCATTGTTGCCATGGTGCGCGAGGGTGCGGCTTGGTTTGGCATTGTTGCCATGGTGCGCGGAGATGCGGCTTGGTTTGGCATTGTTGCCATGGTGCGCGATATGCGGCTTGGTTTGGCATTGTTGTCATGGTGCGCGAGTGTGCGCTTGGTTTTGGAATTAGGGTTACGTGTTGAAAACCCTAATCTGGGTATTTTGAAAAAATACCCCTATTAATTATTTACACCGAGTTAATGCTCTTAGTTAATGTGTTGCGGGTAACACTAGGTCATGGGTTTTACGATTTTACCCCTTGTTTAAAAACCACCATCAACACCCCCGTGTCGGATATTTTCAACAAACCCTTGAATTCGCGCAGGATATTTTTTGTTATAACGTTTATTATCGGGTTAGAAAACCTGAACAAAACTTCGTTTCACCAATGGACGCATTGAAGGAAGAGACGCGCTGTTCACTCTGAAAAGATATCTCGTAGAGATGAAGAGTCATCTCCAAAGGGTATGATTTCCTCTTTAAATAGGAGACTTGTTTTCATTCAAAACACATCTCTCAACTCTCTCCGATTCTTTCTTACAAGCATCATCGTAAACAAAACCAAAGTGTGTTCTTGGTTGATCAAGGTCGTACAAGCTTTGAATCCAACAACCGTTGTGGGGCTTCAAGTATCCTCGACGGCAATATTCAATTGACCTGTTTGTACTCGCCAATTCAATTGGGAAAGGGTCGAATAATTGTCGAAAAGAATCTTTCATAAGAGCCTTGAACCCTAATACAACATTCTTTTCTTCACCCTGTTTTACTGCTAGTTTTCCAACAGTTTTCGACAATTATTCTCGACATGGAGGGTGAATCTTCAATGGCTGCTGCGCAATCACTGCAAGTCATGAATCAGACTTTTAATAGGTTAGAACGATTTGAAGGAGAGGGTTTTACTCGCTGGCAGGAGACTCGCTGGAAGGAGAGGGTTTTATGTTTCTGAAACTTTGGTACATTCTGGAAGATGGGTTAGAGGTCATTCCTGCTGCTACTGACAAGGACGATGAGGAATTGAAGAGAAGGCGTAAGAAGCATGAAGAAGATGATTTCATGTGCCGAGGTCACATTCTGAATGCTTTGGGGTTAAACGTTTACAATGCTCATCGTACTTATGGAACTGCGAAGGAACTATGGACTGCACTGGAGAACAAATACAAGATTTCTGAGGATCAAAACCAGAAAAAAATCGTGGCAAACAATTTATGAACATTTCTAACAATTGCCCGCATGGGTTTTTGGTTGAATACCATGCCGGCACCAAGCTTTTTCAGCTGCAACAATGGTGGATTCAAAGAAAAAAAATCAATTTTTCAACCTCTTATTAGCGGTAATTCTCTCATCACAATCATCTTCCATTTTCAAAAAAAAAATTCCACTCAAATTTTTTTTTTCTCTCCTCTACTCTCACTCACACAAATTAAAATAAAAACACACACTAATCTATCCCCCAAATACTTAAGTTTTTTACTAATTATTATTAACCACTAAACATGATTAGTGAGGGCTAGATTAGGAATTAAAAAAATAATTAGATAAGGGGTGACCCAGCTTTGCTATTTGGATCCCTATTTTGTCTTGTACCTATATCCCCCAATTAGTTTTGATATCCCCCAATTGTGGGTTCAAAATTGGGGGATAATGAATATATTGTTTCAACAATTTGTGTGAGACAGTTTAAAAAGGAAGTGTTTTGCCTTTTTTTTTGATGGATTCAAAATAATGAATATATTGTTCCATTATCATTGGTTAAACTCTTAAAGGTCAAACCCCCACTAAACCCCTTAATATTCTCTTTTGTAAGCTGTGTAAAAATTTTATATCGTATTTTACTTGACCAAACTGTCTCACACAAAACATATAAGATGTTTCAAGGAAATTTCCAAAAAAATGTTTCAACAATTTTGACAATTAAACAAAAATCAGCAAACATAAAGATAATTTATTTGCTACCACCAAAATTCTTGCAAACTAAAACTGATAAAATTCTGTCATACTATCGATCTATATGAAGGAAATCTTGTTCAAATATAAGACGAGATAATTGATTAAGGCGGGGAGATCAGGAGCAGCCAAAATACCTTGAACAAAATCATCATATTGATGACCTAATCCACCAAGTGCGGCACGACCCAAATCATCTTGAAACCGAATGACCAAGAAACCACAAAACATTCCTTATCTTGTAGATTTGGCCAAAGTACTCACCCACTTTAAGTCCATCTTTGCATAACATTAACAAATGGTGCCGAGCTTAGGGACCTTTACTCTAATACTCATCGAAATATGATTTCTTAAAATGATTCCAGATTTTTCGAGAAGTTTTTAATCCGTTGGTTTGATTCAAAATCGGTTCGCTTATGGTTCTAAGGATTTGAGTAAGAATATGCTTGATCAGGATTAACCCATTCTTCGTATTCAGGATTTAGGATCAGGGACGGACCCAGGAAGGATAAATTTCCTTTTAAGGCCGGGGCAAGAAGCCTTGGTCGAGCAAATTTTTTTTTTTTTTTTTTTTTTTTTTTTTTTGGCTTGTGGACTGGGAAGGTTACCCGGGCTAAAGCCCCCTTTTAAGGTCCGTCAGTGTTTGGGATTAATGTGTTTGTGATTGGATCTAGGGTTTCATTTGGAGGAATTGGTACCTTTGGATCCAGATAGTGGCACAACCCTAGAGCTTCCAAGACTAAATCAATATCACTTCTCCAAAGAAGATAGTTCATCTCATGACGCTCATCGAGTAGTACCGATGTGTTGCTGATCATATCCTTTAGGCGATTGCAGAGGGATTATTGACTGATTCCTGTGAAGAAGAAGAAGAAGCCATGGTGGGTTGAGTTGGGGAAGAATCAGAGACCAAAGTTTTGCCCTGTTGTTGTATAAGTATCCAGTGGCTGACCACCGCTTTGAACTTTGGTCAAACTCCGTGACACTTGCCTGACCCGGGTTGCACTAAAAGATAAACAGTCAGGTGTCCACATGCGTTCGTGCTTCGAAAATGATTAGTGTACCGAAGGAAAAGGAACCGAGGCTGAGAGGGAAGGTGGGACCGACTTCTGTCATTTCCAATCCCGATGTTAAGCACGTTAGGTACTGGCCGTGTGATCTTCTTCAGGATACAACGAAGTATAAAACGTCGGCGTGTCTAGCATTTCTAATCGTGTTTAGATGCACGAGTTCCTGAGTCATATGCATCTGGCGTCCCATGTTATTTCAATATTCTATCATGGAGCTATGTTAACAAAAATTCTAAACTGATCCCATCCTAAACTTCTTAAATACCGTCTGAGTGTTCAATTTGTGCACAACATTTCAATCCTCACCATTAGTTTATTTGTGAGTTATATAACGAGGGTCGAGATTATAAACATGAAGGATAATGGGGCCATCAGTTAAATAAATAACTAATCAGAAAAATATTTTAAATATACACTCTTTAAAGGAGTAGAATAAATTTAGACTCCGGTTAAGACGCCAATAGTGGATCCAGCTCACCCTTTAACGGGCCCTCTTGCTAATTCTCAGAGGGCGGGTCCCATATACCCCACTCGCATGACGGTTTTGGGGTGGTTTCAGGGACGGTCTGTCCAGACTCCAGAAGAACCAGAATTGCGGCTATTGGTGTCTGACTTCTAATTAGGCAATTGTAATTGGGATGACAGTTCACTGGTAGTAAATCAGAGTCCCACCTGGTTTGCGTTTATTCTTTTTTTTTTCTTATCTGCTATTTCTGACATATACTTATACAAAAATGCATTATATTTTTTTCCGATTGCTTATCGACTAAATAGAAACGGTATGGGAATGTAGGAGACACCCAAGAACAAGATAAGGTCGTCAATCTTGGTATGAGAACATGATCATCATACTTGTATCAAATCAAAAAAGTCATATAATGACTGTACCCATCAGTGGGCTTAACCAGTGTCTTGGACCTAGACACTTTAGAGCTGTGCTTTGTTACCGTCTCGGTATTCCTTTGTTTGGTGAGAATGACTTATGCTCAAGTTGTAACAAATCCATGGACATCTTCGGAGATCACGCGCTTCATTGTGCCAAGGATATAGGCCCCAAGTTTCGACATGATTTTGTTCGTGATGTAATCACCGATATTTGTTACAAAGCTAGTGTGTATGTGCGTAAGGAAGTCTCTTTGGGTTTTCTGACGGATGATGACAAAGAGTTGAAACCTGCTGATATTCTTGTGCTTAACTGGGAAAATGGAAAGGATGTTTGTATGGATGTCACGGGTGTCTCGCCCTTCACAGGTGATGGAATTCGCTCTTTCGTCCCTGGAAAAGCCATAGCTAATGCGATCTCTCGTAAACACTCTAAGTATTTGGACAAGTGTGTTACACATGGTCACGGTTTGGGGGTTCTAGCCTTCACTACTCTAGGTGAGTTAGGTGAGGATACTTTGTGTTTTTTCAAGCGTCTGAAAAATTGTTTAGTTAATAATGACGCTAGTAGTGGTAGCGGTAGTTTTATTTTTCATAGATTAGGTATTGCTATCCAAAAAGGTGTTGGAGCCCAGCTTGTTGTTAGGCTTCCGACTAAAAGCTTTGTATAATTATTCCGAAAATAAAATGAACACAATAATTTATTTTATTTTTTTGAAGGGAAAATGGCCTCAAAGAGATCCTACAACTTTATTAAAACACTACCCATTCATTTTGGGGTTTGAAGAAATACAAGCTCGAGGGAAAGGGGCATTCCACCCTCCCTCAAAGTCATATAATGAACACCGTAATTTATTAACTTCCAACAATAGATTGATGTACATATCATGCGCTTATGCGCAACCAATTTAGAGACCAGCAGAGAAAGGAAATCCCGAATGACGCAACCAACTATTGCCGGCAACAAAGTTGGCAACCGTAAATGGTGCAGCTTCACTTGAACTCATAAGTGTTCTATATCCTTTCCATGTAACCCTTCTAGAAGTTCCTGCACCAGGACCAGTGTTCAAATACTCTGCGTAGAACAATGTGTCTAGAGCAAAAGCACCTACCCACTCGCTCCACCCAGCAGGAACAATGACGCTTGATATATACGATTGCATTATAACTGTTCTCGAATATTGCTTCCATGGTCGACCAAGGAAAGTAGGAAAACTACTTTGCACTGGTAGTAAATCATGAGTAGCACTAATCCTTGATTTTTGAATTACTATTCCGGTATTCTGGTTCGGATCTGTTCTGCCTTGAGCAGTAATCATGTTTTTTTGTCCTGGGTTAGGACGGCGTGCATGAATATCGCAATCTTGCAATACAACTGCAGCATTCCCAAATATGAAATCGACTGTCCCGGCTACTAAACAATTGATGTAGATTTGACGAAGAGAATGCACGTAAAGTGTATCTTGGTATGCTAGTATGTCACATTCGTAGAATGCTGATAAATCTGAACTAACTCGGAGTGCCACAGCTTGATGTTTACTCGGTCCAGCAGTGTTTTTAAATGTAATGCCCTTGGCTAAAAACCCATTTCCGACAATAGCTGCATTAGTAAAGGAAAAATAGCTTAGCACCATTAGGTATAGACAGGTGTAGGCAACACGTTTTCAATAGAATTCAGCATATTTTAATGTTATTATAATAATCTATTTACCAAAAAATGCAATCTCGGAAAATATATCACACATTTAGAACTTCAGCATAAAAAGTACGTGTATCGTGTACCATGAGTAGAGTGATTTGTGTAAAAATAAGTTTAATCAAAGACTTTAGCAACTCTGATGGCTTGTTTTACTGGGTTCCACTCCCGACGGGTCAAATAAATAAAGAGAAAATGAGTCATTTGTCCAAAAAAATTTAAAGCACGGTTCAAATGGACGAGTAAAAACTTTTATGGGTGAAATGGACAAAAAAAAAATAGCAAGGATGAAACTGGATTCATCCTGGTTAAACTTAAAAATAGCAAGGATGAAACTCGATGCATCCCGCTGTAAAATAAAAATAAGAAAAAATATTTGAAAATGGACAGATGAAACCGGTTACATCCTCATTTATTTTTAAATTTTTGTCAATTTAAACAAAAGATTCAAATCAATTGTCCTTTTCACCTGTTATAAATTTTGATTTTGGTTTTTTTAACCAATTTTGTGATAAATAAAAGAATGGCTTGCATAATTCTACGTAAAAGGAATCGAAAATGCTAGATCCACCGTGATTTATTCACGGTGGAATCACAACAAGGAGCAGAATGAAAAAAAGTGGGGTCCACGAAAAATAAAAAACTGAAAAACACCCCCTTTTCTCCTGTGGGTTCCAGGGGTTTGTTTTTGTGGGTAATATCACCGAATTTTCTTTGCGGTGTGTCTAGCACAGCCGAAAAGGAATTTGATACTCTTTAATTAGTGATCGATAAAGATTTAGGGAGCCAGACAATGACGAAGCCAAACATTTTATCATGTAGGGGAAAAATCCATATGATAGAAATCGACATCGACGCATACGGCGGATCAGCGGCCGGAGCCCGCGTGATTGTTTTTCGCATTTTCATTGATGTTTTAGTATAATTTGAATGATTATCAAATTATGAAACATTTTAATTAAGTTAAACACGGTATTTATATCGTTTTTTAATATATATTTAATTAGGTCATAAATTTGGTTTTTTTTTTCTTTTTTTCTTTTGGTACCAATTTTTATAACTTAGACCGGCTAGAAGTCAAATGCCCGTTAGAAGTCAAATTTCAATTCTATCATACACATTTTCCCCCACGAGACATATAACTTTCAAAATTATTAAGCCTAAATCAGTCAAAATTTGAAAAAAGTGGGCTTTATCGATCTCCCTTGTCTCTATATCCCTCCATCCCGGAGCCAGACATGGATAAAATTGAAAGAAACACATAGGACTAATTAAGGGTACAAGTGACAAATCGGTCGTGCATGTAGATGCGACCTAACTACTAATCAACAACAATAACTAGCCAGCTATACATACAACTTGGGGTGCCAACGGGTCCGAATAATATACTACCAGCAACAAGACCTAATTATTTTATTTGGTTCCGGGTCCGGTTCTAAATTAGTGGACCCAGAACCGAACTCAATAAAAACATGAAATAATCATCGAAAATCAACTATAGTTTTCACTTTTTTTTTTTTTTCAAAAGAAGGATATTTGTTAGAAATAGTCTCGTTTAAAATCAACTATAGGGTTTTTTTCACTAGATGCATCCTCTTATATGGTATCTATTTTAAAATTCATGCATGGACAACTCTGTAAAATGTAAGATCAACTATAGTTTGAAAATGGAGCTAGATGCATCCTTTTTTAGTAATGAATTTGATTTTATTTTATGATCAAAAAAAAAAAAAAAAAAAAGTTCATGTTAAATCTAAGTAAATGTTCTAGATAAGATTAAATCTACATAAACTTGGTTTAATAACCCTCGAATAAAAAATTATGGGTAAATACCAAAAGATCTTTAAGAATTGGATTCTTCCCCCAGCTTTTCTAAGTAAATTCTTAGACTACAGACAAAAATACCCCCTTATGCTTTTTGGCACGTCAAGCGGTTAGCGAAACACATACTTTTGAACTCAAATGAAAGCGTTGATGTATATGAAATCAGTCGAATTAAAGTAATATAAGGGTATATAGGTCTGTTTCATATATTTGATTTGACTGTCCATATTACCCAGACCAATGCTTTAGCCGTTTATTATGACCAGGATTTTAAATTGTGAGGGGATATCGTCCATTCTAGGAAAAAAAATGAAAAATGAAAAATGAAAAGTGAAAATAATCTAAACAAAAATTAGAAGAAATCTTTGCATTTAAGTAAGATCAATGAAGACATAGTCAAATATCCGGGTACCCGATACCCGACGGGTACCTGTCAGGTAATACTCATTAGGACCGAAAGTGTATCGTTTCCTAACAATTCTAGCCGTCGCGTAGCGATATTGTTAACGAGTCTCACTTTAGGACCCGTAACCGGGCCTGATTCATCTGGGTCCGGTTCGGTAATCGAGTACTCTTTGGCAGCACTTGACACAACCACAAATTATTAATTACTAACTTTTAGTAAAAATGAGTAATATAAATCTAGTTACTAGCCAGTAATTATTAAGATTAAAATTATGTTATTTAACTCAATGCTAAGTAAATATCTTATCATTATTAGTATTATTTTTTTGGTTAAAAAGGTTACACTTAATTAAAAATCGAAAATACTAGCTTGACCTATTTTTATCTCGATCAAAATCCCGCCTCTAATAGATGACTGGCCCCACTTTATCCATTAATGATCCCAATGCCGAGAACACGCTATGAGCGATCTATTTCCCTCTTTCCCGATTTGTGGGATAAAAAATCGTTAGGAGTAGCATCTCCCACCGAAAAAAGACCAGGGGCGGAACTACATGAAGACTTGAGCTGGCTTAAACCAGCCCAAAGTCCAAAAAAAACTCAACATTTTACATTGGATTTGAGTTTGGCAAAATACTATCATGCCTAAAACATAGGCTTAAGCCACCCCACCAATTCGATTAGTTTTCAAGCCACACCCAGCCTTATTTTCCGGTTCCGCCACTGAAAAAGACCTAATACAGCCATCACATGAACGCTGCAAATTACCAGTTCACATAACAGCTAAATGCTGCAAATTACCAGTGCATTTTTTGATAATCGCGTTTTCTTTAATTAAAAAATACATTTTAGCACATAGATCCGCTCACCGCATTTTTTGATAACTGAACTCTTTTTAATTAGTTGTTGGTGTACAGCCCTTTTCAACAAAATTACTACTATTGTTCACTCGCAGAATTTGTGGAGAGGGGCCAAGTTTGTGGAGAGTCCCGCGAGAGGGCGATTCTAAATTTGCTTAAAAGGGCAGTACCAGTACCCCATATTTTTTGCTTTTTAATTAAGAGAAAATATTTTAGCACGTAATTTTCGATGCCCCTGACCGAACATTTTGACAATCGCGTTCTTTTTAATTAAGGAAAAAAAAAAGGCATTTTAGCACGTAAATTATTATATTGGTTTTGAGATTACTTACCAACGGTAGCAGATTTGAAAGTAGTGCTCCCATCCACAACATTCTTACTCCCGGTGATAATAGTGTTCTTTCTTCCATCTCCTAAGAACATCAAGTTTGTCTTCTTTTTTGGAACTTCAACATTTTCTCTATACACACCAGCTTTAATCCTAATTATATATCTCCTAGTACTCTTCAGAGGTGCAGCTGCAACAGCAGCCGAAACCGTTTTAAAGTCACCACTTCCGTCAGCCGCAACTATAGCATTAACTGTCACTGTTGTGGACTGTAAAAGTCGACGGTCACCTTCTGATAACCATTCGGGAAACCCGTCTGTGCTTTGGCTTTCCAAACTAGCATTATCAACTGTTTCTTCTAATTTTCTTCCGGATATGTACCGCTCATTTTCCATATCGGTGTCGGTTAAGTTCTTTATCATCGCAAGAACATTACTACACATTTTGTGTACATGTTGCTGACCTTTTATTAGAGCATCGCGCACAATTTTATCAGCCTTGTTATAAGAGAATCCATCGAGGCAAGTATCCTGGTTAGTAATGGCTGCACTTACTAGTGTTTTGAGATGACTTGCTTGTTGTGCAAGGGTTGTCTTGCTTGGGTATACTTTAAGATCATCTCTTGCTTCGTGAAGTTCGTCGAGTGTTTCATCCACCATTTCTAAACAATCACGAAGAGCTTCTTTCTCGCGATGCGACACATTTTTTCTATATTTGATCAACTTGGAAATGGTGAAATAATTCTGCGAAACTACTTCACACGTAATGTTAATAGATAACTCTATCACGTCTTTTTTCGATCTTAAGCTCTCGGCAACACCACCCGAAATACTTGCAATAGAAGAGTAGCATAGTTCGGGGTACAAAGTGGAGCTGCACGAGGATTTTAGAACAACATGAGAAGTTGATAAGTACACACTGGTGTTTGAGTTTGTGAGCCCGGCAATGACACCGTTTGTTGTTTCTATTGTGAGCAAGGAAGAGAAGATAATGAAGAAGAGCATTTTGGTTTCCTTCATGGTTGCCATTCTTCTTCCAGAGATAGAGAAGTGAAGGAGTTGTGTGGAAAAGAAGAGGGGAATTGGGGGGTTTTATTAAGGGATGAATGGATGAGAAATTTACATTAGAGTGTAAAAAATGACCTCTCGGATATATAAATATATATTAACAAGTGGTTAATGGTGTAAAGGAAAAAAACTAGGGTTTCCATGATAAAATAGCAAGACTTTAATCAAGCAAGCAAAAAGGCTAAAGTAAAAGCAAAACAAGAAAACAAATCTTGTTATTTTCACCGATACTTTTAGGGTTTCAGATGAATCCATAATCCTATCATCTGGAGTCCATTTTTGTCCACCAATTTGTACACCGATATTATCCTTGGGTTTACTGACAGACTAGTGTGGTGGTCTCACAGATATGCAACTTGATTATATATATGAGTAAAGTACTATGGCAGAAGTATATATGTTTGAAAATTCAAGTCCGACCATTATTAAATTCTCTTTGGAAAATGAAATGAACTACACTGACATCTGCATACATATATGTGCAGCTAAGCTAGCAAGTTGCAGAAAATTAGGTACAGAGTCAATGTAGCATCCCCCATGCATGTGTTCCGTTAGGTAACAACTTACATCTTTGCTATACAAAACGACTTGATTGGACCACCATTAACTCATGGCGATGCTAACTTAACGTGTCGTCTCTGATTAGAACCGACGGTTGTCTCTGATTAACATGTGAAAACTGGTTTAGAACCAACGGTTGTTTCTGATTAATGTGTTCTCTGATTAATATGTGAAAAATGGTTTAGAAACATCTATTTTTCTCTACTTTTACGTATTCCGCGTCTCCATGTGCTTATAGGGACCATAATGTTGCCATCATGCACCGAACTTTCTACCTCAAATTGATGTTTGGAGCTAACAGTATTAGCTGCATGAAAATAAAGGAGTTAACCTATAGATTATCGTTTCTTTGTAATGTCATTTTCTCACTTAATTTTCCTTGTTGATGTGGTTGCCATTTTTGTTAATAATCAAACATGAAAGCTTTTCCCCGAATGATGAAATTCTAAAACATAAAAGTGCGCACGAGATAACACACTCAACGCGTTTTGGTACAACTTGCTATGAAGATTTATAGACCATTCTCGCTCTCAACCATGCATGACTGCGCCTGATTGCAATTGATATTCCAAACTGCAAATGGTCTAGCTTGGCTTGCACTAGTATTAGAGTATATATACAAGGTAGCCGAGGTCATAGAACTCTAAATACTTTCTCTTATTCAGGTGTCCAGTTAAAATGATTTTCAACCATGAAAACTTCAAGTTCTGATTATCAACTACCATTTCAATGCAAACTTCAGCTCCACTTCTATATATATAACATTAAGCTAAGAAAGTTGCTAAAGAACAAGAAAAAATAAACACTATTCCCGCAGTAGAAAGAAAAATGGCAATTGCCAAATACACATAAAGGACTAGAATAACAAGATTTTAGTCCAGGCTAACCTTAAAGAATACAAATAAAGGTACCCCAGAAACTGCATATAGGCGTCAGATATCTCCGGTTGTTCTTCAGCTTCAACCTGCAAAATAAATGTCAATACAAACCCTAAAGAAATATAAACCTTAAAGACATAGATGAAACACAAACCCTAAACAAATGGGAATGAGGGAAATCAGTAGAAAGAAGAGAAAAGACTAGATCCATCTGTTTTGAAGCTTCACACCATGATGCCAAAAGGATATGTTCATGAATAAGGTTTACGTATGAATCACCGAATGTCACAGACAAACTGTTTAAGGTTCACTTTCATGTTAGTTTGGTCTCGTTCTTCCAGCTAAGTGAAACTAGTAGCAGATAAAATACTTCACATTTAACTAAACTTCTAATGTCTTACAAGTTTGGTAACTTGGAAATAGATCCACGCCAAAAACGAAATAGTAAATCTCCATGAAATGCTAATTAGTAGTATGAATAATGCAAATTGACTCAGTATATATGGGGAAACTATTATTAGTTTGGAATGTAATTTCTTCAAAACATATACAAATATAAATCAATAAATATTTGGTGATTTAAGAATTTTCCTTGGGTTTCTTTTCTATCTCCTTAGTCGACGATCTCATGTATGGTAGTTATACCATCCAAGGCACCAAGTATGGCATCTGTATGCTCCTGTACCACCTTCCAAGCCCCTGTCACATGTCTTTCCTCTGTCAGTGTTGCCCCGACAGCAAACCGAATCATGTACACCCCTCCTACAACAGCATGAGTCATGTATATCTTGCCGGATGCATTGACTGATTCAAGCAATTTTGCATTGATCTCATTTGTTTGAGCTTCAATATGATCATTTTCAACTATTTTGTTCCTAAGAATCGCAGCTGGTTTAAGGCGAAAGCACACCATGGCAAATGTTCTAGGAACCACAATCTCAAACCTGTTATCCATGCCTATGAGCCCTTGAAAATGCTTAGCCATTTTAACATGACTCCTGAGGAAGGTTCTCAAGTTAGCAACTCCATAGCTGCGAAGTACTAACCAGAGTTTCATGGATCGAAATCTTCTGCTGAGTGCTACTTGCCAATCTTTGTAATCAATAACTTGTTTTGAATCGGTTGCTTTGTTCTTCAAGTATTCTGGACTAGTTGATAATGCCTTAACCAGGGAGTCGGAGTCTTTCACCCATAAACAGCAACAATCCAATGTAGTGAAGAACCACTTGTGTGCATTTAGACTAAATGAATCTGCATCTTCCACACCATCGATGAAGTGCCTAAACTCTGGGCAGATACATGCACTTCCAGCATATGCGGCATCTATATGAACCCAAATACCATACATTTTTGCCACGGCGCAAAGTGGGCCAATAGGATCTACGGCTGTTGAGGAAGTTGTTCCGACTGTAGCACAGAGAAACAATGGAACTAACCCGGATTCGATATCTGCAAGAATTGTCGATTGAAGTGAATTTGGAGAGAGACCAAAATTTGTAGCCTTGGACGTTGCGATAGCACGGAAATTCTTCGGATTAATCCCAGCAATCTGAGCAGCTTTTTGTAGTGCACAATGGGTTTGATCAGAAGCATAAACAACCAACTTGTTAATATTTTCTCTACCAATTTTGTTCAACATTTTATCTCTTGCTGCTGTTAGAGTACATAAAATGGCTTCACAAGTAGTCCCTTGCAAAACACCGCCTCCTCCTGAACTTCCATCTGATGAGAAGAGAAATGATTTAGGAAGTGTAAGCATCTGACCGAGCCAATTCATCACAATACTCTCCAACTCAGTTGCAGCCGGAGATGACATCCAATTGAAGCCTACGACATTAAAACCGGTACTTAGCATTTCCCCTAGGAAACCAGCAATAGAACCACTAGAAGGAAAATAAGCAAAGTAATTTGGACTTTGCCAGTGAGTCAGACCATTCATCAAATATTCTTTTACATCTCTTTCTCTTATATTATTGTTAAATTTTTTATTACCCTGGTTTTGATGTATTACAGGAATGATATCATTTGTGACATCTTCAAGAATGGTTTCAATGGATTCAGGATTGTATGGAGCTGATTCGGGTAACCGTTTCTTCAAATAACCAGGCTCGACTTGGCTTCTAACTGGATATTTCTCAACATTTTCGTAGTAATCAGCAAGGAAATCAATGATCATGTGACCTTGCCTTCTGAATTCATCTGGATCAAGTGGATTTTGCGAACACAGCGACATGCTTTCAAGGTTATTATTAGGAAGACTTCCCATTGTTATTGGTTCTGCTAATGAGTGAGTGAGATAGAGAGAATTGGTATCGAGTTTAGTGAAGAAGAACTAATGAAATGAAATGCCTTATATAGAGGTGGAAGAATGAACGCACATGGAAAAATCCTTAAGATACGCGTTTCGAGGTGGCTTCAAGGTAGAGTTGGAGTTGGTCAACAAAGGGGTCGCATTTGGTGTTTCACCATTTTTAACGAAGACTCAAGTGGAAGTTCACTTTAAACCTAATCAACACATTCTAAATGATCCATTCTATTTGGTGTTTCCTCTCACTGACTGATGCATGTCTAAAGGGACGGAGTGAGAAAGAAAAAAATAGTTTACAATGAGACAGGAAAGTTATTGGCATTTAAAATTTCAGCTTTCCTGATGATTAAGAAAGGAGAGTGCATGTGAATTGCTATTTGACACATGGGAATTCTTAATGTACGCAGATAGCCGCCACACTGCTACACCTAATGAATGCATTATAGAAAAGAAAATATATAAAACTGCGGCATGATCATGAAAGTTTGTCAAGTCATGGTCAGGATAGCAGATTCATAGTAACTAAAATTTTCCGCATTTGGTATTTCCTTGATATGAATACTGAACCTAACCAACAAATTTTAAATGATCCATAGTGCTGCACTAATAATACACTCAGTGGGTGACTGATGCATGAAAGTGAGAATAAAATAGTTTAAACGTGGGTAGACTTATTTATTTATATGATAGAAAGAGTGCACTTATTGAGGCCGGTTTTCTATATGGGCATGGTAAAGTCCTATGTTTGCCGCTTTTGCAACCATTATGGGCTTGGCCAAGTGGCAAATTCATTTGGCTAAGTGGCCAGATCAAATATTTGCCAGGCGATCAGACTTGACCGGGCAACCAAGATTCGACCGGACAATCAAGTAAGCATCGCTAGCGATTCAGTGTTGACCGGGCAATCAAGACTCACTAATATTTTGGTGTTTTAAATTTTCTTCTCTCATACTTTCTGTTATTCTAATATTTTTATTAGATAAGGGTCCCACTAAATATACTAAAATTTTATAAATATCCCACCACACCCATACAAATAATTTTTTTATTAAAAAGGACCGCACTTATCACAACAAATATATCTAAGATTTGCCAGTTTATCCATATTGGAGAAATGTGGCATGGCAAAACAACTTTTATGCCTCCCCCGATAGGAACCGACCTGACTTACACCATGTCTGTTCAGGTCTTTTTGTGTTTTCAATTTTGTGATATCCGACTCAGAATCTGATTCGGCTCATATTTCTGATTGAGAGTTATTTGAGTTAGGTATCACTTTGTACCTAACTTGTTTGGCACATATTTGACCTGGTTCAAAAGATTTTTACAATTCTACTAATTAATAACTTTTGAGCCATGCATAATGATTCAGATTTAGATCCGGACGAGCCACTTGAGTCCGAAAAAAAACAAACAACATGTAAGTTGATCAGACACGGGCCCTTAAGCCTTGAACCTGATTCAAGCCCGAACCATTTCAGTCCTCTAAATTTTCTATTGCAAAATGCCAACAAGAGCACTTATTGACTTATGCCATGTCACTACCTTACTCAGTTTGAATCAGATGTCAGGTTGTTTATGTTTTCATTTTTCTGATATCTGACTCGAGATCTGACTCGGCTCATATTTGAGTTAGGTATCATTTTTTTCCTAACTTGTTGGCACATATTTGGCCAGATTCAAAAGATTTCTATAATTCTACTAAATAATAATAATTAGCACATTTGGATACGCATTCGGGCCATAAGTTTGAGTAAACAATTTCGGAATGATTCAGATTAACTTTTTGAAGCAACTCAAAACTGGAAATGAGTCAGAATTAGATAACTCAAAACTGGACGAGTTAGTCGAGTCAGAAATAACAAATTGTTAGTTGGTCAGTCTCGGGCCCTGAAATCCTGAACCTGATTCAAGCCCAAACAATTTCAGTCCTCTAAAATTTCTATTGAAAGTTGAAACCAAAATGCAAACTACCACAAAACACTTATCTTTCTATCCGGCTTCAAGCAACTGTGAAAAATTCATGAAACAATAATGCCAATGTTCATCACCCACGCAAATCTTAAGCTATGTTACTACTCATATTCTCCAAACCAACACCAGGAGGATAAATTATGGATCAACCCAATTCACCATGGCAGAACGAAAATAATATCTTTATCGTCTCCAAACACGGAAAATGACAAGTCGTCGTCTGCAGGAAGAATCAAACGACTTGTTCTTACGAAAGAAGGGAGAACGAAACTCAATGTTACACCGGACAGAGAATTTTATGCGTACCCACGTTTTGTAACGCATGTCGACAATGGATTCATAACAACACTAACTGATTTATACAGAGAAAAGTTGAGACCAGGTTGGGAAGTACTTGATATAATGAGCTCATGGGTTAGTCATTTACCTAAAGAAATTGAGTTCAACAAGGTGGTTGGACATGGACTTAACTCTCAGGAGCTAGCTAAGAACCCGAGGTTGGATTATTTCTTTGTCAAAGATTTGAATCAGAATCAAGAATTTGAAATGGAGAAATGTAGTTTTGATGCTGTCTTGTGCACTGTCAGTGTACAATATCTTCAACAGCCTGAGAAGGTAAAAAAACAAAAAACTAGCTTAGTGTAATAACTGTGTACATAGCTATGTTGTGTTAGGTGCTAGGCGAGGCGAGGGGCTAAGCCCTTCGCCTAGTGCCTAAGGCACGCCTAGGTGTCCATGAAAAAATTAGATCTTTTTTCTTTGGTAGACATTTGCGCTCCTTTTGGGCGACTCGAATGCCTAGGGCGCCTTTCACAACATAGGTACATAGTTGTGCATAATGTCGAACTGGGCACAATTTTTTATTTTTTCGGTAAAGATAAAGAATTTGGTGCTGACGAGTTTCAAACTCATTCAGGTCACAGGTACTAGTACCCAATGACTTTACCACAGAATAATTTTCTCATGTATGTAACAGGTTTTTGCAGAAGTCTTCAGAGTGTTAAAGCCTGGAGGAGTGTTCATTGTGAGCTTTAGTAATAGGTTGTTTTATGAGAAAGCAATCGGGGCATGGAGAGAAGGATCTGGATACAGTCGTGTTCAACTTGTCGTTCAGTATTTCCAATCTGTTGAAGGTTTTACACAACCGGAGGTTATCCGGAAAATCGGTGGTGGTGATCCAGCTAAACAGAAATCAAATTTCATGGGTCAGATAATGAAGTTGTTGGGAGCATTATCATCATCTTCAGACCCTTTCTATGCAGTAGTAGCTTATAAAAATTTTAAACCCATTTATGAATAAATTGAATGTATCACAAAACAGGACCCTGTTGTCTAAACAGAGAAAAAAAAAATTCAGAACCGTACATGGTGCGATATATACGAAACATGAAGCGAAAATGAAAACAAGTTGAATCTGCTATGAGTCTGAATGCCATACATAGATTTTATGAGGTTTCTTGTAATAAGTACATATACATTATCTTATTGATTAGATAACTCCTCATAGATAACACTTGATACATAATAAGCTCGAAAACATTTGACATCATACATAATAATTCCATTGCCCGCTGTTTTCAGGTAAAGTATTTCCTCACAGGTGAAAATATTATTGCTAATAGTAGAACATGCCATCGACTGGTTACATGTATAGTGTACGTACCTTTTAGCATTTCTTAGGTCGAATGATGACTCCTTTGATGACAAGCCCACCTTTCCAATTCCCATTCTCGCATTCAAACAGAGAGAATTGAATTTCTTTTTTACAGTCAGAAAGTTGTGGGGATGTTTGAAATTCACCAACCTGAAGTTCTATCCACTGTGACTTTGGCTTGAGTTGTAAATTTTCTCTGCGGTGTTGTGTTTTTCCGCATGGGTGTACAAGTCTAAGGTTCACTGGTGTTCCCCATCCGCAAGCTGAAGGTTTCAACATTACTACGAATAAAATCTCATATTTCACCCCCGGGCTGAGTTTTGTTGTATCAAATTTTCCATTTACCTCCAGCCAACACACATTCACAAGTTCAGCTACTTCAATTGCCATCTCACCACTGCATTCAGGTAAACAAAAATAAGTGCAATTAGATTAGTTTCAAGTTACAACCATTGAACATCTGTATTTAGTAATATAAATAGCAGCTCCAAGAGCGAGGTCATACAATTTCATGGAAGGCCAGTTCCAGTACTGTTTGTTTTCAGCCCAAATTATGGCAAGATTCCTCGGAAACAACATAAAGCAGTTGCAACCCGAATTCTCATCAATCCAGTACTTCTGAACTGCTTAGAAGTTACATGGCAGACAAATATTAATCAGTACGAAAAATGCCAATTAGAAAACTCACTCGAGCTAGCTGATAGCTTTTTATATAAATACTCATCTAAGGTAGAATTTAATTTGAACTTGCCTGTATTTTTTGATTCACAAAGATTCCAGGGCTCAGCTGACGCACAGTCTGGTTTTTGTGACTGTGAAGGTCTGACTGGTTTCATTGTTTGTGGAGCTCTGACTGGTTTATGTGACTGTGAAGCTCTGACTACTTTATGTCCATGTCTGCATCCTGTATAATGTATAACTCGTACCTGTGGGAGAGTAGGAGTAAGAATGCAGGCCCTGCTTTCTGCTTCAGGATTACCAGAAACCAAGTTGTCTTTCATGACCTCATCACACGAGACTTCTTTGGTTGTTCTTGAGACACTTGCGCTTCCACCCATGATATCTGATGTATGTGAATGAGAAGGATGTATACACTTGCTAAGATAGTGTGTAATTAGTTGCTCTGCTGATTTTATAGGACAAGATGCAGCAGTTGCTAAGACGGTGAGGTCAAAGTGGGGAATTCATACACAACTGGGCTGTCAGCCTGTTAAAGAATAAATTCTGTAGATGGCGTCGATATCATCATATTCAGACAGTGGGTACGAGAAACCATTCTTATCATCAAAAAGGCACATCAAAACTTTATTCCCCGGGGCATGATTCTCAGCTGAAAAATATTCACATTATACAAACCGTCCATTTTATTCAACCGAAACATGATCCGTTATTTATTCTTTAGGCTCCAAACGATATCAGACAACAGATTTCCTATCCGTACTATAATATTCATCTATCAAGGCATCAACAAGCACTAAAGTAAATTGATTTTAACGAGTAATTATTCTTTAGGCTCCAAACCATATCAGACAACAGATTTCCTATCCGCACTATAATATTCTATCAAGGCATCAACAAGCACTAAAGTAAATTGATTTCAACGAGTATTTAAAATAATCACCTAAAAAATCTGAAAGAAATTCACTTATGATATCGAATTGAACATCTTTAGTAAATTCTAGTCTAACAAAATTTGAAAAACAAACAGGTAAATTTACTTTGATCCTTACATTGTTAAACACTTTTGCAACTGTGTGGAACACCAGATGCTCCATCAAACTGCTTCACAGCTTCACGTGAATTCTTAGGACCTCTAAGAAGAAGCTGCAGTGAAGCCAAAACATACTTACATCTGTACAGATATAGCAATCAAAACATTGTTGCGCTTAACACAAACCACAACAGTGTTAGCTTCTACCTGCATAGAGAGAAAAGAGAGTGTCAAAAATCATATAAGTTTTTGGAGTATATGCTATTTTACAAATCCAATGTATCACGGTATATATACAAGTCAGGTTTTGCGTTGCAGGAAAGCAAGTAAACTGTTCACATTTAAGTACTTAAATGAACAAGAGAATGCTAAGAGGAAAACGAACCTTAATATGAAAGACGTCCAATGGTCCTTCTCCTCATGGTCATTACCGAGAAGTTCCATGTCGTTGTTATCAAGTGAGATCTGAGTCATCTGACACAGACTTCCACTAAGTGAAGAAGCAGCACCATTATGTCCACTAAACTCAATACTCATTGAATCTAAATGATGACACATTAAAACAGTTCCCATTCTCATTCCCATCACCAAAACTTACCATTTCTTTCATAGAATCTGTATGACAAGGATCAACAGGCATACAAACAACAAAAGATTTCCAGCTTCTGACCCCCTAACTTCATTTACAGTTGCGCAGCTCATATCCTTCCTTCCTAAATCCCTAGCTCCAGGATTGTTTACCTATTTATCCTTCTTTTGTGTTTGATCTTTGTACAACAACCAAACAAAAACCAGCAACAAATACAGCAAAATTAAACCTCAAGGAAACACATGATAGTCAGGGTTTTCATTGCTTTACCTCAGAAAATATGAAAGTCCCATCAGAAATTGATATCCTGGGTAGATGCTCCAAAATGATTCTCCGCATCATCTTGTAGATTCTCTCAAGCACCTTGGCAAAGCACCGACAAACAAAGTCAATAGCTTTAGGAACCTCACGAATTAATCCCAACCCAATTTTTAAAGGCAATAAGGGCCTCCATTTTCCTATAGTTCCTCTTCCTCAATTTCTTCAATTTGAGCTTCTTTTGGATTTCCATGAATACTTGCTTGTATCTCCACTTATCCACAAAAATTCTCATCTCCTGAGTTTTATCCACGACTTGCATTACTGCGTCGAAGAAACCACCCTTAACCAAAGCATACAAGAAAGCCTCAAGCAAGTGGTTATCGAATTTTAGTCTATTGTCTTCACTCTTCGACACCTGACTCCTCACCTCCATCCACAGCTGCTTTACACTGAGATATTCCTCTTTTGCCACATAGCCATTGATGAGAGACAGATATGTTTGACCATTTGGTTCAAATCGTAAAAATGCCATCCTTCTGAAAGTCTTTTTTGCATCCTCTAACCGTCCTAACTTACAGAATGCATGTATAATAGAATTCCAGTCATGGGTTCCCATTTTTACACGTGGCTCCTCTACTACTTCATCTAAGAAGGATGCCATTAACTCAGGCCGGTGATTTTCCGTTAAACTTGTCATTATAGTCAAGTAACTAGCTTGCAAGTCAGAAATTCCCACTTCCCTCATGTCCCTAAACAGAGAAAATGCTGATTGAAAATCTTGATTTGCCATGGAAGCTTCAATCAGAGCGTCATAACTACTAGGATCTAACTGCATCCCCGCAGACGTTATTTCTGCAACCAAAAGAGCAGCCTCGGTCGTCCTATGTTCTTTACAATAGGCCCTAAGGATTGAAGCATAAACACCAACCCCAACAGAAACTCCTTCGGCCTTCATTTCATCAAGAATGCAATGAGCCTTATCTAATAATCCTAGATTGACACAAGCATTCAAGATACCGAAACCTACAGATTCTTCAATTCCATTCGAAGGAGACTCAAGCTTTTGCGCTTCAGCAATCAATTTAGTCAGATTTCTGGTACTCCCAACGCTAAGAAAACCCTTTACAACCTCACTAAAAGTTTCTTCACCAAAATTCAAACTTTTGCCATCTGTTTCTCTCAATCCACGCAAAATAACTTCAGTAGCTGATTCCATATTGCCAGATTTAGTGTACCCACTAATCAAATTACTACAAAGTACCCCTTTAGATGAAAAACCAAATTTATCCATTAACACCTCCAGCTCATGCATCTTCTTCTGATGACACCCTTTCAGAGCATACAAATAGGCAAGAAACCTAAAGCTCGATTCATTGGGCCGGACACCCAAAACTGACATTATCTCGAAAACCTTATCAGCATCTTCAACAGACTCAAGCTCAAAACAACAACCCTCTAAAGCAGCATTGAACCCAGCAATATCAGGTCTCATAAAATCCAATTTCTCAACCACAGAAATCTTACAATTCTCCTTAAAAAGCCTCAAAAAAGGGCCAAAGCTACAATTTTTTCTACTAATTTCAACAAGTACATTACCCCAGAGACTAAAAGGAATGAAAAATCTATTCTTGAACATGGATTTTATCAGAGCAAATGCAGGAGCAGGTGTGTTTGCAATTTTCATTGCATTCAAAAGTGTTTCAATGGTATCAAATGTTAATGTCTGTGGGTTCTTCTCTAATAAAAATACAACAGAAGCAAAAGCTCTCTTGAGATTATGAACATCTTTGAGTGAAGATAAATGAGTAATTAGAGAATTACAAAGATGCTTACTTGGAAACTGTGAATTGTTTGTGAGGATCTTGAAGGATTTCCATGCCTCATCAGTATTCTGATTGTCAAGAGAAATTTGCAAATTGGATTCTAGGGAAGATTTGCAATCTTCCCCAAGGGTTTTAGGGGTTGAATTTAGGGTTTGAGGAGTGGGTTCTTTGAAGATTGGTTGTTGGGTTGGTGTTGTTTTCAGGGTAAAAATGGAGGGTTGGAGAAAGGAATGGAGAATTGGAGGAGTTTCAGGGGTTGAAGAAAATTGTCTTCTCAGTGAATGCAGTGATAGTAACCTTCTTCTCCACATCTTTTTACAGAGAAGATTCAACAACAATTGAATTGAACACCTAATCTGCAAATCTGCTCATTTTGAAAGGGGGAGAAATGGTTGAGTAAATTGGCCGAGGAAAGAAGACCCGTTTTTTGTTCCCCAAGAGCCAAACTGAACCAAGCATTACAGCAGCTTGAGCAATGTTGGAAATTCATGGCTGCTAAGGGGTACCAATTTGTTTTTTTTTTTCCGTAAAAAAAAGGAGCTTTGCTAGACACACCGAGTATTTTTCACGGAGTGAGAGAAACCCCTGGGCCCACCAGGAGAAAAATAGAGGGTGGTTTTTTCTACTATGGGCCGCACATTATTTGTGTTACACAGTGTATTTCACTGGATTTCATCCCCGGTGGATCTAGAATTATTGTAAAAGAATTGGTGCTAGCGAGTTTCGAACTGAAGTCACTGTAATACAATCGTAAAGTCGCTAATCATCTAGAAACACAAAATAAGATTATGTTATTATGTTAGGGTTCTAAACCAAAACACAGAAACAGAACACAAAATAAGATAAAACCCTAAGATAAAAATCTTCTTTTATGGCCACCTCTGTTGTGTAACAATAAAGGAATCGAGTTTTTGTATTGATTGAAGTGTCTTTAGAAGCTCAGAGATATAGTCTATCTAAATAAGGAAACTAACTGAGTTAAACTATTCATAAGCAAATAAGGAAACTAATATGATGGAGTAGTTGGCACCGCAACATCCCACCCTGCTCGAAAAAATCGCTTGTCCTCAAGCATCAAAATCTGGAAAACGCAAGAGTAGTTCATCGGCATCTTCCCAAGTAGGTTCCTCCATTGGATGATCCTTCCACTTGATCAACCATTTAGTTCCTACATGATTTCCTCTCTTGAACATTTTACGTTCCAAAATTGCATCTGGTCCCCACTTATCGTAATCAACTGTGATTGGAAAATTTGTATCTACAACAACTGAAGTGCCAAGTTTCAGTTTCATATTCAGTTGTGAAACGTGAAACACTGGATAGATACGGCTTGTATTATATAAGTCCAACCTATAAGCAACTGTACCAATCTTCTCCAAAATATGAAGAGGTCCATAAAATTTAGGAGAAACTTTAGAGTAAGCTTGAGTGCCAACTATACTTTATTTGTAAGGTTGTAGGCGAAGAAAAACTAAGTCATTGATTTCAAAATTCCATTCAGTACGATTGTTATCAACATAATTCCTCATTCTTTCTTGAGCAGCCTGTAAATATGATTTCAAAAGCTTCAAATTATGATCTCTTGCTCTTAGATTAGAATCAACAACATTCACAGATGTAGAACCTGGTAAATAAGATGAGATTGTTGGTGGGAGACGACTATACAAAACTTGATATGGAGTCATCAGAATTGCAGAAGGAAAACCCATGTTATACCACCATTCTGCCCATGGTAACCATCTTGACCAATCACTAGGTTTTGTTCCAGAAAAACATCTTAAGTAGCATTCCAATGTTCTATTAGTAACCTCTGTTTGCCCATCAGATTGGGGATGATATGTAGAACTACGAAATAATTGTGTATCCTTCAAAGCAAAATATGCCTCCCAAAATTGCTCATAAATATGGGATATCGATCACTGAGAATACTCCTTGGCATGCCATGAAGACGTACTATTTTGCGCACAAATGTGTCTGCAACAGAGATGGTAGAATAAGGATGTTTGAGGACAATAAATTGTGCATACTTAGATAGTCTATTCATTACCACCAGAATAAAAGTTTTGCGATTTGAAGGTGGAAATCCATCAATAAAATCCATCGATATGTCCAACCATATATCAGCAGGAATAGGTAAAGGACTCAACAATCCTGGAGGAGATATTGCCTCAAACTTATTACGTTGGCAAATATCACAGTGACAAAAACAGTTTTTTACTAAATGAAAATACAAGGGTCTAACAACCACACCCAACAATCCGTTTGGCAATCTGAGAGGACTTACTCCAATACACTTTCTAGAGAATCAACTAGACAGTCAGACTCAATCTAGATTAAAGTATATCAAAGAGTTTAATATCTCTAACTCTTAGTTCAATCCGCAATCAGCAAATAGAAATTTGCGAGTCCGATTGAATATAAGAGGAGTTACTTGAACGGTACCAAAGACCAATGTTCAAGTGTCAATCAATGTAAATCAACAACCAAAGGTTGGATATTCTAATTGATTGATCTTAACGCACAACCTGTGATTTCAATTATATAACAAAATATAATGCGGAAAAGAAATAACACAGACACCAGAATTTTGTTAACGAGGAAACCGCAAATGCAGAAAAACCGCGGGACCTAGTCTAGATTGAACACCACAATGTATTAAGCCGCTATAGACACTAGCCTACTACCAATTAATTTCGGACTGGACTGTAGTTGAACCCTAACCAATATCACACTGATTCAAGGTATAGTTGCGCTCCTTACGTCTCTGATCCCAGCAGGATACTATGCACTTGATTCCCTTAGATGATCTCACCCACAACTAAGAGTTTCTACGACCCAAAGTCGAAGACTTGATAGACAAATCTGTCTCACACAGAAAAGTCTATAGGATTGAATAAATTTGTCTCCCACATAAATACCCAAGAGTTTTTGTTCCGTCTTTTGATAAATCAAGGTGAACAGGAACCAATTGATAAATCGGACTTATATTCCCGAAGAACAGCCTAGTATTATCAATCACGTCACAATGAACCTAATCGACTAGCTAAACAAGTTATTGTGGAATCACAAATGATGAGACGAAGTTTGTTTGTGATTAATTTTCTATCTTTCCTATCGGAGATATAAAATCTCGAGCCAATTATTTCAATTGCACTCAACATGATAGAAACAAAGAAGATCATATCATGCAACTACAAAGATAATAGTTGGGTCTGGCTTCACAATCCCAATGAAGTCTTCAAGTCGTTAACCTACAGGGTCTCGAGAAGAAACCTAAGGTTAAAGGAGAATCGACTCTAGTTATGCAACTAGTAATACACATGAGGTGTGGGGATTAGGTTTCCCAGTTGCTAGAGTTCTCCTTTATATAGTTTTCAAATCAGGGTTTGCAATCCAAGTTACCTTGGTAACAAAGCATTCAATATTCACCGTTAGATGAAAAACCTGATTCAACCAAGCTAATATCTTTCAACCGTTAGATCGAACTTATATTGTTACACACAAATGAAATGTACCCTCATTTAGGTTTATGTAGCCGTACCTAAACATGTACACCAGGTTGGTAGTCACTAGTTCAAATAACTCAAATGAAACTAGTTAAGAATTGTTCAATTGTTCAGAAAACACAATTGAAATCAAATCGGTTTGATTCACTTGAATCAATCATGAACATTATAGCCACGGTTTGCAAAGATTGCATTCCTTATGATTTAAATGTTTAAGTTCATGGACTTGACCGATTTGAAAAAGTAACCAACTTAAGTATGCGTACAGGTATGCGTACTTAAGCAACCGGTTTTGAGTTTGTAAAGTTTCCAAACTCAGCAGAAATTTTCGGTTCTAAAACTTCTACAAGTATGCGTACGTGTATGCATACTTAAAGTGACTAACTAATATTTTTGCCAAAACCAAACTCAGCAGAAATTCTCGGTTTGAGAACTTCCGCCAGTATGCGTACAAGTACGCATACTTAACCTGTCTCCTTCACCAATTTCGTATACACACATATGCATACTCTTGGCTCCCGGTTTATGGACTTATACACTAATGTGCGAACACACTATATATGCTTATATCCAAAGATGATTACATCATCAACACTTTATTTCAATCATTGAAACATTCTTCTATAATGTCAATAGCCATTTTCACACACTATTAGCATCAAAGCAATTTTCAAGATATTGAAATAATCATTATTGAAACCTTCCAAGTCTTACACCAAATGATTGTATCACACAAACCATGTAAGACATTACTCAGCAATTTTCTCATGATATAAGATGAACTTGGTCGAAGCGAAAGCTTACCAACACATATTTCGAGAAATATGCGGGATATACTCAGATCGAAATCTCAAATGTGTATAAAGAAAACTATATCATAACACGACTTATGTCTCAATATAGGAGATAGTAGAAATAGACTTTCCAAGTGATAGATAAGTTCAAGTCTCCACATATTTGTCGAAGAAGTTCCACAAGCTCCCCTTAGTAGTTCTTCGTCTTCAAGAGATGAACGTCTAGAGATTTAAGCTCAACTACACTATCTATGTCCTAGTCCGAGACATCTATAAATAGGCTAGAAATCAAGACTTATAGTTTTGATCACTAACATTGACAAACATGTTTGAGATAGCAACTCATGCGAGTTTGACCGAGTAATGCTCTAACAATCTCCCCCTTTGTCAATTTTAGTGACAAACTATCAATACATATGGATTATAAAAAATATGAAAAAATAAGATTCTTATCCACATGCTTGATTTCCTTGGCATCTTCAACGCGACTCGAAATCTTCGTCACTTACAAGTACTCCATGATCCTAAAGGTTGTAAATTCAGTATCAAAGTTAAATTGTTTCACAACTTTGACAATAACACTATGGTGATATGCATCACTTCCCCCTAGTCAATACACATCTCAACATGAAAACCACTCCCCCTTACATAATGATCCGTAAACCATATGTATTTGTAGTGTGAACTACACATTAATTATCCCCCTTTTTGTCAAAAAAATTGGCAAAGGTACGAAAATTAGTGGGATCCTAATGAAATTTCCATCATGACCAAAAGGTGTATTAACATACCAATAAATTTAGATGCAATCATAAAGACAAAGCTAAATGCATTCATCAAGGAGTTATGAAGATACAAGATAACCCCTAAAAATTCCACAGTCGCATTCCCCTCAAAGATATGGCAATTAAGCACAAGTTCAAAAGAACTCTCCCCCATAAAATGTCATCCCCAGGAACAACAAAGGGAGACCTTACTTTCACAAGAAAATGAGGATTTCTTACAAACACTAGTATACTTGACAGAAACATATCTACTGGAAACAAATGCAAACTAGACTTAACACTATTCTGGAGTTCCACACTCAATTTCCCAAAAGATCGAGATAAAAGCAGGTGCAAGAGTCATGAGGATCTAATGAACTAGAACAACACCAATAGACTGCCGCATGTGCTGAAACGTGGAAGTGTCTAATGGTTTGGTGAGAATATCATCCAATTGTTGTTCAGAAGGCAAAAATTCCATCGCGATAATACCATCTTCATAAAGATCTCGAATAAAATGGTACCTGATGTCTATGTGCTTAGTTCTTAAATACTCAAAAGGATTCTCAGTGATGCGAATCGCACTTGAGTTATCACAAAAGATCTTCATTATTCCAGAATCAATTCCATAATCAGCAAGCATTTGTTTTATCCATAGAAGTTTAGTACAACATGCTCTAGCAGCAATATATTCTTATTCACATGTTGAAAGAGATTGTGAATTTTGTTTCTTGCTATGCCAAGCTACAAGATTCATTCCTACATAGTAGAATCCCCCTGATGTACTCTTTCTGTCTTCCACACATCCTGCCCAATCGACATCTGAATAGGAAGTAAGATCAGTGTTAGTATCAAAAGTGAAAGAAAGACCATACCCGGCAGTGTGACTGATGTAACGTATGATCCTCTTTGTGGCAGCAAGATGAGATTCCTTTGGATTTGCCTGAAACCTAGCACAAAAACCAACACTAAAAGCAATGTCAGGTCTCGTAGCGGTGAGATACAAAAGACTTCCAATAATAGATCGATAAAGTTTTTGATCCACATTTACACCTTTCTCATCTCTATGTAGTTTACCCGTGGTAGGCATAGAAGTGAGTTTTGGATTTGACTTATCAAGACCAAATCTTGAGACAAGATTTTTTGCATATTTTTCTTGAGATAAGTAAATTCCATCCTTGTGTTGTTGAATTTGTAAACCCAAAAAGAATTTTAATTCACCAACATTGCTCATCTCAAACTCCTTACCAAGAGACACTTGAAACTCTTTTGCAAGTTTCTCCGATGTTGATCCATAGATGATATCATCTACATAAACTTGAGAAATAACAACATCTTTTCCACTCCATTTGGTAAACAAAGTTTTATCAACTCCACCTCTTGAAAAACCTTTCCTAAGAAGAGAAGTAGTTAGTTTTTCAAACCAGGCACGAGGTACTTGTTTTAACCCATATAATGCCTTGTTGAGTTTAAGGACATGATCAGGGAAATCATGGTTTTAAAACCTTTAGGTTGAGCGACATAGACTTCTTCCTTTAAAATTCCATTTAGGAAGGCGGATTTAATGTCCATCTAAAACAACTTAACCTTAAGAAAACAAGCATGTGCTAATAACAAACGAATGGACTCAAGGCGTGCCACAAGAGCAAAGGTTTCGTCAAAGTCGATTCCTTCAATCTATGAATAACCTTGAGCGACAAGTCTAGCTTTGTTTCTGACAATGGTGTCAAATTCTTCAGACTTGTTCTTAAATATCCATTTGGTACCAACAATATTTATATTGGAGGGACAAGGTACGAGTTTCCATACGTCTTGTCTTTCAAATTGATTTAACTCTTCATGCATTGTGTTCACCCAAAAGGGATCACTAAGAGATTCATCAATGTTTCTAGGTTCCACTTGCGATAGATAACAACCAAAATTCCAAAAATTTTGAAGTTGACCTCTCGTCTTAGCAGTAAAGTCCTTACCACCAATAATATTGTTAGTATCATGATTCCTTTGAACCCAAAGTTGTCGTGTAGAGACACGCTCTTGTTCAAGAAAAACAGCCTGACTAGAATTTTTCTCCTTATCACTAGAGACATCAGGATCAGCAATCGTTGGAACAACTTCTTCTGATTCTGACGTTTCTTTGACATTCTCAATTGTCTCGGTTGGAGGCAATTCAGTAGGAGACTCATCATGATGAAAGTTACTTAGATCATCAATGATAACATTAGTTGATTCCATCATGACTTGGGTTCTAAGATTAAAGACTCGGAAACCACGACTGTCAGATGCATAGCCAAGAAAAATACCCTCATCGTTTTTTGAATCAAACTTCCCTTTCGTTCTCGATCCTTCGAGAATGTAGCACTTCTTTGCCGAACACTCGAGATAGTGTAAGTTGGGTTTCCTACCATACCACAACTCATAGGGAGTGTTTAAGGTCTTTGACCGTAAGTAAACACGATTGATCAAATAACAAGCCGTAAAAACAGCCTCACCCCAAAACCTTAATGGTAGGTTTTTGTTATGGAGCATTACCCTGGCCATTTTCTGAATATTTTTATTCTTCCTTTCTGCAACTCCATTTGCTTGTGGAGTGATTGGTGGTGAGTATTGTTGAATAATTCCCAGAGAGTCACGGTATTCAAATACCTTGGTGTCTTTGAATTCTGTCCCACGATCGCTTCTAATTTTCTTTAGTTTGCGACCTTGCTCATTCTGGATTCTATTAACAATAATCTTGAACTCACTTAGAGTTTCATTCTTGTGAGCCAAAAATGCCACCTAGGTGAATCTAGTGTAATCATCTACCATAACCAAAGCGTACTTCTTCCTATCTACTGTAGATTGTTGAATTGGGCCAAAAAGATCCATATGAATTAAATCAAGTAGAGCTTTGGTGAGAGAGATGATTTGTGTGGAACTTTCGTTTGTTTACCCTTTTGACAGGCACCACATACACCTTCAAACTTAGCGTTGATTTTGGGAACGCCTCTAACAAGTTCTTTGTTAATGAACTTAGTTAGAAGACGATAATTGATATGACCAAAACGTTCATACCAGAGGTGTGTAGATTCAACCTTAGTCAAATTGCAACAGTTATTGAACTGAGTATCAAGAAGATAACAGTTATTTTTGCCATGTGATCCTTGAAAAATCACTTTTCCAGATTTGTCGACAATGTCACATCCTTTATCATTGAAGACAACATTATGGCCTTTGTCATAGATTTGACTTATAGAAAGAAGATTAGCATTCATACCTTTAACATATACGACATCATGAATTTCAGGAACGCTAGGTAATTTGGTCGTCCCTTTCTTTCTTATGTAACAACAACTTTTATCTCCTAAAGTTACAGGTCCACCATCAAAATCACTTGAGTTGATGAACCATGAGAGATTTCCAGTCATGTGCCTGCTACAACCACTATCAAGGAACCATTGAAAGGGTGATGTTGACTTCAGAGCAAAAGCTCCATACTAGCACTACTCACCATTCTGGGCTTACTTGTTAGTATTGAATGTCTATTAAAAGATGACACAAGTTGAATAGTTTTTTTATGAAAATCACTAGCAACCTTTAGTCTTATCTTGAAGGACAAACACACATGTTGAAAGTGATTGTGAAAACCACAAAACAGACATGTACCAACATCATTAACCTTGTTCGAAGAGTTACGAGAGCATTTGTCGACTTTCACAAAGCCTAGACCTTGTTTATCACCTGACATACGACAATTCTTCAAGGAAGAATTTGAGTTGTTATTCAAAACCCTTGAAAAAGTTTTTGCGGACTTCAAATCCTTAAGCTTTGCAATTTCTGCAGCAAGATCAGAATTGATCTGGATTTGTTTATCTAACTTTTTCTGGAGCTCAACAACCTCTTCAGAGCAATCTTGAGCAATAGGTTTTTTGATATAACCTTCGCAATGAGGATTATCAATTTCTTTTATCCATCGAAATTTTTCGAGACACAAGAACTTGATAAGTTTTTTTAAATCAGGATTCTCAACCTTTTCGACGGTTTCTAGAACACACTCGATGTTGAGTTTATCCATTTCTGGTGAAGCGTTTTTAGAGACAATATTTTCCATCATCAGATCGCTACAAACATAGACTTATGAGGTCTTTAATGTGTTTGCCTTCTCTGATACCAATTGAAAATGCGGGGGTCTAACAACCACACCCAACAATTCGTTTGGAAATCTGAGAGGACTTACTCCAATACACTTTCTAGAGAATCAACTAGACAGTCAGACTCAATCTAGATTAAATATATCAAAGAGTTTAATATCTCTAACTCTTAATTCAATCCGTAATCATGCAAACAGAAATCTGTGAGCCCGGTTGAATATAAGAGGAGTTACTTGAACGGTACCAAAGACCAATGTTCAAGTGTCAATCAATGTAAATCAACAACCAAAGATTGGATATTCTAATTGATTGATCTTAACGCACAACCTGTGATATTTCAATTATATAACAAAATATTATGCGGAAAAGAAATAACAAAGACACCATTTTGTTAACGTGGAAACCGCAAATGCGAGAAAAACCCGGGACCTAGTCCAGTTGAACACCACACCTTGTATTAAGCCGCTACGGACACTAGCCTACTACCAATTAATTTCGGACTGGACCTACCTAATCAAACTCACACTGATTCAATGTACAGTTGTGCTCCTTACGTCTCTAATCCCAGCAGGATACACTACACCATTTTAAGGAATTAGCAACTCAAATTAGTGTCGTTGCTAATTTTCCGTTGCTAATTTTTCTCAATTTTTATAACGTAAATCTGTTGCGAATTTTGCAACCTCAATAGGAAGGTTGCAAATAGCAATTGCGCGATTCAAGCGTGATACTACGGGAACACTTGGGTATTAAATACGCCCCAGTCAAACTTTGATCAAGTCGAAGACTTGATTCCCTTAGCTGATCCAACCCACAACTAAGAGTTGCTACGACCCAAAGTCGAAGACTTAATAGACAAATCTGTCTCACACAGAAAAGTCTATAGGATTGAATAAATTTGTCTCCCACATAAATACCCAAGAGTTTTTGTTCCGTCTTTTGATAAATCAAGGTGAACTGGAACCAATTGATAAATCGGACTTATATTCCCGAAGAACAGCCTAGTATTATCAATCACGTCACAATGAACTTAATCGACTAGCTAAACAAGTTATTGTGGAATCACAAATGATGAGACGAAGTTTGTTTGTGATTAATTTTCTATCTTTCCTATCGGAGATATAAAATCTCGAGCCAATTATTTCAATTGCACTCAACACGATAGAAACAACAAGATCAAATCACGCAACTACAAAGATAATAGTTGGGTCTGGCTTCACAATCCCAATGAAGTCTTCAAGTCGTTAACCTACATGGTCTCGAGAAGAAACCTAAGGTTAAAGGAGAATCGAATCTAGTTATGCAACTAGTAAGACACAGGAGGTGTGGGGATTAGGTTTCCCAGTTGCTAGATTTCTCCTTTATATATTTTTCAAATCAGGGTTTGCAATCCAAGTTACCTTGGTAACAAAGCATTCAATATTCACCGTTAGATGAAAAACCTGATTCAACCAATCCAATATCTTTCAACCATTGGATCGAACTTATATTGTTACACACAAATGAAATGTACCCTCATTTAGGTTTATGTAGCCGTACCTAAACATGTACACCAGGTTGGTAGTCACTAGTACAAATAACTCAAATGAAACTAGTTAAGAGTTGTTCAATTGTTCAGAAAACACAATTGAAATCAAATCGGTTTGATTCACTTGAATCAATCATGAAAAATATAGCCACGGTTTGCGAAGATTTCATTCATTATGATTTAAATGTTTAAGTTCATGGACTTGACCGATTTGACAAAGTAACCAACTTAAGTATGCGTACAGGTATGCGTACTTAAGCAACCAGTTTTTGAGTTTGTAAAGTTTCCAAACTCAGCAGAAATTTCCGGTTCAAAAACTTCCGCCAGTAAAGTATGTGTGTACACATACTTAAGGTGACTAGTTAAGAGTTTTTCCAAAACCAAACTCAACAGAAATTCTCGGTTTGAGAACTTCCGCCAGTATGCGTACATGTACGCATACTTAACCTGTCTCCTTCACCAATTTCGTATACACATATGCATACTCTTGGCTCCCGGTTTATGGACTTATACACTAATGTGCGAACACACTATATATGATTATATCCAAAGATGGTTACATCATCAATTCTTTATTTCAATCATTGAAACATTCTTCTATAATGTCAATAGCCGTTTTCACACACTATTAGCATCAAAGCAATTTTCAAGATATTGAAATAATCATTATTGAAACATTCCAAGTCTTACACCAAATGATTATATCACACAAACCATGTAAGATGTTACTCGGAAATTTTCTCATGATATAAGATGAACTTGGTCGAAGCGAAAGCTTACCAACACATGTTTCGAGAAATATGTAAGCGGGATATACTCAGCTCGAAATCTCAAATGTGTATAAATAAAACTATATCGTAACATGAATTATGTCTCAATATAGGAGATAATATAAATAGACTTTCCAAGTGATAAATAAGTTCAAGTCTCCACATACCTTTTGTCGAAGAAGTTCCACAAGCTCCCAAGTAGTAGTTCTTCACTTCAACAGATGAACGTTCGAGAGATTTAAGCTCAACTACACTATCTATGTCCTAGTCCGAGACATCTATAAATAGGATAGAAATCAAGACTTATAGTTTTGATCACTAACATTGACAAACATGCTTGAGATAGCAACGCATGCGAGTTTGATCGAGCAATGCTCTAACACTAAAGCTTTCATACCTTTCCATAAAAAACTTTGTTGTAAATGCTTAAAGGTGCGTAAATATCCATAATGACTACATATAGGATTCGAATGAAACTCTTCAAGAATTTTAGTGCACCAAGTATAAGAGGATGGTACCACTATACGACCTTTGTAACGTAAAACACCATCCATATAAGAAAAATTGAGTTTATAATTTGCGTTTGCACTTAACTGTTGAATAAGAATACCCAATTATGTGTCATTATGGAATTCTTGGATAATGTCATTAAGACCAGAAAAAATTGCGCAGAAAGTAGAAAAACAGATCCTTAAAGACGTGATAAGGCATCAGCTGCAACATTCTCCCTACCTTGATGAAAGATGATCTCATAATCATATCCAAATAATTTCGATAACCACTTTTGTTGTTCCATGGAAGACAATTTTTGATCCTATAAGTACTTGAAACTACGAGGATCTGTATATATCTTGAAATGTCTCCCAAGGAAGTATGGTCGCCATTTATGAACTGCGAAAAAAATAGCAAGCATCTCCTTATCATAGATTGAGAGATTTAAATTGTTTTCAGATAAAGGCTTACTCAAATATGCAATGGGTCTATTTGACTTCATTAGAACAACACCCAATCCATTCCCATAAGCATCACACTCTAATGCAAATTCTTTTGAAAAATCTGGAAGTAATAAAACTGGTGTGGTAGTTAGAGCTTGTTGTAACAGTTTGAAAGCAGCAGTGGCTTTGTCATTCCAAACAAAAGCATCCTTCTTGAGCAACTGAGTCAATTGTGCACTTATTTTCCCAAAATATTTCACAAACTTTTTGTAATAACCATCTAAGCCCAAAAAACCTCTTAGTGCCTTAACTATAGTAGGAATTGGCCATGACAGGATGCATTGTATTTTATCATGCTCAACTGAAACTCCTTCAGAAGAAATTACATGTCCCAAATAACCAACAAAGGGTTGAGCAAATGCAAATTTTGATTCCTTAATGAACATCTTGTTGGTACGAATAATTTCAAACACTAAGGATAAGTGTGAAATATGATCAGCAAGACTCTTACTGTAAATAAAAATATCATCAAAGAAAACAAGCACGAAGCTGCGTAAATAAGGCTTGAAAATATGATGCATGAAGTTCTAAAAGGTGGCTGGCGCGTTAGAAAGACCAAAGGGCATAACAAGAAATTCGTAGTGAGTAGTGACCATCATGAGTACGAAATGTTATCTTTGGAATGTCAGGTTGATACACTCTGAGTTGATGATAACCAAAACAAAAATCCAACTTAGGGAATATAGTTGCAACATTTAATTCATCCACCATTGGAATTGGAAATCTATCTTTGATGGTTAATTTATTTAGAGCTCTATAATCCACACACATTCGCCAAGAACCATCCTTTTTTCGTACCATTAAGATTGGAGAAGAATAATGACTAGAGCTAGGTCGAATGAAACCATCTTATTGTAATTCAGATACAATTTTTTCTATCTCATCTTTCTGAAAATGTGGATTACGGTATGGTCGTACATTAACATGAGCGGAGCCAGGCAGTAATGGAATGTGATGATCATGTAAACGTTCGAGATGAAGAGTAGTTGGAATTTTAAAAATATCTTTATAAGCAGAAAGTAACTGTTGAATCTTTGGCGTCACAACTGAAGTTGCATTAATTGCAATATTGAATGTTGATAGCTGAAGAAGAAAACCATAATTTTCTCGGCACAATAAACGTTGCATTGGAGATGCATATCCATAATCATTACAAAAGAAGAACTATTTCCAAATAAAATAACATCCTCCTTATTAATTTTGAACTGCATTTTCAACTTGTCGAAATCCCATGTTATCTTTCCCAAAGTACGTAGCCAATTGAACACCCAAAGCTGCATCGCAGCCACTAATGTCCGAAAGATGAAAATCAACCAGAAAAGTATAATTCTGCAACTTAACCGGAATATTGAAACAAGAACCATGAGTATGCAATTGACATCCATCACCAACTGTGACACATAATGAAGAAGTTTTTGATTCAATTGTATAACCACATTGTTTGGCTATAGTTGGATGAAGAAAATTGTGTGTAGCACCTGAATCAACTAGAAGAGGTTTAGCTTTTGTATAGCTGCATCGCAGCCACTAATGTCCAAAATATGAAAATCAACCAGAAAAGTATAATTCTGCAACTTAACCGGAATATTGAAACAAGAACCATGAGTATGCAATTGACATCCATCACCAACTGTGACACATAATGAAGAAGTTTTTGATTCAATTGTATAACCACATTGTTTGGCTATAGCTGGATGAAGAAAATTGTGTGTAGCACCTGAATCAACTAGAAGAGGTTTAGCTTTTGTATAGCCTGTAAGGAAAAGTAAAACCCATTAGAGAGTTCAAAGAAATTTTAAGTTCTTGTTCCCGCTGAACAATAGTACTATCATGAGTCACAAGTATGATGTCTTCATCAAAAGGTGGTAAATCAAAATATAAATGGAAAACGAGCTCACCTTGTTCTTCTTTGGTATTTCCACAGACATCTTTCTTCGCTCATCCTTTGAAACCCTTTGTAAAGAACAAGAAGAAGATTGTGGAGGTGGTATTCTTCTGCTTTTACTTGTAGTTGCACTTCCACTAGCACAATCCTTCTCTTTTCTCTCCTCCCTCCGCCATGCATCTGAATCTTCTAAATCAATGCATTCCACCTTCTATTTTTTTCCTAAATCTTTAATCTCATGAATTTCACCCTTTCCCCTCATCTTCATCATCTTAATTACACTATTGAGATTCTCATTCTCCTCCTCCTCACCATCTTCATTGCTTCTCTTCTTTACATTCATATTCCAATAGTTCTTCTCGTTCTCATTATCACTAGCAGATCCAACAACAATAAGTGAATCTGTAATTTTGTTGTTCTCATTCAGCAAATTAATAACTGGAGTATTACCTTGTTTGAGAATTGTGAGTTTTGTGCGAAGTTGTATGACCCGAGTTGCTGATGTAATAGCAAATCTTTCTTCAATTTCCTTCCATAACTCAAACAATGTAGTTGAACCAGCCACATAAGGGAGAACACTATCCAAATGAGGGGAGTTTGATCTTCATCATTCCAATGAATGAAATATGGATTTATGGTGTGATCTGGATCACCACCAACTCGGGCATAAACATATTTAGTTGGACAAGGTAAAGATCCATCTATAAAACCTAATGGCTTGAACTTTTTGAATAGAGGAAGAACTTTTTGAATAGAGGAAGCAATAGAGATTTCTAAGTAATGAATTTGTGATCTTGAAGTTTGTAGTGAACAATGTTTGAGATTGTGTTTAGAGAAATTCTAGAAATGTTTGATTCCATAGTAAATATGAAGGAAAAGAGAAAGAAAATTCAAAACAATTACAGAGTTTTAATGACGAAAGCAAACTGTAAAGAAAAACAGGTTATCAGGCCCTCATCGGTTCTGATACCATAGAGAAATGGTATTGAAGTCACAAATAGAATCACAACCTGATCAATCTTTTTAGTGATGATACAACCACTATATAAACAAATAAAAAGAGGCCGGTGTCACTGTAGTACTGTGGTAAAGTCGCTAGGTGATGATACCAATGACCTGAGTTCGAAACTCGCTAGCACCAAATTCTTTACCGATCAAAAAAAAAAAAAAAAAAAAAAAAAAAAGATGAGTCCATGCAGACAGGCTACTAAAAATAAAAACCATTCGGTGGCATCTTGCAGGAGAACTTACCATCCAACATATATCTATTTCTTTTCCAAATGGAGAAATTTGTAACCATGGATGTTAATAACTCGATGCAAATTATTAATTTTTCGTTTGAAATAACTTTCACCAGATTTTCCCTCTGCAGAATATTTAGTCGAGAGGTAGTTTCAATCATTCCATATATAATTTTATTATTAATTAATTAGATAACTGCTTGCAAAGCGGTTGGATTATACATTCAATTGGGGAAATCATCATAGAAATCCAAAGATTTCTCTTTTGTTTTATAGAAAGACAAGGTTTGAAATTTGCTTCTTAGACGGACAAAATCGGTTGTCCGTCCATGTTTCTTAAGTTTTGTTTTTTTATTCCTAGTTTACCCCTTAACCATAGTTAATAGGGCCAACTATAGTAAGTCTTTCAATCGGGTTTGAAATAAGGGTAGTATTTATAACCCGGATATAATATAGAGTTAACAAGTCTGCAACTGATTCTTACTTCTACCAAACTATACGAGGAGATGAGGAAACCAATAGTGTAAATATAACTTTCACATGCCAACAACTGGAAGGAGGAGGAAAACATTACACGTTATGCTGAATTTAGGACATATGCAAGTTTGAGTTGATGTTTCAAGAACTAAGAAGAATTCATTATAATTTTCAGTCAAAAGTGTTTAACAACAGCGAATCCACTACGGGACTGGAAAGACCATTATGACACTCGCCCATTGCTTCATTCACGGCGGTACCACTCAACGAGTGATGAAAAAAATGATGCTACGAAACTTGCAAGTAATGGTTGAGGTGGCTAGAGAACTAAACCAGCGACGGTGAGGAAGATGAAGCTCGACCAACCGCACCATACAAGCGATGAAAAGATATCCCATCTTTGCCTCAGGATGTAGCTTGCAGAATTGAACAACTTCAAATTGGCTACAACATATATATACCATGCTCAACATATATGGTACCCCAAAGATTCATTCCAACAAAATATCCCAAGCTCTCAGTTTTGGGGTAATTGGGGTAAAGGATGCAAGATGTGTGTGCTTGGATATGTGCAAGAATATCTGAATATAATTGAAGAGTTGGGTAAATCCAAAATTCAAGCTTTTCGTTCGTTCTAATTATAACTTTCAGCCCACATCGGTTTTGATAGTCGTATCCTCAATGAAGCTAGAAAGAAACGCAGAAGCTACTAAAGTAAGTTGTAATCGATACACAACAAAAGAAAAAGCGATCCTTCGCTGTAAAACCAGCGTACCTTGTTGTTATTGAATCCTTAGCATTTGTGAACCCATCAAAGGTCAAGTTCAAAAACCAGCGTACCTTGCTGTTAATTTAGTATTCATGTATTTCGCCTCTAGTAACTTGCAGCATATCAAAATATAGGTATCTACATCTTACATGCATGAGCAGGATAACTGATGTAGTTTATAGCATCCATCCCCATAGCTGGCCCAAATGTGTTTGCCACGCAGCACTCTTCCTAAATAACTCCACAACAGAGCACTAATGTTGCGACTCACGCTTCTCGACCAATGCTTCATCAGCATTCGGTGAAACAATTTTTATTTTTAAATTCAATTTTTGATGAAAAATTAGTGAATAATAGGTAATACCATAGCTCTAGCCAAATTTGATTTTTCTTAAAGGACACGAATATACATATATGGTTTTCCGAAGGTCGCACAAAATAAATTGGGTACTCCTTTGAATAGGTTGTGTAAAATAAATCGGAAACCCTTTATAAGGAGATCACTAAAATAAATTGGGTAATTTGGTATGTTGGTCGTATTATTACAATGGGTAATTGATTCTAAGGGTCATATAAATGCAAATGTGTGTCAGAGAGTTGATAATCAGAACACTGGGAATTACTCATACAGAAAAGAATACAATTAATATAATACACTCAGATATATTATAAATACGGACTACCATACACTTCAAGGCAATCTGGAATTGACTAGAGATACAAATTCCGCTACAGGTAACAGTAAATCATAATCACGAGGGATGCCAGATTTATGACTGCATCATGAACTACTTGGAAATTCTTGGTTAAGTATTGATGTGGTTTATTATGCAGTTAGCCAGTTGCTCAAAGGTTCGAAGACATCACTCAAGCAGCAAACAAGTATCTAGTTAAATGGACTTACCTTCCACCATATGATACCATATCCTAAAACAATGAACATAACATGTGGAGGCTCGTAGGTGCTTAAACCATGGTTAGAAAAATTCTTAAATGCACCTTCACAAAGAGATGGTATTATAGAACAAAACTAGATGGACTTAACTTCCACGCTTGATGAGTTCCATGCCTTTACAAATCTCCCCAAAGCATGTATGTTTACATGAAAATATGAGAAACAACACGGGTATACATGTCAAAAATGAATCAAATGCTATGACAGAAAAAATGTACTTGCATTTGAAGCTTGGTGTGTTGCAGATTGAGACCTACTATAGAGGTTAGTTCAGAGTGGAAAAACATACACAACGTTTAATTTTACCACAATGATCTCGATTTTCAGATCGAGACCTACTATAGAGGTTAGTTCAGACCTAATTCAATTTGAAAAACATACACAACGTTTAATTTTACCAACAATGATCTGGATTTTCTGTCTCATTAACATGTTCCATATGGAAAAGGTCGAAAGCAGTACCTTTATATGCATACGACTCCAAACTCCACATTGATGGTTGCAGTTATAAGTAGGTACAACAGATATATTTCATCCAGTGAAAAATCTGCTAATCAACTATGTTTCTGCCTCCTCTCGTCTATATCACACGATTCCGGCCTTGAAGTTTTTTCCTCCGAATATGCCAAACAAACTAAGCTGTTAGTGTGAGAGATTGAGACTGCCATAGTATGTATGGTTGTAGTATCAGAACAGGAGACAAGGATTTAAAACACTTTCTCCATCACAGGATCAAAATTCTGCAGTAATTCAAAAGTAAGCAAAGTATGCGTGACTCGCTACTTCTCCCATTAAAATCACGTCAAGTGACCAAAAAAAACACCCTAATAAAGTTGGGAAGGATATATAATATGCAAACCAGGCAATGTACTTTACATTATATGACATTCATTAAGATATGAACAAAGATTACCTAGATACGACATCTTCTTAAGTAGGCAAACCCTTGCTTTTCACCTCTCCGGTTTAACGATTTCATTATTTACGCATCTTGTTCACCCAATTCTTTCAACGTAACAAAGGAGTTCTTGTGAGGAAGTACTCGACAAACTTCACTACCAAAATCCATGACTTTGTCGAAGTTGATGATTTTGGGTCGTAAATACTGAGAGATTTCTATATCTTTACAACCTAAAGCACAACCAGTTTTCGTAAAGGCAAAGGGGTCATTATTGACTAGAGTGAACTCTTTACTTAAACCCAAATACTCATGTTTCTCCTGCTCTTTCAAGTCATGGTTATCAGTCTCCGTTTTCAATATCCATATGTCGTATTGATAACTAGCACTTGTAACATGATTGACTCCAAACAGTAAATCTCCATCCTAAACTCCCAATTTAGATACATCCAAATTAAGAGAAGGGTAGCATTAAGCGTCCACGAAACTTTTCCTCTTATCAAATCAAAGGCCCACATGACCCTTTCTTCCATGTCTATCCAATGAAGAGCTCCATTAGCAAATGCACCATATAAATGTCAAAAGCTGTGCCAGAATTTCCTAGATTTCTCCATCATTCTTTCTTGCCAAGAGTGTATCGTCGACCTCTATGAAATTACGTAATCCTAGCAACGTGTATATTCTAACAACTTTGTACTCACTACTAGACGGAAGATAACCAAAACCACCAAACAAAATGTTACCCCTTAAATGACGTTCTCAAATACTTGGACTTCGAAAAAATTTAAGGAAGATCAAATACAAACTGAATCACACTTAACTAAAGAGCTCTATTAGGAAAGAATGACTTTTATCAAACATTTATACACTATAAGTAAACTCCGTGCTCAATAAAACTCTCTTAATGCAAAACAAAGTAATTTGAACAAAACAAACTAAACTGTAATTAACACATCCTTATCATCATGATTCATCATAAAACAAACAATAACAAAATAATTAAACAGAAAAATCTAGATCTTTCTTTAATTGCATAATCACCAGCAACATATCTCGAAAACCTGTCATTTTATCCCACCCATTTAAATTAGTCCTTACTTAAGTTAGGTTTCAAAAAAGAACATATTATATTTCAAAACCAAACTCGTTTCCAAATCCGATTATAAGCGTCTGGGCCTTCCCACATGCAGGTATGAGATATGAAATGGGATAATATTAGTCAAACAAAGAGAGATAATGGCACTTTCGCGAAAGTTAGTAGGTCTATAAACGTGTATCTAACTCGATATAAGAGGACTCAACAAATTGATGGACTAAGCAATCATACCACCCCGTTGAAGCACATGAGAGGACCAATAAAGAAAAGCTAAATGAATTAAAATCTAGAAAAAAAAAACCTAAGAAATATGAGTATAATGGTATTCAATTGTAAGTCTATTAGCGTGTTTCAACTTAAATAAGTTTTCAATCACTTCCAACTACTCCGGTAAATATTCACACTCAATTAATTATTATAGGTAAAGAAGAAGTCATATACCATTAGCTTTGATTAATTGAAATCATTAACAAATAAAATTATTAGGACTAAGATTATACCTCTCCAAACACTCTTTGTTTCAAAAAAAGCTCTACCAACTTATGCCTGCATCACTCACGCCAATACACTGATTCTCATTGCGGATCCACGAGGATACATCACAAACACTCGATCAAAAGAGACACCACCACAACCTAAACCCTCAAAGTTCATATTTGACATCTTTGAGATCCACAAATTAGCGACTTAACATCGGGACTCAGTGCAATCTAAACCCTACGAAACTCTCTGTTAGGTCTTTTACCCAACGAAGAAGAGGAAGAACGAAAATAAAATTATGGGCTAGGCAAGTTGGGCATCGGGTTCGTCTTTACGGGTTTAATAAACTTAACCACATAAGGGACTGGAATGTCATTGCTCACCGATTCCGTGCCAAACAGGAGCACCCATTTGACTCGTCCGTCAATTGTGGTTGACTCAAAAGTTGTCTTTTATAAAGCAAAATAGAAATCACTGGATTTCTGCGAGGATCCATCAATTGCACTATTTTCACGTAAAGTATCTCTTTAACCTGGCGTCTTTAGGGGCGACCAAGAAAGAATTAGGGGCGACACAAAAGACAAAATAGATTGAAAATACTTGTATACCCCTTAATAATCGGTAGTTTAGGTTTTTTTTTTTAGCTACGTGCAAAATCTCATTTTTGGGACAACTCTATATTCGGTAGTTATATGAACTATTTTGACTACCGATTATAGGCTCAACCAAATTAGAAAAATAGAGGATTTTTGCAAAATCTCATTTTGGGGCAACTCTCATATTCGGAAGTCGGGATACCTTCATTTACTACCATTATAGGCTCCAACCAATGCGGTTGAAAAAGCTCGGTGCGGGCATGGACGTGGTATGAATACAATGTTGGTACGCTATACGAGTGCAGGGGTCGGGGAGCCGTAGCCCCTCCCGGCTGTGTTCGACCTATTTTGATTTTGGGGCTACTCTATATTCGGTAGTTATATGAACTATTTTGACTACCGAATATGGTTGGATATTTGCAAAGAGCAAGGATAATCGGAAGTTAGGATAACTTCATTTACTACGGTTATAGGCTCAACCAAAATTTCAAAAAAAAAAAGGATTTTTGCAAAATGCGATTTTGGGGCTACTCTATATTCGGTAGTTATATGAACTATTTTGACTCTTGGATTATGGTAGGATATTTGTAAAGAGAGTCAACAGATAATCGGAAGTCATGATAACTCTTCCTTTCTTACCGATTATAGGCTCAACCAAAATTCCAAAAAAAGGATTTTTAAAATCTCATTTTGGGGCTACTCTATATTCGGGAGTTAAATAACCTAAATTCCCTCTAGATTATGGTAGGATATTTGCCAAAGGTCTACTTTAATCGGGAGTCAAGATAACTATTTTGACTACCGATTATAGAATAGTCAAAATTCAAAAGATAAAGGGATTTTACTTTATATTCGGAAGTTATACAAACCAAATTTACTCCGATTGTTGATTAACTACAGATTGTATAGTTATGTACCGATTGTAAAGGGTAGTTTGGGATTAAAAAAAAATGCCCCGAAAATAACCTCTCAGAATTGTGAAATAACCTACCGATTATGACAATTTTGTCGTTTTGTGTCGCCCCTAAATCTTTCGGGGTCGCCCCTAAAGACGCCAGGCTCTTTAAACGTGAAAATATTATTATTAATATTTACTACTAGAACATGTCATAGCTATTTATTTCTTAGCTCGAACAATGACTCCTTTGATGACAAGTCCATGCTTCCAAGAATTCTCGCATTCAAACAAAGAGAATTGAATTTCTTTTTCTTGTTTATCATCAGCTGGTTGTGGTGGTGCTTGAAATTCACCAACCTGAACTTCAATCCACTGTGACTTTGGCTTTTGTTGTAAATCTTCTTTCCGGAGTTGTGTTTGGGAGCCTGAGTGTACAAGTCTGAGGTTCACTGGTATTTCCCATCCGTAAGCTGAATTCTTCAACATTACCACGAATACAATCTCGTATTTTACTCCCGGGTTGAGTTTCGATGCGTCGAGTTTTCCATTTACCTCCAGCCAACACACAGTCAAAAGTTCAGCTACTTCAATTGCCATCTCACCACTGCATGCAGGTTAACAAGTTCCAGCCATTGAGCACATATCTCCCATTTAGTACAAGATAAAGAAAAGAGCAGCGCTCCAAGAGGTCATACAATTTGTCTCACCTTGCTGATGATTCCTTCATAGAAGACCAGTGCCAGTACCGGTTGTTTTCAGACCAACTTATGGCAAGATCCCTTGGGAACAACATAAAGCAGTTGTAACCTGAACTATCAATCCAGTACTTCTGAACAGCTTACAAGTTACATAGATACGAACGTTAATCAATACCAAAATGCCAATTACAAAACTCACTTAACGATTTTTTTTTATTTTTATTTATATTATTACTCATCTAGGGTAAAATTTAATTAAAACTTGCCTGTTTCTTTTGATTCAAGAAGATCCCAGAGCTCAGATGACTGTGAAGCTCTGACTGGTGTATGTTCATGTCTGCATCCTGTATAATGTATTCGTACTTGTAAGGGACTACTGCGGCTAGCTTATTATTATCATTAGCAGGACGCTGAGGATCATTATGTGATGTTGAGACACTTGCGCTTCCGCGCATGATATCTGTCTGATGTTGAGAATGATGTATACACTTGTTAAGACTAAGGTATTGTGTGGTTGGTTTCTCTGCATTTCATAATGATTTTATAGGACAAGATGCAGGAGTTGTTAAGCACTTGGTAAGACGAATGATGAGGTCAAGGTGGGGAATTGATACAAGTAACTGGCCTAGAAGAATAAATTCTGTAGATGTCGATATCATATCCAACCGGTATGAGAAACTATTCCATTCTTATCCTTAATTCGGCACATCAAAACATCCCAAACTTTATTCCCATGGCATGATTCCTCAGCTGAAAAACAAGTTCTAAATTCACAAGAGTGAAGATTTTGCATCAATACAAGTTTAATAATGCATAACTTGCTGACCGGAAACAGCAAGCCTTGGCTGCAGGCTCCATACCCTATCAGACAACAGACAGAAGGCATCAAGTTTTCAAGAAGCACTAGAAGTAAAAAATTGATCTTAACGAGTAATTAAGATAATCACAAAAAAAATCTGAAAGAAATTCAACTATGATCTCGAACTGAGCATCTTGAATAAAGTCTTGTGTAACAAAATGTGAAAAAGAAACTGGTACTTTATCATAGGTATCTATGTACAAAATATGAAGCGAAAAATAAAAACAAGGTGAATCTTCTACTAATCTGTATGACATACATAAATTTTATGAGGTTCCATGTAAGAAGTACCTTTTCGTAAAATTGGACAGTCAGGAAGTTCCAGCCTATGCAAGTTACAAGGCCTAGAATTGTAAGATAGCACTTGACCTCTACTATAGTCCCTGCTTGATGGTTTGTGGCAATACCCAAACGAGCCAAACCTCCAGAAGCAGCAAAAATAAAACCACCGACAGTAAAATCCATATCCAGCAGCCCAGGATTCCCCCCTAGATGCACCATGACAACAAAGAAACAAGAATCTGACCCTCACCGGGGAATTTAAAACTTAGTTCCAAAATATACACTTTAGATCAAAATTTCTCATAACCCGGAAATCATAGCTAGTGGCACGGCATTTTCAAAGGCGATTTATATTTCCTAGGAACCATAACTCCATCATAGTGATTGGTGCAGCAACTAACCATACTTCTTTAACAGCTATATACGTTTAGTTTAAGCAAACACCAAAATATGATCATAAGAGGTAGGATTAAGAAACAGAAACATACCCCCTAGCCATCTCCAAATAATTTCACCAAAGTTGCAAAACTAAAGCAGGTGTTCCATTGTTCCTTCTGCATCTTCACAAAAGCAGCATCTAGAAGCAAGCTTAACACCCCTTTTCTTCACATTATCATCTGTTGCACAAACCCCTCTCCCCACTTTCCATACGTTACTTGCAGCTGTTGGACAAAGACTAGAACACCACACAAACATAGCCCAAGGGACAATTGGATAGTGTTTTCTAATCAAACTAGCATCTGAACTAACAGAAAATTCTCCAGTCATATCACCACTCCAGATTCTTTTGTCAGCATCAACATTAGGCACAGGCAACTCAGAAACAGAGAAAAAGCAAGCAGTTCACCAGCGATCCTCCTCAGTATTATATAATAAGCCAGCAACCAACGAAGTCAATAGCTTCCCACCAAAGGATGATACTTTTGTCCATACTTCTGTCAATAGCCTGAGGCAAAGCACCTTAGGAACCTCGCGTACTAATCCCAACCCAGTTCTTAAAGGAAACAAGGGCTTCCATTTTTCTATAGTTCCTCTTCCTCAATTTCTTCAATTTGAGCTTCTTTTGGATTTCCATGAATACTTGCTTGTATCTCCACTTATCCACAAAAATCCTCATCTCCTGAGTTTTATCCACGACTTGCATTACTGCGTCAAAGAAACCACCCTTAACCAAAGCATACAAGAAAGCCTCAATTAATTGGTTACCGAATTTTAGTCTATTGTCTTCACTATTTGAAACCTGACTCCTCACCTCCATCCACAGCTGCTTTACACTGAGATATTCCTCTTTCGCCACATAACCATGGATAAGAGACAGATATGTTTGATCATTTGGTTCAAACCGTAAAAAAGCCATCCTTCTGAAAGTCTTTTTTGCATCCTCTAACCGTCCTAACTTACAGAATGCATGTATGATAGAATTCCAGTCATGGGTTCCCATTTTTACACGTGGCTCCTCTACAACTTCATCTAAGAAGGACGTCATTAACTCAGGCCGGTGATTTTCCGTTAAACCAGTCATTATAGTCAAGTAACTAGCTTGCAAGTCAGCAATTCCCACTTCCCCCATGTCCCTAAACAGAGAAAATGCTGACTGAAAATCTTGATTTGCCATGGAAGCTTCAATTAGAGCGTCATAACTACTAGGATCTAATTGCATCCCTGCAGAGGTTATATCTGCGACCAAAAGTGCAGCCTCAGTCGTCCTATGTTCTTTACAATAGGCCCTAAGAATTGAAGCATAAACACCAACCCCAACAGAAACTCCTTCAGCCTTCATTTCATCAAGAATGCAGTGAGCCTTATCTAATAACCCTAGATTGACACAAGCATTCAAAATACCGAAACCTACAGATTCTTCAATCCCATTCGAAGGAGACTCGAGCTTTTGCGCTTCAGCAATCAATTTAGTCAGATTTCGAGTACTCCCAACGCTAAGAAAACCCTTGACAACCTCACTAAAAGTTTCTTCACCAAAATTCAAACTTTTGCCATCTGTTTCTCTCAATCCACGCAAAATAACATCAGTAGCTGATTCCAAATTGCCAGATTTAGTATACCCACTAATCAAATTACTGCAAAGTACCCCTTTAGATGAAAACCCAAATTCACCCATCGATGCCTCCAGCTCATGCATCTTCTTCTGATGACACCCTTTCAGAGCATACAAATAGGCAAGAAACCTAAAGCTCGACTCATTTGGCCGCACACCCAACACAGACATTATTTCGAAAACCTTAGCAGCATCAGCAACAGACTCAAGCTCATAACAACAGCCCTCTAAAGCAGCATTGAACCCAGCAATATCAGGTCTCATAAAATCCAATTTCTCAACCACAGAAATCTTACAATTCTCCTTAAAAAGCCTCAAAAAAGGGCCAAAGCTACAATTTTTTCTACTAATTTCAACAAGTACATTACCCCAGAGACTAAAAGGGATGAAAAATCTATTCTTGAACATGGATTTTATCAGAGCAAATGCAGGAGCAGGTGTGTTCGCAATTTTCATGGCATTCAAAAGTGTTGCAATGGTATCAAATGTTAGTGTCTGTGGGTTCTTCTCTAATAGAAATACAACAGAAGCAAAAGCTCTCTTGAGATTATGAACATCTTTGACTGAAGATAAATGATTAATGAGACAATTACAAAGATGCTTACTTGGAAACTGTGAATTGTTTGTAAGGATCTTGAAGGATTTCCACGCCTCATCAGTATTCTGATTGTCAAGAGAAATTTGCAAATTGGATTCTAGGGAAGATTTGCAATCTGCCCCAAGGGGTTTAGAGGTTGAATTTAGGGTTTGAGGAGGGGGTTCTTTGAAGATTGGTTGTTGGGTTGTTGTTTTCAGGGTAAAAATGGAGGGTTGGAGAAAGGAATGGAGAATTGGAGGAGTTTCAGGGGTTGAAGAAAATTGTCTTCTCAGTGAATGCAGTGATAGTAACCTTCTTCTCCACATCTTTTTACAGAAAGATTCAACAACAATTGAATTGAACACCTAATCTGCAAATCTGCTCATTTTGAAAGGGGGAGAAATGGTTGAGTAAATTGGCCGAGGAAAGAAGACCCGTTTTTGTTCCCCAAGAGCCAAACTGAACCAAGCATTACAGCAGCTTGAGCAATGTTGGAAATTCATGGCTGCTAAGGGGTACCAATTTGTTTTTCTTTTCGGTAAAAAAAGGAGCTTTGCTAGACACACCCGGTATTTTTCACGGAGTGAGAGAAACCCCTGGGCCCACCAGGAGAAAAATAGAGGGTGGTTTTTTCTACTATGGGCCGCACATTATTTGTGTTACACAGTGTATTTCACTGGATTTCATCCTCGGTGGATCTAGAATTATTGTAAAAGAATTGGTCTTTAGCGAGTTTCGGGCGAAGTCATTTGTAATACAATCGTAAAGTCGCTAATCATCCTGAAACACAAAATAAGATTATGTTATTTTTTTAGGGTTCTAAACCAAAACACAGAAACAGAACACAAAATAAGATAGAACCCTAAGATAAAAATCTTCTTTTATGGCCACCTCTGTTGTGTAACAATAAAGGAACTGAGTTTTTGTATTGATTGAAGTGTCTTTAGAAGCTCAGAGATATAGTCTATCTAAATAAGGAAACTAAGCCAGTTAAACTATTCATAAAGAAAATAAAGAAACTAATATCTTTGGAGGAGTTCGCACGCAACATCCCACCACTGCTCGAAAAAATCGCTTGTCCTCGAGCATCAAAATCTGGAAAACGCAAGAGTAGTTCATCGGCATCTTCCAAAGTAGGTTCCTCCATTAGATGATCCTTCCACTTGATCAACCATTTAGTTCCTGCATAATTTCCTCTCTTGAACATTTTACGTTCCAAAATTGCATCCGGTCCCCACTTATCATAATCAACTGTGATTGGAAAATTTATATCTACAACAACTGAAGTGCCAAGTTTCAGTTTCATATTCAGTTGTGAAACGTGAAACACTGGATAGATTCAGCTTGTATTATGTAAGTCCAACCTATAAGCAACTGTACCAATCTTCTCCAAAATATGAAGAGGTCCATAAAATTTAGGAGAAACTTTAGAGTAAGCTTGAGTGGCAACTATACTTTATCTGTAACGTTGTAGGCGAAGAAAAACTAAGTCATTGATTTCAAAATTCCATTCAGTACAATTGTTATTAGCATAAGTCCTCATTCTTTCTTGAGCAGCCTGTAAATATGATTTTAGAAGCTTCAAATTATGATCTCTTGCTATTAGATTAGAATCAACTGCATTCAGAGATGTAGAACACCAGTAAATAAGATGAGATTGTTGGTGGGAGACGACTATTCAAAACTTAATATGGAGTCATCGAGATTGCGAATGAAAACCGTGTTATACCACCATTACGCCCATGCTAACCATCTTGACCAGTCACTAGGTTTTGTTCCATAAAAATATCTTAAGTAGCATTCCAATGTTTTATTAGTAACCTCTGTTTGCCCATCGGATTGGGGATGATATGCAGAACTACGACATAATTGTGTATCCTTCAAAGCAAAATATGCCTCCCAAAAATTGCTCATAAATATGGGATAACGATCACTAACAATACTCCTTGGCATGCCATGAAGACGTACTATTTCGCGCACAAATGTGTCAGCAACATAGATGGTAGAATAAGGATGTTTGAGGACAATAAATTGTGCATACTTAGATAGTCTATCCATTGCCACCAGAATAAAAGTTTTGCGATTTGAAGGTGGAAATCCATTGATATGTCCAACCATATATCAGCAGGAATAGGTAAAGGACTCAACAATCCTGGAGGAGATATTGCCTCGGACTTATTACGTTGGCGAATATCACGTGAGAAATAAAGTTTTTACTAAATGAAAATGCGGGGGGTCTAACAACCACAGAACAATTCGTTTGGCAATCTGAGAGGACTTACTCCAATACACTTTCTAGAGAATCAACTAGACAGCCAGACTCAATCTAGATTAAAATATATCAAAGAGTTTAATATCTCTAACTCTTAGTTCAATCTGCAATCAGCAAATAGAAATCTGCGAGCCCGATTAAATATAAGAGGAGTTACATGAATGGTGCCAAAGACCAATGTTCAAGTGTCAATCAATGTAAATCAACAACCAAAGGTTGGATATTCTAATTGATTGATCTTAACGCACAACCTGTGATATTTCAATTATATAACAAAATATAATGCGGAAAAGAAATAATCTGACACCAAAATTTTGTTAACGAGGAAACCGCAAATGCGAAAAACCCGGGACCTAGTCCAGTTGAACACCACATTGTATTAAGCCGCTACAAACACTAGCCTACTACCAATTAACACTACAACAAATTCGACGTTTAGTAACCCGTTGGCAACGAGAACTAGAGTTGTTTCCAATTAGCAACAAAGGAAAGTTGTTGCTATATTTTGCAAATGCTATTTTTTGTTGCGGATCTCACTAATGAAACAGGTTATGTTGCTAGTAGCAACTGCGGAATCATAAGCATGCGATTCACATGCTTCAAGGTAACACTTCTGAACTCTTTTTCCACCCATTATTTTGGTATCCTTGTAAGTATTGATATGCTTCCACCCCTTGACTCCTTGACCCCTTGACCTTATACCATCGGGATTTCTTACGAAGATATAAGTTTCTCTTCAACCTATTTCTTCTTCCTTACTTGCAGAGAAGCCGCAACCTAAACCCTCTCTTCCCCAACTCTCTTTTATCTTTATTCCTCTATCTGCAGTTTCTCAATATCTGCTTTTTTATTTCATCTCAGTCTCTCAATCTATGTATCTCGATTTCTTCTTTTATTTCTCATTTAGATTTTGATTTTGTTTCTGTCAAGGTGTTTATTTGAATCAATGAAGAACACCTAAAACCAAGAACACGGACTCTTCTCCAAAAATCATCATCGGTTGAAGATGATCAAGATCTGGGTGATATGGGTAACTCTCTCTTCTCTATTATTTATATCGATTTCCCCCAAAATTTTCAATTAGGGTTTCCAATTTTATGTAATTTTGTGCCTTTTGAACTGATTTTGTGAACTCTAATTTCAATTGGGGTTTCATTTAAAATTAGCATTTTTTATCTGCTTTTAGTCGTTTTGAAATCTGTTTTACATTATGAACGAGGTGAAGAGATGGAGACTAGTAGTTATTTCTAAGTGATTATTCGTGTTCTTGAGTTTCAATATTGGTTTTCGTCTCTATGTTGTTCAAGAGAAAAGGCTATGTTGACTATTACAATTCTACAGACTGGGTTTAGACATTTTCTTCTTTTCTATTATGTATTAACAAAATTAAAGTTCTGCAAATGGCTGGTTTAAAGATATTATATTTTGTTGTTGATGAAGTTTTGGTAGGTTTATATTTGACTAAATGAAAATTGACCACTACTATGCCTCTGTTGATTGGTTGATGAAAGATGGAGTGTGCTTGGTTATTTCAATTGGTCTTTATACTTAACGTGTTTAAGTGAAGTCCTGGAAGGGTTTGTTTCTCTTTGGATCTTTTTGGATTTTTAAAAGTAAAAACACAAAACAGAGAAGCTGAAAGGGTTTAGGTTCTTGTTGTTCAGAACAGAATTTGATATGAGTTTTACTTCGAAAAGGAAGTAAGAAATGTTTAATGTACATGGGATTTTGTATATGTGCAGCGGTTGTAGTTCATGAATGAACATGTTATAAGTTGATGAAAATTATGTGATGTCTAAGTTACTATCACATCTAATTGAATTAGTATTCAAATGGCCATTCATCTGTTAAGGATGACATATTTGCTTATTGCAGGATTAGCAGAATGAGGATGAGTCGGCGGCTAAGGAGCAAACTGAACAGGTTTGATCCAATTACTAGTTCTATTATTTTTTCCAAGCATTTTCCATTTTCACAGAGAAATTTTTGTTTGCATGAAGTGTAGGAGATGGGCGTGAGTGATAGTGATGATGGAAACAAGAAGGTCTGCTGAAGAGACGTGATGAAGTTGCTAACAAGAGTCAAGAAGGATTCCCCTGGTGACCTCAAAATTCAGGCAAAAATCTTTTACCATTTACCTTAACATATTAGATTGTTACGTTGTTGAACGTTTTCTATTGTGTTCTAATTTTCTGAAATTTTGACTTGTTTACAATTGGTGCAGAGATACGGTGAATTTGGGTGGAATGATGTTATGGTGAATTTGGGTGGAATGATGTTATATAATTGAGCCCAATTTCTGTTATGTCTAGTGTTGCATTAAGTGTGAAATTTTTATTTACGTTACTTTTTGGTGTAAAAAGTTGTAATTATCACTTTGCTTAGCTATTTTATTTAGTTATTTTCTTTTTGGATCTTTCATCTCACTGCCGTGGAAGTGTTGCTGGTGCTGTTAGTGGTGGAAATCATCGTAAGCAAGAGGTAGTGATGAAAGTAAATTCATCCACAATAACCACAACTTCATATGGGAATCTCATTCTGGTTAGTACTGGATCTTATTTGTTTAATTTATCTTTGAAGTTTTAGTGTTTTGATTACTTTGTCTAATTTCAGTCATATTTGCTAAGACAAGGATTGATGAACTTTATTGTTAATAAGTGGGTTTGATATTTCTCATGCTGCAAGGAAAATTTGATGTACTGCAAACTAGAATTTCAATTGGATTCACTTAGGATATTTTCCTGACTTAATTTTACATGCATGCTTGATGTCCTCAAAGGTAGATAATCTGCGGATTCGAATTACAAATGACGACTTAACGTGTGGTGGCGAAACATGTGTAATTTGTTTATTTGTTTTTTGAAAACATGGGCATACGTCTAATATAGTCTACTAATGCATGTTTTGCTTTTGCGGCCTTAAGCATAGTTTTTTATATAAAATCGCCAAAGGGGTTAATGACGAGTGGGTAAAAAGACGGCGAATGCTTCACATTGTTTACCGTGTTGGAGACTTGGACAAGACCATAAAGTACGTTTCTTCGGGGAATACATATCCTACTTCATTTTCATTAGCTGTAGTAGATATTTCATAGAAAAAAATATATTGTGCTTTCAGATTCTACACGGAATTCTTTGGGATGAAGCTGCTGTGAAAACATGATATACCTGAATAGAGATACACAAATGTTTTTGTTGGTTACGGTCCTGAAGATTCTCATTTTGTGGTTGAGCTCACTTATAGTAAGTAGTCTAATCCAGTAGCTTACCTCAACATTATTTCCTAACTCTGCCAAATGCTAGAACCAAGTGACTAACATTTTCATAATTTTGAAATGTTAACGGTATCTTGTTGTCCTGCTCGTTTTATACTATTTTGTAGATTATGGGGTCCACAAGTATGATGTCGGAAATGGTTTTGGTCATTTTGGTTATAGCGATTGTGGATGTCGGTTTATCTTGCATAAAGGACATTATTTCTCAGTTATTCTCTTAGCGGCCGTTCTTGGTTGTTTTAACTATCTGCTTGAATCGGAATTCAGTTTTAACTATCTTCTTTACTTTAAGTTAGTAACGGATGTGAACTTCTTGGCATGTGTTTTAGTATAACACTTCGGTGGAGGGATGGTCAACAATTTGAGTCATGGGAAACTCACAAGTATGCAGTACAAACATCTATCAAGCTACCAACATGCAAACTTACTAATGGTACAATCATCGCTTCTACTAAAAGCTTGATATTCTGATTCAAAAGACATGAAATATTGATAGGTGTCCTTAATTGAAAGATGCTTGCTAAGGTGAGAATATTATAACTGTTATAATTATGGAAAATCTCCCTTTTTTAGTTCTTATTATACTATGATATTAGGTTTTGTTAAATACTCGATTAAATGAGATTCATGGATTTTCCTTGATACTTCTTCTTATACTTGCTCAGACTCTTAACCTTTAGCCAAATGAACGAAGCTTTCACCCGTGTACTTAAAGCACATGGCATACGTCGTCTTTCTTCCTTCCATTCCATGAGCACGAGGTGCGATTACTGAAACTTTAATGTCAATACATTTACTCCATCTCAGTTGTATTAGACCCTCAAATGTTAAATAATTTGAGATTGTTTCCAAACACATCATTAATTTCATGACTCAAGTTCAGGACCTCATAGCCTTATCCTCAAACTTTACTCTTGTAGTGCTAAAGGTCCCTGGGATGGAAGAACTTAAAGTTGATTGGAGCAGATGTATTCATACTTCATGTGTGCAATGAAAGAGTTCATGCATTTCAGCTTAATTAAACAGTAAGGGGCAGGTACTTCATGTATTTGTATTTGATTTTTCCCCTTGGCATCCAACAATGTCGAGTCCATTTTCCCTTGAAAACAGTTTGTAAGATTCCTTAATGTAATGTTAATTTAATAGATATATCCGGATGATTCTTGTTGTATCATGACTTTTGTGTTATGTTTCATAGTTCAAGTATATATTTATGTTGAATGTGAGGTTATTTGATTGAATTGAATTATCGAACATGAAGTATCAGAAATTGCGGGAAATGCAGGGAATTGGGTGGGGGTGAGAATCAATTTTGACTAGGTCAACGAAGACTTGACCTTTTTTTTTCTTGTTGCAAAAATTTAGCAACGACGACTTCTTGTTGTTAAATCTGAACCAGAACAACTACATCTAGTTTTAATAAAAAATAACCCGGAATATATCTAACTTTAGCAACATAATAGCAACAGGTTTCTCTTGTTGCTAAATTTTTGTTTCGGCAATGACTTGTTTTGTTGCGGCTGCCGTCTGGCCAGAATTAGCATGAGGCTAGAGTGTTATTGCGAAAAACTGCGACAGGGTGTTTAGCAATGGCAGAAATCTGTTGCAACCCCATTCAGCAACAGGTTTAAGCTGTTGCTAAACGTAAAATTTGGTGTAGTGTAATTTCGGACTGGACTATAGTTGAAACCTAATCAATCTCACACTGATTCAAGGTACAGTTGTGCTCCTTACGTATCTAATCCCAACAGGATACTACGCACTTGATTCCCTTAGCTGATCTCACCCACAACTAAGAGTTGCTACGACCCAAAGTCGAAGACTTGATAGACAAATCTATCTCACACGAAAAGTCTATAGGATTGAATAAATCATCTCCCACAGAAATACCCAGGAGTTTTTGTTCTGTCTTTTGATAAATCAAGGTGAACATGAACCAATTGATAAACCGGACTTAAATTCCCGAAGAACAACCTAGTATTATCAATCACCTTACAATAAACTTAATCGACTAGCGAAACAAGTTATTGTGGAATCACAAACAATGAGAGGAAGTTTGTTTGTGATTACTTTTCTATCTTGACAATCGAAGATATAAAATCTCGAGCCAATTATTTCAATTGCACTCAACACAATAGAAACATCAAGATCAGATCACGTAACTACGAAGATAATAGTTGGGTCTGGCTTCACAATCCCAATGAAGTCTTCAAGTCTTTAACCTACGGGGTCTCGAGAAGAAACCTAAGGTTAAAGGAGAATCGACTCTAGTTATGCAACTAGTAACACACAGAAGGTGTGGGGATTAGGTTTCCCAGTTTCTAGAGTTCTCCTTTATATAGTTTTCAAATCAGGGTTTGCAATCCAAGTTACCTTGGTAACAAAGCATTCAATATTCACCGTTAGATGAAAAACTTGATTCAACCAAGCTAATATCTTTCAACCATTAGATCGAACTTAGCTTGTTACACACAAATGAAATGTACCCTCATTTAGGTTTATGTAGCCGTACCTAAACGTGTAAACCAGGTTGGTTCACAAATAGTTAACCGAGGTTAGCCATATGATTACTCTCATATCAACCTTATTCATCTTAACCATAACTAGTTCAAATGACTCGAATGAAACTAGTTAAGAGTTGTTCAATTGTTCAGAAAATATAATTGAAATCAAATCGGTTTGATTCACTTGAATCAATCATGAACATTATAACCACGGTTTGCAAAGATTGCATTCCTTATGATTTAAATGTTTAAGTTCATGGACTTGACCGATTTGACAAAGTAACCAACTTAAGTATGCATACGGGTATGCGTACTTAAGCAACCGATTTTTGAGTTCGTAAAGTTTCCAAACTCAGCAGAAATTTTCGGTTCAAAAACTTTTGCCAGAATGTGTACGGGTACGCATACTTAAGCTGACTAGTTAAGAGTTTTTCCAAAACCAAACTCAGCAGAAATTCTCGGTTTGAAAACTTCCGCCAGTATGCGTACAAGTACGCATACTTAACCTGTCTCCTTCACCAATTTCGTATACACATATGCATACTCTTGGCTCCCGGTTTATGGACTTATACACTAATGTGCGAACACACTATATATGCTTATATCCAAAGATGGTTACATCATCAACTCTTTATTTCAATCATTGAAACATACTTCTATAATGTCAATAGCCGGTTTCACACACTATTAGCATCAAAGCAATTTTCAAGATATTGAAATAATCATTATTGAAACCTTCCGAGTCTTACACCAAATGGTTGTATCACATAAACCATGTAAGATGTTACTCGGAAATTTTCTCATGATATAAGATGAACTTGGTCGAAGTGAAAGCTTACCAACACATATTTCGAGAAATATGTAAGCGAGATATACTCAGATCGAAATCTCAAATGTGTATAAAGAAAACTATATCGTAACATAACTTATGTCTCAATATAGGAGATATTAGAAATAGACTTTCCAAGTGAAAGATAAGTTCAAGTCTCCACATACCTTTTGTCGAAGAAGTTCCACAAGCTCTCCTTAGTAGTTCTTCGTCTTCAAGAGATGAATGTTTAGAGATTTAATCTCAACTAAACTATCTATGTCCTAGTCCAAGACATCTATAAATAGGCTAGAAATCAAGACTTATAGTTTTGATCACTAACATTGACAAACATGCTTGAGATAACAACGCATACGAATTTGACCGAGCAATGCTCTAACAATCTCCCCCTTTGTCAATTTTAGGGACTAAACTATCAATACAAATGGATTACAAAAAAGATTAAAAAAAAATAAGCTTCTTATCCACATGCTTGATTTCCTTGGCATCTTCAACACGACTCGAAATCTTCGTCACTTCCAAGCTATGTTGTAAAAGGCGAGGGCCTTTGGCGCCTAGGCGCCAAAGGACCACTAAGCGCAAGTCCAACGCCCGAGGAATCAAATTTTACACCAGTTCCTATATCGAGCGCCTTGGCGAGGAGTATAGCGCTTTAGGCGCCTCGAGGAAGTTTTAGGCGCTAGATTAAGCTCCAAAAGCGCTAGAGGTTTACATTCATGATCAATAATAATCTCCATCAAACGATAATATCAATCAATCAATGATTATAATATGGAAACATCAGCAAACAATTGAGTGATGGGCCTGATGGCTGCTGCCCGAAGTTGAAGACGAGCTCGATTCTGCAATTGAATAGGAAGGAAACAAGGGTCTGTTGATCATCATTTGTGATGAGAGGGTGTTGTGGATGGAAAGGGATGCAGTGAGAAACTCGGGAAGAATATTGCAGTCGACAAGAATGTCGGCAGTGATATTATAGGTGTTGTGAGGCTGTGATTCGAGATGGCTGTGGTTGATGCTAGTAGAGAGCTCGAGTTAATGGCAGTGCTGCAATAGAGAGAGCTCGAGTTATGAAACAGGGAGCTTTAGTTCTCATGGATGGACACGAATGGAGGAGGGTATGGGTTTCCGTTACTGAAGGGAGGTTTGGAGCCGTGGAAACATCTATATATAATAATATTGCTATATATCGGTCTCCACGTCAATTAGTGATTGAAATATAGAAACTTCATTCACTGTAAGATAATATTGCTACGTATAACTTCGTCCCCGGTCAATGGTTAAAATATGGAAATCTCATTAATAATGAGGTTATCACGGAAATATCAATGCATGGACAATGAATGATCAAAGTTTGGAAGCTTTATTTATAGTGAAAATATCAATCACATGATCAAAATATGGAAATAAATATAATGCTTTTTTGAGGAGAATAACGTGATTGATGTAATGGATTAGGATATATGGAAACTTCAGTAATAATAAGGCATATTATCACGGCAGTATCAACCGTATGAAGGCATGGACAATGAATGATCAAAGTATGGAAAGAAATAATATAAAGGGAATAACGTGTGATTCATGCCTCTTTTTCCCTGGTTTATTACTTCTTAGTTCTGAAATTTCAATGGGGACTATTTTCTATATAAAAGTAAAGAACACACAAATTGTATAAATGATCTCATAGGGCGCCTTAGGCGCGCCTAGGCGCCCAGGCGCCCAGGCGCTAGGTTTGGCGCCTCGCCTCGCCTAGCGCCTTTTACAACATAGCTTCCAAGTACTCCATGATCCTAAAGGTTGTAAGTTCAACATCACAGTTGTTGAAGATCCGTAGCTATAATAATGAGAAAAAAAAATGCTCTCAATCGTTGTTATACAGTGTCATAGTATTATTACACAACATCAAAGTTCAATTGTATCAGAACTTTGACAATAACACTATGGTGATATGCATCACTCCCCCTTAGTCAATACACATCTCAACATGAAAACTACTCCCCCTTACATAATGATCCGTAAACCATATGTATTTGTAGTGTGAACTACACATTAATTCTCCCCCTTTTTGTCAAAAAAATTGGCAAAGGTACGAAAATTAGTGGGATCCTAATGAAATTTCCACGGAGATACATCATGACCAAAAGGTGTATTAACATACCAACAAATTTAGATGCAATCATAGAGCCGAAGCTAAATGCATTCATTAAGGGGTTATGAAGATACAAGATAACCCCTAAAATTTCCACAGCCGCACTCCCCACAAAGATATGGCAATTAAGCACAAGTTCAAAAGAACTCTCCCCCATAAAATGTCATCCCCAAAGGAACAACAAAGGAGAACTTACTTTCACAAGAAAAGAAGGATTTATTAAAACACTAGTATACTTGACAGAAACATATCTACTGGAAATATATGCAAACTAGACTTAACACTATTCTGGAGTTCCATACTCAATTGCTCAAAAGATCAAGATAAAAGCAAGGGAAAAAGTCATGAGGATCTAATGAACTAGAACAACACCAATACACTGCCGCAAGTGCTTAAACGTGGCAGTGTCTAACGTTTTGGTGAGAATATCAGCCAATTGTTGTTCAGAAGGCACAAATTCCATCGCGATAATACCGTCTTCGTAAAGATCTCGAATAAAATGGTACATGATGTCTATGTGCTTAGTTCTTGAGTGCTCAACATGATTCTCAGTGATGCGAATCGCACTTGAGTTATCACAAATGATCTTCATTATTCCAGAATAAATTCCATAATCAGCAAGCATTTGTTTTATCCATAGAAGTTGAGTACAACATGACCCAAAGAATGTATTCTGCTTCACATGTTGAAAGAGATTGTAAATTTTATTTCTTGCTATGCCAAGCTACAAGATTCATTCCTACATAGTAGAATCCTCCTGATTTACTCTATTTGATTTCCACATATCCTGCCCAATCGGCATCTGAATAGGCAGTAAGATCAGTGTTAGTATCAAAATTGTAAGAAATACCATACCCATCAGTGTGACTGATGTAACGTATGATCCTCTTTGTGGCAGCAAGATGAGATTCCTTTGTATTTGCCTAAAACCTAGCACATCAACCAACACTAAAAGCAATGTCAGGTCTCGTAGCAGTGAGATACAAAGACTTCCAATAATAGATCGATAAAGTTTTTGATCCACATTTACACCTTTCTCATCTCTATATAGTTTACCTGTGGTAGGCATAGGAGTGAGTTTTGGATTTGACTTATCAAGACCAAATCTTGAGACAAGATTTTTTGCATATTTTTCTTGAGATAAGTAAATTCCATCCTTGTGTTGTTGAATTTGTAAACCCAAAAAGAATTTTAATTCACCAACATTGCTCATCTCAAACTCCTTACCAAGAGACACTTGAAACTCTTTTGCAAGTTTCTCCGATGTTGATCCATAGATGATATCATCTACATAAACTTGAGAAATAACAACATCTTTTCCACTCCATTTGGTAAACAAGTTTTATCTGCTCCACCTCTTGGAAAAAATTTCCCAAGAAGAGAAGTAGTTAGTTTTTCAAACCAGGCACGAGGTGCTTTTTTTAACCCATATAATGCCTTGTTGCGTTTAAGGACATGATCAGGGAAATCAGGGTTTTCAAAACCTTTAGGTTGAGCGACATAGACTTCTTCCTTTAAAATTCCATTTAGGAAGGCGGATTTAATGTCCATCTGAAACAGCTTAACCTTAAGAAAACAAGCATGGGATAATAACAAACGAATGGATCCAAGGCGTGCCACAGGAGCAAAGGTTTTATCAAAGTCGATTCCTTCAATATGTGAATAACCCTAAGCAACAAGTCTAGCTTTGTTTCTGACAATGGTGTCAAATTTATCAGACTTATTCTTAGATATCCATTTGGTACCAACAATATTTATATTTGAGGGAAAAGGTACGAGTTTCCATACGTCTTGTCTTTCAAATTGATTTAACTCTTCATGCATCACGTTCACCCAAAAGGGATCACTAAAAGCTTCATCAATGTTGCTAGGTTCCACTTGCGATAGATAACAACCAAAATTGCAAATATTTTGAAGTTGACCTCTCGTCTTAGGAGTAGAGTCCTTACCACCAATAATATTGTTAGTATCATGATTCCTTTGAACCCAAAGGTGTCGTGTAGAGATACGCTCTTGTTCAAGAGGAAAAACCTGACTAGAATTTTTCTCCTCATCAGTAGAGACATCAGGATCAACAACTGTTGGAACAACTTCTTCTGATTCTGACGTTTCTTTGACATTCTCAATTGTCTCGGTTGGAGGCAATTCAGTAGGAGAGTCATCATGATGAAAGTTACTTAGATCATCAATGATAACATTAGCTGATTCCATCATGACTTGGGTTCTAATATTAAAGACTCGGAAACCACGACTGTCAGATGCATACCCAAGAAAAATACCCTCATCACTTTTTGAATTAAACTTCCCTTTCTGTTCTTGATCCTTCAGAATTTAGCACTTACTGCCGAACACTCTGAGATAGTGTCAGTTGGGTTTCCTACCATACCACAACTCGTAGGGAGTATTTAAGGTATTTGACCGTAAGTAAACATGATTGATCAAATAGAAAGCCGTAAAAACAGCCTCACCCCAAAACCTTAATGGTAGGTTTTTGTTATGGAGCATTACCTTGGCCATTTCCTGAATATTTCTATTCTTCCTTTCTACAACTCCATTTGCTTGTGGAGTGATTGGTGGTGAGTATTGTTGAATAATTCCTAGAGAGTCACAGTATTCAAATACCTTGGTGTCTTTGAATTCTGTCACACGATCGCTTCTAATTTTCTTTAGTTTGCGACCTTGCTCATTCTGAATTCTATTAACAATAATCCTGAACTCACTGAGAGTTCTATTCTAGTGAGCCAAAAATGCCACCAAGGTGAATCTAATGTAATCATCTACCATAACCAAAGTGTACTTCTTCCCAGCCATTGTAGATTGTTGAATTGGGCCAAAAAGATCCGTATGAATTAAATCAAATGGAGCTTTGGTGAGAATATTTTGGGATGATTTTTGTGGAACTTTCGTTTGTTTACCCTTTTGACAGGGACCACATACACCTTCAAACTTAGCGTTGATTTTGGGAACGCCTCTAACAAGTTCTTTGTTAATGATCTTAGTCAGAAGATGATAATTGATATGACCAAAACGTTCATACCATAGGTGTGTATATTCAACCTTAGTCAAATTGCAACAGTTAATGAACTGAGTATCAAGAAGATAACAATTATTTTTGCCATGATCCTTGAAAAATCACTTTTCCAGATTTGTCGACAATGTCACATCCTTTATCATTGAAGACAACCTTATGGCCTTTGTCACAGATTTGACTTATAGAAAGAAGATTAGCAGTCATACCTTTAACGTATACGACATCATAAATTTCAGGAACGCCAGGTAATTTGATCGTCCCTTTCTTGCTTATGTAACAACAACTTCTATCTCCAAAAGTTATAGGTCCACCATCAAAATCACTTGAGTTGATGAACCATGAGATATCTCCACTCATGTGCCTGCTACAACCACTATCAAGGAACCATTGAAATGGTTATGTTGACTTCAGAGCAAAAGCTCCCATACTAGCACTACTCACCATTCTGGGTTTTAAAGTTAGTATTGAATGTCTATTAAGAGATGACACAATTTGAATAGTTTTTTTATGAAAATCACTAGCAACCTTTAGTCTTTTCTTGAAGGACAAACACACATGTTGAAAGTGATTGTGAAAACCACAAAACAGACATGTACCAACATCATTAACCTTGTTCGAAGAGTTCTGAGCACTGTCAGATTTCACAAAGCCTAAACCTTGTTTATCACCTGACATACGGCAATTCTTCAAGGAAGAATTTGAGTTCTTATTCAAAACCCTTGAAAAAGTTTTTGCGGACTTCAAATCCTTAAGCTTTGCAATTTCTGCAGCAAGATCAGAATTGATCTGGATTTGTTTATCTAACTTTTTCTGGAGCTCAACAACTTCTTCAGAGCAATCTTAAGCAATAGGTTTTTTGATATAACCTTCGCAATGAGGATTATAAAATTCTTTCATCCATCGAAATTTTTCGAGACACAAGAACTTGATAAGTTTTTTTTTAAATCAGGATTCTCCACCTTTTCGACGGTTTCTAGAACACACTCGATGTTTAGTTTATCCATTTTTGGTGAAGCGTTTTTAGAGACAATATTTTCCATCATCAGATCGCTAAAAAAGCAGACTTATGAGGTCTTTAATGTTTTTGCATGCTCTGATACCAATTGAAAATACGGGGGTCTAACAACCACACCCAACAATTCGTTTGGCAATCTGAGTGGACTTACTCAGTACACTTTCTAGAGAATCAACTAGACAGACAGACTCACTCTAGATTAAAGTATATCAAAGAGTTTAATATCTATAACTCTTAATTCAATCCGCAATCAGCAAACAGAAATCTGCGAGCCCGATTGAATATAAGAGGAGTTACTTGAACGGTACCAAAGACCAATGTTCAAGTGTCAATCATGTAAATCAACAACCAAAGGTTGGATATTCTAATTGATTGATCTTAACGCACAATCTGTGATATTTCAATTATATAACAAAATATAATGCGGAAAAGAAATAACACTGACACCAAAATTTTGTTAACGAAAAAACTGCAAATGCAGAAAAACCTTGGGACCTAGTCCAGATTGAACACCACACTGTATTAAGCCGCTACAGACACTAGCCTACTACCAATTAATTTCGGACTGGACTGTAGTTGAACCCTAATCAATCTCATACTGATGCAAGGTACACTTGCGCTCCTTACGTCTCTGATCCCAGCAGGATACTACACACTTGATTCCCTTAATTAGCTGATCTCACCCACAACTAAGAGTTGTTACGACCCAAAGTTGAAGACTTGATAGACAAATCTGTCTCACACGAAAAGTCTATAGGATTGAATAAATCTGTCTCCCACATAAATACCCAAGAGTTTTTGTTCCGTCTTTTGATAAATCAAGGTAAACAGGAACCAATTGATAAACCGGACTTATATTCCCGAAGAACAACATAGTATTATCAATCACCTCACAATAAACTTAATCGACTAGCGAAACAAGTTATTGTGGAATCACAAGCGATGAGACGAAGTTTGTTTGTGATTACTTTTCTATCTTTCCTATCGGGGATATAAAATCTCGAGCCAATTATTTCAATTGCACTCAACACGATAGAAACAGCAAGATCAGATCACACAACTATAAAGATAATAGTTGGGCCTGGCTTCAAAATCCCAATGAAGTCTTCAAGTCGTTAACCTACAGGGTCTCGAGAAGAAACCTAAGGTTAAAGGAGAATCGACTCTAGTTATGCAACTAGTAAAACACAGGAGGTGTGGGGATTAGGTTTCGCAGTTGCTAGAGTTATCCTTTATATAGTTTTTAAATCATGGTTTGCAATCCAAGTTACCTTGGTAACAAAGCATTCAATATTCACTGTTAGATGAAAAACCTGATTCAACCAAGCTAATATCTTTCAACCATTAGATCGAACTTAGCTTGTTACACACAAATTAATGAAATGTACCCTCATTTAGGTTTATGTAGCCGTACCTAAACGTGTACACCAGGTTGGTTCACAAATAGTTAACCGAGGTTAGCCATATGATTACTCTCATATCAACCTTATTCATCTTAACCATAACTAGTTTAAATGACTCAAATGAAACTAGTTAAGAGTTGTTCAATTGTTTAGAAAACACAATTGAAATCAAATCGGTTTGATTCACTTGAATCAATCATGAACATTATAGCCACGGTTTGCAAAGATTTCATTCCTTATGATTTAAATGTTTAAGTTCATGGAGTTGACCGATTTGACAAAAAAACCAGCTTAAGTTTGCGTACAGTATGCGTACTTAAGCAACCGGTTTTTGAGTTTGTAAAGTTTCCAAACTCAGCAGAAATTTTCGGTTCAAAAACTTCCACCAGTATGCATACTTGTACGCATACTTAAGGTGACTAGTTAAGAGTTTTGCCAAAACCAAACTCAGCAGAAATTCTCGGTTTGAGAATACGCATACTTAACCTGTCTCCTTCACCAATTTCGTATACACACATATGCATACTCTTGGCTCCCGGTTTATGGACTTATACACTAATGTGCAAACACACTATATATGCTTATATCCAAATATGGTTACATCATCAACTCTTTATTTCAATCATTGAAACATTCTTCTATAATGTCAATAGTCGTTCTCACACACTATTAGCATCAAAGCAATTTTCAAGATATTGAAATAATCATTATTGAAACCTTCCAAATCTTACACCAAATGATTGTATCACACAAACCATGTAAGATGTTACTCGGCAATTTTCTCATGATATAAGATGAACTTGGTCGAAGCGAAATCTTACCAACACATATTTCGAGAAATATGTAAGCGAGATATACTCAGCTCGAAATCTCAACTGTGTATAAAGAAAACTATATCGTAACACGACTTATGTCTCAATATAGGAGATAGTAGAAATAGACTTTCTAAGTGATATAAGTTCAAGTCTCCACATACCTTTTGTCGAAGAAGTTCCACAAGCTCCCCTTAGTAGTTCTTCGTCTTCAAGAGATGAACGTCGAGAGATTTAAGATCAACTACACTATCTATGACCTAGTCCGAGACATCTATAAATAGGCTAGAAATCAATACTTATAGTTTTGATCACTAACATTGACAAACATGCTTGAGATACCAACGCATGCGAGTTTGACCGAGGAATGCTCTAACACTAAAGCTTTCATACCTTTCCAGAAAAAACTTTGTTGCTTAAAGGTGCGTAAATATCCAGAATGACTACATATAGGATTCGAATGAAACTCTTCAAGAATTTTAGTGCACCAAGTATAAGAGGATGGTACCACTATACGACCTTTGTAACGTAAAACACCATGCACATAAGAAAAATTGAGTTTACAATTTGTGTTTGCACTTAACTGTTGAATAAGAATACCCAATTATGTGTCATTATGGCATTCTTGGATAATGTCATGAAGACCAGAAAAAATTGCGCAGAAAGTAGAAAAATAGAGCCTTGAAGACGTGATAAGGCATCAACTGCAATGTTCTCCCTACCTTGATGAAAGATGTCTCATAATCATATCCAAATAATTTCGATAAACACTTTTGTTTTTCCATGGAAGACAATTTTTGATCCTAGAAGTACTTGAAATTACGGGGATATGTATATATCTTGAAATGTGTCCCAAGGAAGTATGGTCTCCATTTATGAACTGCGAAAAAAATAGCAAGCATCTCCTTATCATAGGATTGAAAGATTTAAATTGTTTCCAGATAAAGGCTTACTCAAATATGCAATGGGTCTATTTGACTTCATTAGAACAACACCCAATCCATTCCCATAAGCATCACACTTTAATGCAAATTCTTTTGAAAAATCTGGAAGTATTAAAACTGGTGTGGTAGTTAGAGCTTGTTGTAACAGTTTGAAAGCAACAATGGCTTTGTCATTCCAAACAAAAGCATCCTTCTTGAGCAACTGACTCAATTGTGCACTTATTTTCCCAAAATCTTTCACAAACTTTTTGTAATAACCATCTAAGCCCAAAAAAAACTCTTAGTGCCTTAACTGTAGTAGGAATTGGCCATGACATGATGCATTGTATTTTATCATGCTCAACTGAAACTCCTTCAGAAGAAATTACATGTCCCAAATAACCAACAAAGGGTTGAAAAAATGCATATTTTGATTCCTTAATGAACAACTTATTGGTACGAATAATTTCAAACACTAAGGATAAGTGTGAAATATGATCAGCAAGACTCTTACTGTAAATAAAAATATCGTCAAAGAAAACAAGCACGAAGCTGCGTAAATAAGGCTTGAAAACATGATGCATGAAGCTCTGAAAGGTGGCTAGCGCGGTAGACAGACCAAAGGGCATAACAAGAAATTCGTAGTGACCATCATGAGTACGAAATGATGTCTTTGGAATGTCAGGTTGATGCACTTTGAGTTTATGATAACCAAAACGAAAATCCAACTTAGGGAATATTGTTGCACCATTTAATTCATCCACCATTGGAATTGGAAATCTATCTTTGATGGATAATTTATTTAGAGCTCTATAATCCACACACATTCGCCAAGAACCATCCTTTTTTCGTACCATTAAGATTGGAGAAGAATAATGACTAGAGCTAGGTCGAATGAAACCAGCTTATTGTAATTCAGATACAATTTTTTTCTATCTCATCTTTCTGAAAATGTGGATAATGGTATGGTCGTACGTTAACATGAGCGGAGCCAGGCAGTAATGGAATGTGATGATCATGTAAACGTTCGGGATGAAGAATAGTTGGAATTTTGAAAATATCTTTATAAGAAGAAAGTAACTGTTGAATCTTTGGCGTCACAACTGAAGTTGCAATAATTGCAATATTGAATGTTGATAGCTGAAGAAGAAAACCATAATTTTCTCGGCACAATAAACGCTGCATTGGAGATGCATATCCATAATCATTACATAAGAAGAACTATTTCCAACTAAAATAACATCCTCCTTATTAGTTTTGAACTACATTTTCAACTTGTCGAAATCCCATGTTATCTTTCCCAAAGTACGTAGCCAATTGCACACCCAAAGCTGCATCGCAACCACTAATGTCCAAAAGATGAAAATCAGCCAGAAAAGTATAATTCTGCAACTTAACCGGAATATTGAAACAAGAACCATGAGTATGCAATTGACATCCATCACCAACTGTGACACATAATGAAGAAGTTTTTGATTCAATTGTATAACCACACTGTTTGGCTATAACTGGATGAAGAAAATTGTGTGTAGCACCTGAATCAACTAGAAGAGGTTTAGCTTTTGTGTAGCTTTTAAGTTCTTGTTCCCACTGAACAATAGTACTATCATGAGTCACAAGTATGATGTCTTCATCAAAAGGTCGATTTACTCTCATGAATGACCAGGCTTATTAAAAAAGACCTTTGTCTCTTTTCTCTTTCTGTTCTTCACAGCAAAATGAAGGCTGTAAATGGTAAATCAAAATATAAATGGAAAACGAGCTCACCTTGTTCTTCTTTGGTATTTCAACAGACATCTTTCTTCGCTCATCCTTTGAAAACCTTTGTAAAGAACAAGAAGAAGATTGTGGAGGTGGTATTCTTCTGCTTTTACTTGTAGTTGCACTTCCACTAGCACAATCCTTATCTTTTCTCTCCTCCCTCCGCCATGCATCTGAATCTTCTAAATCAATGCATTCCTCTCTTGTCTTTACCATCCGACATATATCTATTTTCTTTTCCAAATGGAGAAGTTTGTAACCATGGATGTTAATAACTCGATGCATTATTAATTTTTCGTTTGAAATAACTTTCACCAGATTTTCCCTCTGCAGAATATTTAGTCGAGAGGTAGTTTCAATCATTCCATATATAATTTTATTATTATTAATTAATTAGATAACTGCTTGCAAAGCGGTGGGATTATACATAATAATTCCATCAATTGCACTATTTTCACGTAAAGTATCTCTTTAAACGTGAAAATATTATTATTAATATTTACTACTAGAACATGTCATAGCTATTTATTTCTTAGCTCGAACAATGATTCCTTTGATGACAAGTCCATGCTTCCAAGAATTCTCGCATTCAAACAAAGAGAATTGAATTTCTTTTTCTTGTTTATCATCAGCTGGTTGTGGTGGTGCTTGAAATTCACCAACCTGAACTTCAATCCACTGTGACTTTGGCTTTTGTTGTAAATCTTCTTTCCGGAGTTGTGTTTGGGAGCCTGAGTGTACAAGTCTGAGGTTCACTGGTACTTCCCATCCGTAAGCTGAATTTTTCAACATTACCATGAATACAATCTCGTATTTTACTCCCGGGTTGAGTTTCGATGCGTCGAGTTTTCCATTTACCTCCAGCCAACACACAGTCAAAAGTTCAGCTACTTCAATTGCCATCTCACCACTGCATGCAGGTTAACAAGTTCCAGCCATTGAGCACATATCTCCCATTTAGTACAAGATAAAGAAAAGAGCAGCGCTCCAAGAGGTCATACAATTTGTCTCACCTTGCTGATGATTCCTTCATAGAAGACCAGTGCCAGTACCGGTTGTTTTCAGACCAACTTATGGCAAGATCCCTTGGGAACAACATAAAGCAGTTGTAACCTGATATCAATCCAGTACTTCTGAACAGCTTACAAGTTACATAGATACGAACGTTAATCAATACCAAAATGCCAATTACAAAACTCACTTAACGATTTTTTTTTTATTTTTATTTATATTATTACTCATCTAGGGTAGAATTTAATTAAAACTTGCCTGTTTCTTTTGATTCAAGAAGATCCCAGAGCTCAGATGACTGTGAAGCTCTGACTGGTGTATGTTCATGTCTGCATCCTGTATAATGTATTCGTACTTGTAAGGGACTACTGAGGCTAGCTTATTATTATCACTAGCAGGACGCTGAGGATCATTATGTGATGTTGAGACACTTGCGCTTCCGCGCATGATATCTGTCTGATGTTGAGAATGATGTATACACTTGTTAAGACTAAGGTATTGTGTGGTTAGTTTCTCTGCATTTCATAATGATTTTATAGGACAAGATGCAGGAGTTGTTATGCACTTGCTAAGACGAATGATGAGGTCAAGGTGGGGAATTGATACAAGTAACTGGCCTAGAAGAATAAATTCTGTAAATGTCGATATCATATCCAACGGGTTTGAGAAACTATTCCATTCCTATCCTTAATTCGGCACATCAAAACATCCCAAACTTTATTCCCATGGCGTGATTCCTCAGCATCTTGAATAAAGTCTTGTGTAACAAAATGTGAAAAACAAACTGGTACTTTATCATAGGTATCTATGTACAAAATGTGAAGCGAAAAATAAAAACAAGGTGAATCTTCTACTAATCTGTATGACATACATAAATTTTATGAGGTTCCATGTAAGCAGTACCTTTTCGTAAAATTGGACAGTCAGGAAGTTCCAGCCTATGCAAGTTACTAGGCCTAGAATTGTAAGATAGCTAGCACTTGACCTCTCTGCTTGATGGTTTGTGGCAATACCCAAACGAGCCAAACCTCCAGAAGCAGCAAAAATAAAACCACCGACAGTAAAATCCATATCCAGCAGCCCCAGGATTCCCCCTAGATGCACCATGACAACAAAGAAACAAGAATCTGACCCTCACCGGGGAATTTAAAACTTAGTTCCAAAATATACACTTTAGATCAAAATTTCTCATAACCCGGAAATCATAGCTAGTGGCACGGCATTTTCAAAGGCGATTTATATTTCCTAGGAACCATAACTCCATCATAGTGATTGGTGCAGCAACTAACCATACTTCTTTAACAGCTATATATGTTTAGTTTAAGCAAACACCAAAATATGATCATAAGAGGTAGGATTAAGAAACAGAAACATACCCCCTAGCCATCTCCAAATAATTTCACCAAAGTTGCAAAACTAAAGCAGGTGTTCCATTGTTCCTTCTGCATCTTCACAAAAGCAGCATCTAGAAGCAAGCTTAACACCCCTTTTCTTCACATTATCATCTGTTGCACAAACCCCTCTCCCCACTTTCCATACGTTACTTGCAGCTGTTGGACAAAGACTAGAACACCACACAAACATAGCCCAAGGGACAATTGGATAGTGTTTTCTAATCAAACTAGCATCTGAACTAACAGAAAATTCTCCAGTCATATCACCACTCCAGATTCTTTTGTCAGCATCAACATTAGGCACAGGCAACTCAGAAACAGAGAAAAAAGCAAGCAGTTCACCAGCGATCCTCCTCAGTATTATATAATAAGCCAGCAACCAACGAAGTCAATAGCTTCCCACCAAAGGATGATACTTTTGTCCATACTTCTGTCAATAGCCTGAGGCAAAGCACCTTAGGAACCTCGCGTACTAATCCCAACCCAGTTCTTAAAGGAAACAAGGGCTTCCATTTTTCTATAGTTCCTCTTCCTCAATTTCTTCAATTTGAGCTTCTTTTGGATTTCCATGAATACTTGCTTGTATCTCCACTTATCCACAAAAATCCTCATCTCCTGAGTTTTATCCACGACTTGCATTACTGCGTCAAAGAACCCACCCTTAACCAAAGCATACAAGAAAGCCTCAATTAATTGGTTACCGAATTTTACTCTATTGTCTTCACTATTTGAAACCTGACTCCTCACCTCCATCCACAGCTGCTTTACACTGAGATATTCCTCTTTTGCCACATAGCCATTGATGAGCGACAGATATGTTTGATCATTTGGTTCAAATCGTAAAAAAGCCATCCTTCTGAAAGTCTTTTTTGCATCCTCTAACCGTCCTAACTTACAGAATGCATGTATGGTTGAATTCCAGTCATGGGTCCCCATTTTTACACGTGGCTCCTCAACAACTTCATCCAAGAAGGATGCCATTAACTCAGGCCGGTGATTTTCCGTTAAACCAGTCATTATAGTCAAGTAACTAGCTTGCAAGTCAGAAACTCCCACTTCCCTCATGTCCCTAAACAGAGAAAATGCTGATTGAAAATCTTGATTTGCCATGGAAGCTTCAATTAGAGCATCATAACTACTAGGATCTAACTGCATCCCCGAAGAGGTTATTTCTGCGACCAAAAGAGCAGCCTCAGTCGTCCTATGTTCTTTACAATAAGCCCTAAGGATTGAAGCATAAACACCAACCCCAACAGAAACTCCTTCAGCCTTCATTTCGTCAAGAATGCAGTGAGCCTTATCTAATAACCCTAGATTGACACAAGCATTCAAAATACCGAAACCTACAGATTCTTCAATCCCATTCGAAGGAGACTCGAGCTTTTGCGCTTCAGCAATCAATTTAGTCAGATTTCGAGTACTCCCAACGCTAAGAAAACCCTTGACAACCTCACTAAAAGTTTCTTCACCAAAATTCAGACTTTTGCCATCTGTTTCTCTCAATCCACACAAAATAACATCAGTAGCTGATTCCAAATTGCCAGATTTAGTATACCCACTAATCAAATTACTGCAAAGTACCCCTTTAGATGAAAACCCAAATTCACCCATCGATGCCTCCAGCTCATACATCTTCTTCTGATGACACCCTTTCAGAGCATACAAATAGGCAAGAAACCTAAAGCTCGATTCATTGGGCAGGACACCCAAAACTGACATTATCTCGAAAACCTTATCAGCATCTTCAACAGACTCAAGCTCAAAACAACAACCCTCTAAAGCAGCATTGAACCCAGCAATATCAGGTCTCATAAAATCCAATTTCTCAACCACAGAAATCTTACAATTCTCCTTAAAAAGCCTCAAAAAAGGGCCAAAGCTACAATTTTTTCTACTAATTTCAACAAGTACATTACCCCAGAGACTAAAAGGAATGAAAAATCTATTTTTGAACATGGATTTTATCAGAGCAAATGCAGGAGCAGGTGTGTTCGCAATTTTCATGGCATTCAAAAGTGTTGCAATGGTGTCAAATGTTAGTGTCTGTGGGTTCTTCTCTAAAAGAAATACAACAGAAGCAAAAGCTCTCTTGAGATTATGAACATCTTTGAGTGAAGATAAATGGGTAATTACAGAATTAGAAATATTCTTACTTGGAAACTGTGAATTGTTTGTGAGGATCTTGAAAGATTTCCATGCCTCATCAGTATTCTGATTGTCAAGAGAAATTTGCAAATTGGATTCTAGGGTAGATTTGCAATCTGCCCCAAGGGTTTTAGGCGTTGAATTTAGGGTTTGAGGAGTGGGTTCTTTGAAGATTGGTTGTTGGGGTGTTGTTTTCAGGGTAAAAATGGAGGGTTGGAGAAAGGAATGGAGAATTGGAGGAGTTTCAGGGGTTGAAGAAAATTGTCTTCTCAGTGAATGCAGTGATAGTAACCTTCTTCTCCACATCTTTTTACAGAGAAGATTCAACAACAATTGAATTGAACACCTAATCTGCAAATCTGCTCATTTTGAAAGGGGGAGAAATGGTTGAGTAAATTGGCCGAGGAAAGAAGACCCGTTTTTTGTTCCCCAAGAGCCAAACTGAACCAAGCATTACAGCAGCTTGAGCAATGTTGGAAATTCATGGCTGCTAAGGGGTACCAATTTGTTTTTTTTTTCCGTAAAAAAAGGAGCTTTGCTAGACACACCAGTATGGGTGAGCGTGGGCCGGTATGGATCGGTTTTTACCTCATCCGCATCCAATCCAATTCACTACGGATTCCAAATTTGGCATCCGCATCCAATCCAGCATCTAACGGATTTGCATCCAATGGATGCACGGATGAACGGATTGGCTGCGCATAATCCAATGGATTTGTGTTAGTTAAAATTTATAATGAAAAAATTAAACCTATATAGATGACTTCTTATAGAACCTACACATTTTATATATGTATATAAATATAAAAGCGTCATGGACAACACTCCAAGTAAATACCTTAAAAATTTCAAAACTATATATATATTTTCTAGAAACTATATAAATGTCCTTAATCTAACGGATATGGATGTCCAACGGATTTTCAAGCTTGCATCCGGGCCCAATCCATAATCCGTTGGATTTCAAAAATCTCACCCGCATCCAACCCATTAGCGAACGGTCCGGGCATCCATCCGCAAAAGTACGGTTGGTCCCGGTTAAATCCAAGGATGACGGATAAAATGCTCACCGACACCAGGTATTTTTCACGGAGTGAGAGAAAACCCCTAGGCCCACCAGGAGAAAAATAGAGGGTGGTTTTTTCTACTATGGGTTGCACATTATTTGTGTAACATAGTGTATTCCCCCGGATTTAATCCCTGGTGGATCTAGAATTATTGTAAAAGAATTGGTGCTAGCGAGTTTCGAACTGAAGTCACTATAATACAATCATAAAGTCGCTAATCATCCAGAAACACAAAATAAGATTATGTTATTATGTTAGGGTTCTAAACCAAAACACATAAACAAAACACAAAATAAGATAGAACCCTAAGATAAAAATCTTCTTTTATGGGGTTAGCCACCTCTGTTGTGTAATAATAAAGGATCTGAGTTTTTGTATTGATTGAAGTGTCTTTAGAAGCTCAGAGATATAGTCTATCTAAATAAGGAAACTAACTGAGTTAAACTATTCATAAGCAAATAAGGAAACTAATATGTTGGAGGAGTTCGCACCGCAACATCCCACCCTACTCGAAAAAATCGCTTGTCCTCGAGCATCAAAATCTGGAAAACGCAAGAGTAGTTCATCGGCATCTTCCCAAGTAGGTTCCTCCATTGGATGATCCTTCCACTTGATCAACCATTTAGTTCCTGCATGATTTCCTCTCTTGAACATTTTACGTTCCAAAATTGCATCTGGTCCCCACTTATCATAATCAACTGTGATTGGAAAATTTGTATCTACAACAACTGAAGTGCCAAGTTTCAGTTTCATATTCAGTTGTGAAGCGTGAAACACTGGATAGATACGGCTTGTATTATGTAAGTCCAACCTATAAGCAATTGTACCAATCTTCTCCAAAATATGAAGAGGTCCATACAATTTAGGAGAAACTTTAGAGTAAGCTTGAGTGGCAACTATACTTTATCTGTAAGGTTGTAGGCGAAGAAATACTAAGTCATTGATTTCAAAATTCCATTCAGTACGATTGTTATCAGCATAATTCCTCATTCTTTCTTGAGCATCCTGTAAATATGATTTCAGAAGCTTCAAATTATGATCTCTTGCTCTTAGATTAGAATCAACAGCATTCACAGATGTAGAACCTGGTAAATAAGATGAGATTATTGGTGGGAGACGACTATACAAAACTTGATATGTAGTCATCTGAATTGCAGAATGAAAACCCGTGTTATACCACCATTCTGCCCATGGTAACCATGGTAACCATCTTGACCAATCACTAGTTGATGAACCATGAGAGATATCCAGTCATGTGCCTGCTACAACCACTATCGAGGAACCATTGAAAGAATGATGTTGACTTCAGAGCAAAAACTCCCATACTAGAACTACTCACCATTCTGGGCTTTCTTGTTAGTATTGAATGTCTTTTAAAGATGACACAAGTTGAATAGTTTTTTTATGAAAATCACTAGCAACCTTTAGTCTTCTCTAGAAGGACAAACACACATGTTCAAAGTGATTGTGAAAACCACAAAACAGACATGTACCAAAATCATTAACCTTGTTCGAAAAGTTCTGAGCACTTTTAGATTTCACAAAGCTTAGACCTTGTTTATCACCTGACATACGGCAATTCTTCAAGGAAGAATTTGAGTTGTTATTCAAAACCCTTGAAAAAGTTTTTGCGGACTTCAAATCCTTAAGCTTTGCAATTTCTGCAGTAAGATCAAAATTGATCTGGATTTGTTTATCTAACTTTTTCTGGAGATCAACAACCTCTTCAGAGCAATCTTGAGCAATAGGTTTTTTGATATAACCTTCGCAATAAGGATTATCAATTTCTTTCATCCATCGAAATTTTTCGAGACACGAGAACTTGATAAGTTTTTTTAAAATCAGGATTCTCAACCTTTTCGACGGTTTCTAGAACACACTCGATGTTGAGTTTATCCATTTCTGGTGAAGCGTTGTTAGAGAAAATATTTTCCATCATCAGATCGTTACAAACACAGACTTATGAGGTCTTTAATGTGTTTTCCTTCTCTGACACCAATTGAAAATGCAGGGTTCTAACAACCACACCCAACAATTCGTTTGGCAATCTGAGAGGACTTACTCCAATACACTTTCTAGAGAATCAACTAGACAAATGACTCAATCTAGATTAAAGTATATCAAAGAGTTTAATATCTCTAACTCTTAGTTCAATCCGCAATCAAGAAATAGAAATCATGAGCCCGATTGAATATAAGAGGAGTTACTTGAACGGTACCAAAGACCAATGTTCAAGTGTCAATCAATGTAAATCAACAACCAAAGGTTGGATATTCTAATTGATTGATCTTAACGCACAACCTGTGATATTTCAATTATATAACAAAATATAATACGGAAAAGAAATAATACAGATACCATAATTTTGTTAACGAGGAAACCGCAAATGCATAAAAACCCCGGGACCTAGTCCAGATTGAACACCACACTGTATTAAGCCGCTACAGACACTAGCCTACTACCAATTAACTTCGGACTGGACTGTAGTTGAACCCTAATCAATCTCACACTGATTCAAGGTACAGTTGCGTTCCTTACGTCTCTGATCCCCAGCAGGATACTACGCACTTGATTCCCTTAGATGATCTCACCCATAACTAAGAGTTGCTACAACCCAAAGTTGAAGACTTGATAGACAAATCTGTCTCACACAGAAAAGTCTATAGGATTGAATAAATTTGTCTCCCACAGAAATACCCAAGAGTTTTTGTTACGTCTTTTAATAAATCAAGGTGAACAGGAACCAATTGATAAACCGGACTTATATTCCCGAAGAACAGCCTAATATTATCAATCACCTCATAATAAACTTAATCGACTAGCGAAACAGGTTATTGTGGAATCACAAACGATGAGACAAAGTTTGTTTGTGATTACTTTTTATTTTGCCTATCGGAGATATAAAATCTCGAGCCAATTATTTCAATTGCACTTAACACGATAGAAACAGCAAGCTCATATCACGCAACTACAAAGATAATAGTTGGGTCTGGCTTCACAATCCCAATGAAGTCTTCAAATCGTTAACCTACAGGGTCTCGAGAAGAAACCTAAGGTTAAAGGAAAATCGACTCTAGTTATGCAACTAGTAACACACATGAGGTGTGGGGATTAGGTTTCCCAGTTGCTAGAGTTCTCTTTTATATAGTTTTTAAATCGGGGTTTGCAATCCAAGTTACCTTGGTAACAAAGCATTCAATATTTACCGTTAGATGAAAAACCTGATTCAACCAAGCTAATATCTTTCAACCGTTAGATCCAACATAGCTTGTTACACACAAATGAAATGTACCCTCATTTAGGTTTATGTAGCCGTACCTAAACGTGTACACTAGGTTGGCTCACAAATAGTTAACCGAGGTTAGCCATATGGTACTCTCATATCAACCTTATTCATCTTAACTATAACTAGTTCAAATGACTCAAATGAAACTAGCTAAGAGTTGTTCAATTTTTCAAAAAACACAATTGAAATCAAATCGGTTTGATTCACTTGAATCAATCATGAACATTATATCCACGGTTTGCAAAGATTGCATTCCTTATGATTTAAATGTTTAAGTTCATGGACTTGACCGATTTGAAAAATTAACCAGCTTAAGTATACGTACGGGTATGCGTACTTAAGCAACCGGTTCTTAAGTTTGTAAAGTTTCCAAACTCAGCAGAAATTTTCGGTTGAAAAACTTCTGCCAGTATGCGTACTTGAGGTGACTAGTCAAGAGTTTTGCCAAAACCAAACTCAGCAGAAATTCTCGGTTTGAGAACTTCCGCCAGTATGCGTACATGTACGCATACTTAACCTGTCTCCTTCACCAATTTCGTATACACACATATGCATACTCTTGGCTCCCGGTTTATGGACTTATATACTAATGTACAAACACACTATATATGCTTATATCCAAAGATGGTTACATCATCAAATCTTTATTTCAATCATTGAAACATTCTTCTATAATGTCAATAGTCGTTTTTACACACTATTAGCATCAAAGCAATTTTCAAGATATTGAAATAATCTTTATTGAAACCTTCCAAGTCTTACACAAAATGATTGTATCACATAAACCATGTAAGATGTTACTCAGCAATTTTATCATGATATAAGATGAACTTGGTCGAAGCGAAAGCTTACCAACACATATTTCGAGAAATATGTAAGCGGGGTATACTAATATCAAAATCTCAAATGTGTATAAAGAAAACTATATCGTAACACGACTTATGTATCAATATAGGAGATAGTAGAAATAGAATTTCCAAGTGATAGATAAGTTCAAGTATCCACATACCTTTTGTCGAAGAAGTTCCACAAGCTCCCCTTAGTAGTTCTTCGTCTTCAAAAGATGAACATCTAGAGATTTAAGCTCAACTATACTATCTATGTCCTAGTCCGATACATCTATAAATATGCAAGAAATCAAGATTTATAGTTTTGATCACTAACATTGACAAACATGCTTGAGATAGCAACGCATGCGAGTTTGACCGAGTAATGCTCTAACAATCTCCCCCTTTGTCAATTTTAGTGACAAAACTATCAATACATATGGATTACAAAAAAGATGAAAAAAAAAGATTCTTATCCACATGCTTGATTTCCTTGGCATCTTCAACGCGACTCGAAATCTTCATAACTTCCAAGTAAATACTGCAAAAGCCTGTGTTTTCCTTTTTCATCTTAATTTGATACAACCACTAAATTGTTCAATTGAACATTTCATGTAAGCAGCGCTGATCAGTATGGGAGCCGCTTCATTCAGAAAAAACCAGAAACTGCTACCATGGAAGAGAAAGACATGGTTTTTGATAAAATCCTTCCCCAAGCTTTTTTATTGATGACTGATGTTTTTGGATATTGTGTCATCTAGAAGGTATATGTACTATTCCGTGCCTATTGAGTTGCAATTTTTTTGAATATTTGTCTTTCTATTTACTAATTTTTACCGCTTGATACCTTGTTAAATCTGAAACATTGTATTTTGTAGACTATGTGGATGTTAAACATAGCCCATCTCAAAGTTGTGAGATGTTTTATCTTGTCGCAGTTGGATATTAAATAATTTCTGAAGTTAATTTGCATTTTTTCTTCTATTAAATCCAGATTATTCTTTCAAATATTTCTTAGCTTCTTGGCATATGAAAACCAATGAGAAATTTAGTTAGCTTTGTTTGACTAGTATATATATATGGATATTAAACCGATGGTGATGTTAGATGATTAACTTTGAAGCCTTATTTTATACTCGTTATCATGCATTTACGGTTGGTGCCTTTTGATTGAGGTTTTCCGATGTGTGTTCTACTAAAAATAGTTGTCTCTCATATTTGAATCTCAGGGCCCGTTCAGAGCAAATATTATGGAGCCTTATACGCCACCAAAGTACGCACTTCTTGAGAGGATTTTCGCAGCTGATACAAAAAGATTGGATATCAATGCTCAATGAGCACGAACTTCGTAATATCTCTCGAGGATTAGAGATTTCTACGAATGACCTATTATTGTTTATCTTTTTGGAATTGCAATCTTCATTTTTGTCGACTTTTATGAATGCCCATTACTGGCTCATAAAATTCCATCACTAGATGTACTTTGAATTGCCTACAATTTGCATCATCTGATTTTGCCCTCAGTCCCTAGTAGCCGTACTAGTTTTCACAAATGAAATCTGTTTCACAGCTATACATTTTCTAGTTCACAATCTATTCTTTCGAATTGCTTATAGTTTCCAAATATAGCATGGAATAGAAGCGTTTGTTATTAACTGTCAAGAAACCAACTGCATAGAAGTCATCATTTGTTTGACTGCAAGTTAGTGAAAAATATTTTTGTCAGTATACAATTTTATTTTCTCTTGCAGAATGATAAAATGCGAAGTTCATGAATTTTTCAAGTGCGTAAATTTAGTTGTTGTGCTTAAATACACAAATATTTGTATTGCAGCTTCTAATATATGGATCGCTTGAGGGCCTGGATGTGGACGACTTGCGAACTTATACTCATTATAGTGGTGGATACCATGCTGTAAGTCGTGTCTCTGTGCTTCTCAGAATAATTCTCCCTCTCGAGGTTGTTGTCAATGATCATTGGATTATATTTATCTTTCAACTGATACTTCTGGATTTTTTTTTTTTTGTAGGATCACTATGTCATCGAAATGTTTTGGGGTGTTGTGAAGAGTTTTTATTTGGAAAATCAAAAGAAATTTTTGAAGTAAGTCGTTGATTGCATACAACCTACAATGCGCAATAGCTTGTAAGTTAAGTAGAGCCACCTATTACCATTGAATGGTTGAGCCAACTTAGTTAAGTTAATGGGCCGAAATGTTTTAATAGCACCTAAAATGGAAAAAGGACTAGGCTCACTACCTGCGTGCTAATTTACCATATCCGGAATTATAAGAAATGACAATAAATTGAGGCTATCTGCAGGTTTGTGACTGGATGCTCTCAAGGACCATTACTTGGTTTCAAATATCCGGAGCCTCAGTTTTGTATTTAAAGGTTATTGAAAATTATAAGAAAAGTGTCATTTTCTCTCCTTTTTTTACCTGTTATGCGTGTCCAAATAGAAAAAGTTAAATAAATTACCTGCACATGTGCTGATTGGACTGTGCTCGACTACAGGGCTGCTGGTGATGTTTCTGAAGAAGCTCTTGATAGATTACCAACCTCATCTACTTGTAACTTCCACCCTATAGAAGGTATACTGGTATTCTTATAGATGTTTTTGGTTTGTTTTGTGTAGCATGGGTTGTTAATTATCAACTTTAAGCCAGGGATTATGGAGAACTTGATGAAGAATGCTGCAAAGGATAGCTTAGGGATGATTTGTGCTTGGCGACTAGTATTTGGGAAGTGCTTGGCTCATTAGGTCCCTTAGCAGCTGCAAGTGTTGTAAGTTTCTCTGTAGTATCTGTGATTTAAGTTAGAAGAATTTGTGAACTGAACTTAGGAGCTTAGAAAGTTTCTATGAACTGAATTTAGGAACTTAGTAAGTTTCTATGTATTTCCCTTAGAATTTGATACTTTACAAAAAAAAATTGGTACCGAAAAGAATGTGTGGATTGGTTATTGAATGTGATTTGAATTGATTGTTGAATGTGGATGGAATAAATGGTGTATGTTGGTTATTTGGAATGCCAGGCTTATTTCCGGCAGAAAATGAACTGCCGGTCAGCCTTGACCAGGTCAATATTGACTAGAAGTAAATTTTTTTGATGTTACGAAAAAATTCGTAACGGCTGCAAGCTGTTTCAACTTGCCATGTAGTAACGGCTGCAAGCTGTTACAATGTGCCACGTAGTAACGGCTTGACGAAGTTACGACAGCGTTGTTACAAAAAAAATTCGTATCGTCCCGGAGCTGTTACCACGTGTCAAATTCGTAACGGCTCACATCTCGTTACGAGGGCCGTTACAACCAAAATTGTGAACGGCCACAAAACCATTACAAAAAAATGTAACACCCACTTTTGCAATAGGCAAGAGTGTTACAACCCTTTTAGTAACGGCTTGGTTCTGTTTCTAATCCCAGAATTTGGTATAGTGAATAATACTCTATTAATTTTGTAATGTGTTGTGTGTTTAATAGTATCATTCTGATGCAATTCGTCTACTCAAGCCCACTGCCGCACCAGCAAAAGTATTGAAAGATTGACCTTTATCCGGTGAATGTGAGAGGTTCAAAAGAACTATAGCCAACTCTGGATTAGCTAGTGCTGCCGAGAACTCAATGTTGGACCATGATCGGGTCGCGATATCGGCTTATTTGGAGAGATTGTATCCCGAGACTGACACATATCATTTGCCGTTTGTGAGATATGTTCATAATCAGTAGTAATGTTATCTACCTTAACTACCGATTCTGGTGACTTTTCAAAATATTGTGAGATATGTTCAGAATCGGTAGTAATGTTATCAACCTTAACTACCGATTCTGGTGATTTTTCAAAAAATTGTGAGACATGTTCAGAATCGGTAGTAATGTTATCAAACATTTCCACCAATTATAGTGGCTTCATTTTTATTGTTCTTCTGAACCTAAATAGCCTTATAATTGGACACAACATTTTATCATTGTCTACCGATTAACGTGGGGTTCAAAATCGATAGATTAGGTGAACTTCAATACCTTCCGATTATAGGTTTTCCTAAATTCGAAAAACTTGAGATTTTTTCAAATATCGATTTTGGGGCAACTCCATAATCGGGAGACATGGTAACTAAATACCTTCCGATTGTAGGTTTTCCCAAATTCAAAAAAACTTGAGGTTTTTTCAAATATCGATTTTGGGGCAACTCCATAATCGAGAGATATGCGGTAACTAAATACCTTCCGATTATAGGTATTTTTCAAAATAACAAAACTTTCAAACTACATATGTACACAATAACCTCCGATTATCCTAACATCTACCGATTATGGAGGTAAACTACCGATTGTAGTTTTATCTACCGATTATGGAGGGTATAATTGCCATTTCGAAAAATCACCGATAAGGGATGACTTAATTTTAGGTTTGGGTGACCCTATTTTGTTTTATTAGTAGCCCATATTTCTTTCAGGGTAGCCCTTAATGACGCCAGGAAAAAAAAAGTAAACGGGAAAGTAAAAGTTCTACAATTTTTTCACCTATGAGATCAATAAATAGATCGTATCGTATGATTGAAGGTATCTTTTATTACTTCTTTTTACAGCATTGTTTTATTTTTAAATAATAAATTGAAGGTAAAGTTTTGTAGTGTGAAGTGTGAACCACATTTTTTTTTTATTAGAAATATAGGATTTGATTTGATTTTTTTGGTGATTCAGTGAAAAAAAATCCTTTAGAGCAATTCAGTAATTTTTTAATATTTAGGGGTTGCAATTTCCTTCATTTTTTGTAAAATAATTAGTTCTTTAGTAATAAATTGTGTCTTATTCAAACAATTTAGAGAACAAAAATTCATACCGTCTATAAATGGTTGTGTGACATTGCTAACACTTTATACACCACTTACTCTTAGGAGGATTTGGATTTTGGACTTTGAATAGTGGATGTGATTCTACTAATTGCAAGCAACGTCGAATGAAATTTGTATGATGGTTCATGTTTTTAAAAAAAAAAACTTAGCCTAGGAAAAAAATCCCAACTCCGTCCGTGAATAACTCGATGCAATTATTAATTTCGTTTGAAATAATTTTTATCAGATTTTTTCACTGCAAAATATTTAACCGACGGGTATTTAATTTCGTTTGAAATAATTTTGAAGAACGGGCCCCTAGCTCAGCTGGTCATCCCCGTTTCCCAAAGTTTAATGCGCTCCAGGAGGTCCCAGGTTCGAGTCCCCAATGGCGTAATATTGCAGGAATTAACATGGAAGGTAGTGTTAGTTTGCCTCAATTAATGTAGTAGTATGTCGTTGGAGCTTAGCTTGTTAGGCTTCCAACTAGTTAATGTAATAATCTAAGGTATTATAATTATAATTATTTTTATCAGATTTTGTATAATACTTTTTTTTTATTACTATATTAATTTCAGATTATTATGATAAAAATCCTTTTCAATCATTGAGGTTAAAATAAAAAAGTGATAGTATCTGTTTCACAAAAACAAATTTATATGGACTTATAACTCATTGCAAATTATTTATTCTTCGTTACCAGATTTCACCACAGCGAATTATTTAGTGGAAATATTATTGCTACTAGTAGAACATAGCTATTTGTTTCTTAGGTCGAACAATGACTCCTTTGATGACAAGTCCACGTTTCCAATTCCCATTCTCGCATTCAAACAGAGAGAATTGAATTTCTTTTCCTTGTTTATCATCAGCTGGTTGTGGTGGTGCTTGAAATTCACCAGCCTGAACTTCTATCCACTGTGACTTTGGCTTTTGTTGTAAATCTTCTTTGCGTAGTTGTGTTTGGGATCCTGAGTGTACAAGTCTGAGGTTCACTGGTTCTTCCCATCCGTAAGCTGAATTTTTCAACATTACCACGAATACAATCTCGTATTTTACTCCCGGGTTGAGTTTCGATGTGTCGAGTTTTCCATTTACCTCCAGCCAACACACGTCCAAAAGTTCAGCTACTTCAATTGCCATCTCACCACTGCATGCAGGTTAACAAATTCCAACCATTGAGCATATATCTTCCATTTAGTACAATATAAAGAAAAGAGCAGCGCTACAAAGAGGTCATACAATTTTGTCTCACCTTGCTGATGATTCCTTCATGGAAGACCAGTGCCAGTACTGGTTGTTTTGAGCCCAAGTAATGGCAAGATCCCTTGGAAACAACATAAAGCAGTTGTACCCTGAATTATCAATCCAGTACTTCTGAACAGCTTACAAGTTACATAGCGTTAATCAGTACCGAAATGGCAATTACGTACAAAACTCACATAAATATTAATACTCATAATTTGAACTTGCCTGTTTCTTTTGATTCAAGAAGATCCCAGATCTCAGGTGACGGTGAAGCTCTGACTGGTTTATGTTCATGTCTGCATCCTGTATAATGCATTCGTAGTTGTGAGGGAGAGGTGCTGCTGGCTTATTATTAGCAGGACACTGAGGATCATTGTGTAATATTGAGACACTTGCGGTGCCGCCCATGATATCTGTTTGATGTATAGGACAAGATGGTGTTGTAGTTGGTTTCTCTGCATTTCATACTGATTTTATAGGACAAGATGCAGGAGTTGTTAATAATGCACTTGCTAAGACGAATGATGAGGTCAAGGTGGGGAATTGATGCAACTAACTGGCCTAGAAGAATAAATTCTGTAGATGTCGATATCATATCCAACCGGTATGAGAAACTATTCCATTCTTATCCTTAATTCGGCACATCAAAACATCCCAAACTTTATTCCCATGGCATGATTCCTCAGCTGAAAAACAAGTTCTAAATTCACAAGAGTGAAGATTTTGCATCAATACAAGCTTAGTAACGCATAACTTGCTGACCGGAAACAGCAAGCCTTGGCTGCAGGCTCCATACCCTATCAGACAACAGACAGAAGGCATCAAGTTTTCAAGAAGCACTAGAAGTAAAAAATTGATCTTAACGAGTAATTAAGATAATCACAAAAAAAATCTGAAAGAAATTCAACTATGATCTCGAACTGAGCATCTTGAATAAAGTCTTGTGTAACAAAATGTGAAAAACAAACTGGTACTTTATCATAGGTATCTATGTACAAAATATGAAGCGAAAAATAAAAACAAGGTGAATCTTCTACTAATCTGTATGACATACATAAATTTTATGAGGTTCCATGTAAGAAGTACCTTTTCGTAAAATTGGACAGTCAGGAAGTTCCAGCCTATGCAAGTTACAAGGCCTAGAATTGTAAGATAGCACTTGACCTCTACTATAGTCCCTGCTTGATGGTTTGTGGCAATACCCAAACGAGCCAAACCTCCAGAAGCAGCAAAAATAAAACCACCGACAGTAAAATCCATATCCAGCAGCCCAGGATTCCCCCCTAGATGCACCATGACAACAAAGAAACAAGAATCTGACCCTCACCGGGGAATTTAAAACTTAGTTCCAAAATATACACTTTAGATCAAAATTTCTCATAACCCGGAAATCATAGCTAGTGGCATGGCATTTTCAAAGGCGATTTATATTTCCTAGGAACCATAACTCCATCATAGTGATTGGTGCAGCAACTAACCATACTTCTTTAACAGCTATACATTTAGTTTAAGCAAACACCAAAATATGATCATAAGAGGTAGGATTAAGAAACAGAAACATACCCCCTAGCCATCTCCAAATAATTTCACCGAAGTTGCAAAACTAAAGCAGGTGTTCCATTGTTCCTTCTGCATCTTCACAAAAGCAGCATCTAGAAGCAAGCTTAACACCCCTTTTCTTCACATTATCATCTGTTGCACAAACCCCTCTCCCCACTTTCCATACGTTACTTGCAGCTGTTGGACAAAGACTAGAACACCACACAAACATAGCCCAAGGGACAATTGAATAGTGTTTTCTAATCAAACTCCCATCTGAACTAACAGAAAATTCTCCAGTCATATCACCACTCCAGATTCTTTTATCAGCATCAACATTAGGCACAGGCAACTCAGAAACAGAGAAAAAAGCAAGCAGTTCACCAGCGATCCTCCTCGGTATTATATAATAAGCCAGCAACCAACAAAGTCAGTAGCTTCCCACCAAAGGATGATACTTTTGTCCATACTTCTGTCAATAGCTTTAGGCAAAGCACCGAAAAACAAAGTCAATAGCTTAAGGAACCTCACGTACTAATCCCAACCCAGTTCTTAAAGGCAACAAGGGCTTCCATTTTTCTATAGTTCCTCTTCCTCAATTTCTTCAATTTGAGCTTCTTTTGGATTTCCATGAATACTTGCTTGTATCTCCACTTATCCACAAAAATCCTCATCTCCTGAGTTTTATCCACGACTTGCATTACTGCGTCAAAGAAACCACCCTTAACCAAAGCATACAAGAAAGCCTCAATTAATTGGTTACCAAATTTTAGTCTATTGTCTTCACTCTTTGAAACCTGACTCCTCACCTCCATCCACAGCTGCTTTACACTGAGATATTCCTCTTTCGCCACATAACCATTGATGAGAGACAGATATGTTTGATCATTTGGTTCAAACCGTAAAAAAGCCATCCTTCTGAAAGTCTTTTTTGCATCCTCTAACCGTCCTAACTTACAGAATGCATGTATGATAGAATTCCAGTCATGGGTTCCCATTTTTACACGTGGCTCCTCTACAACTTCATCTAAGAAGGACGCCATTAACTCAGGCCGGTGATTTTCCGTTAAACCAGTCATTATAGTCAAGTAACTAGCTTGCAAATCAGCAATTCCCACTTCCCTCATGTCCCTAAACAGAGAAAATGCTGACTGAAAATCTTGATTTGCCATAGAAGCTTCAATTAAAGCGTCATAACTACTAGGATCTAATTGCATCCCTGCAGAGGTTATATCTGCGACCAAAAGTGCAGCCTCAGTCGTCCTATGTTCTTTACAATAGGCCCTAAGAATTGAAGCATAAACACCAACCCCAACAGAAACTCCTTCGGCCTTCATTTCATCCAGAATGCAATGAGCCTTATCTAATAATCCTAAATTGACACAAGCATTCAAGATACCAAAACCTACAGATTCTTCAATCCCCTTCGAAGGAGACTCGAGCTTTTGCGCTTCAGCAATCAATTTAGTCAGATTTCGAGTACTCCCAACGCTAAGAAAACCCTTGACAACCTCACTAAAAGTTTCTTCACCAAAATTCAAACTTTTGCCATCTGTTTCTCTCAATCCACGCAAAATAACATCAGTAGCTGATTCCAAATTGCCAGATTTAGTATACCCACTAATCAAATTACTGCAAAGTACCCCTTTAGATGAAAACCCAAATTCACCCATCGATGCCTCCAGCTCATGCATCTTCTTCTGATGACACCCTTTCAGAGCATACAAATAGGCAAGAAACCTAAAGCTCGATTCATTGGGCCGCACACCCAAAACTGACATTATCTCGAAAACCTTATCAGCATCTTCAACAGACTCAAGCTCAAAACAACAACCCTCTAAAGCAGCATTGAATCCAGCAATATCAGGTCTCATAAAATCCAATTTCTCAACCACAGAAATCTTACAATTCTCCTTAAAAAGCCTCAAAAAAGGGCCAAAGCTACAATTTTTTCTACTAATTTCAACAAGTACATTACCCCAGAGACTAAAAGGGATGAAAAATCTATTCTTGAACATGGATTTTATCAGAGCAAATGCAGGAGCAGGTGTGTTTGCAATTTTCATGGCATTCAAAAGTGTTGCAATGGTATCAAATGTTAATGTCTGTGGGTTCTTCTCTAATAAAAATACAACAGAAGCGAAAGCTCTCTTGAGATTATGAACATCTTTGAGTGAAGATAAATGAGTAATTAGAGAATTAGAAATATTCTTACTTGGAAACTGTGAATTGTTTGTGAGGATCTTGAAAGATTTCCATGCCTCATCGGTATTCTGATTGTCTAGAGAGATTTGCAAATTGGATTCTAGGGAGGATTTGCAATCTGCGCCCAGGGGTTTAGGGGTTGAATTTAGGGTTTGAGGAGTGGGTTCTTTGAAGATTGGTTGTTGGGGTGTTGTTTTCAGGGTAAAAATGGAGGGTTGGAGGAAGGAATGGAGAATTGGAGTTTCAGGGGTTGAAGAAAATTGTCTTCTCAGTGAATGCAGTGATAGTAACCTTCTTCTCCACATCTTTTTACGGAGAAGATTCAACAACAATTGAATTGAACACCTAATCTCCAAATCTGCTCATTTTGAAAGGGGGAGAAAAGGTTGAGTAAATTGGCCGAGGAAAGAAGACCCGTTTTTTGTTCCCCAAGAGCCAAACTGAACCAACCATTACAGCAGCTTGAGCAATGTTGGAAATTCATGGCTGCTAAGGGGTACCAATTTGTTTTTTTTTTTTTAAAAAAAAACCTGGCACTTTTAGGGGCGACCCCAAACGAATTAGGGACGACACTAAAAGACAAAAAAGGTCACCCAAACGTAAATCTAAGCTACCCCTTGTCTTCGATTTTTCGAAATGGCCAATATGCTTACATAATTGGTAGCCAACACCATAATCGGTAGGTTTAAGGTGAATTGGTAGGTTAAATTGAAACTATACCTACCGATTATTGTGTAGATACTTCGGCTAATAATCCCTTTTATAATCGGTAGCTTATCCAATTTGTAGAACTACCGATTATAAGGAGCCCCATATTCAACCTTGGCCAAATTCCACAGGTTTTGCGGGGTGCAGAGCCAACCATAACCACTTGGCTTGAGCTGGGATGTAGCCATAATCGGAAGCCTAATAGGTTACATACACTACCGATTATAAGTTGCCCCAAAATGAGTTTTTTCTAAAATCCTTCACGTAATGAATTTTGAAATCTACCATAATCGGTAAGGTATATAATTATATAACCCACCAATTATAACAAGTCCCAGATCCAACCTTTGCCAAATTCCATAGGTTTTGAGTGTACACAGCCAGCCATAACCACTTGGTTCGTGTTTTGGATGCAGCGTTAATCGGGAGTTAAATATATTACCAAACCATCCGATTATAAGTTGCCCCAAAAATGAGTTTTTTCAAAAAATCCTTCATGTAAGGGAATTTGAAATATACCATAATCTAGTAGAGTTAACAACTCAACAACCTACCGATTATAAGGAGCCCCAGAGATCGAACCCTTTCCAAATTCCATAGGTTTTGAGTGTACAGAGCCAGGCATAACCATGTGGTTCGTGATTTGGATGTAGCCATAATCGTAAGACAAATAGGTTCCACAACCTACCGATTATAGGTTGCCCCAAAATGAGTTTTTTCTAAAATCCTACCGATTATAGGTTGCCCCAAATTTTGTTTTTGCAGAAATCTCAATTTTTTCGAATTTGAGAACTCTATTAATCGGTAGTTAATAAGACTTCGGATTATACAGTTGCCCCAAATTTTGTTTTTGCAGAAATGTCATTTTTTTCGAATTTGGGAACTAGAATAATCGGTAGTTATTATGACTTCCGATTATAAAGTTGCCCCAAATTTCTTCCTTGGCGGAATCACCAATTTTGGGAATTTAGGAGCTACTACAATCGGTAGTCTAGTGAGGTTCTTGTTCCTTCCGATTGTTATAGAAGCAAGATACGCGTTTGGCACAAAATCGATATTAATCGGTAGTATAATATCGTTACTAAACCTACCGATTCATTTACTTAGTCAAGGTGAAAATTACCTTCCGATTATGGTGTTGTTTGGTACCAGAAACCATAGTTGTTTTTTGGTAGAATAATCGGAAATTAACAAAACCTAAAACTACCGATTAATAATATGCGGAAGTCAAGGTGCACAATTACCTTCCGATTATGGTGTTGTTTGGTTCCAGAAAACAAAGTTTTTTTACATAGAATAGTCGGAAGGAACATAACAAATAAACCTACCGATTATTATTATTCGAAAGTGAAGGTGCACAATTCCCTTCCGATTGTGGTGTTGTTTGGATACAGAAGACAAGTTTTCTTTACACATGATAATCAGAAGGAAAAGTATATTAGCAATTGCAAAATCCCCAGAATCGGTAGGTTAATAACGTATAATGTTACCGATTCTGACTAAAAAATGCAACATCCCCAGAATCGGTAGGTTAATATATAAAATTATCTTCCGATTATGCTCCAAAATTCAACACTTTCATGTCTCTTCATGTGATTCGCTTGCGAGTCATAGTTAAATGCATAAACATAGCAACATAACCATTCATAATCTATAAACATAACGTAACAACTAATAATCTGACACAAACTTTGAAACTGACATAATCCGACATAATCCAACATAAACAAAATTATCCATAAAGTTAACGAAAAACATCGAGAGGTTACAACATCGAAAGTTTACTTGTTCCTTTTTGCTTGGATTTTGCGACCTTTACCACCTCTACGACTTGGACCAACATCCTCATTGGTTTCATCAACTTGAGTGCTCGATGACGCCCAAGTTCTTTTGGTCACCTTGGTTGTAGGTTTCTTTTGCACTTTTTCCCCGAACTGAGATGCATACTCCTCATTGTCAACGTTATCAATCAACTCTTGGTGTTTTTTTATCTTCTCAAGTGGCACAGGCTCTCTGGACTTTATGTAATCAGTGTACCATTTGGACAAACGCTTGAACCTGCTCATCTGTTTTAAAGCATAGCATACCATCAAACGGTTATTACTCTATTTTGACCCATAATATTAAACTAAATTAACAAAACAATACGTACCAATCTATCAAAACCCGCAGTTTTTTATTTGAGGACACTCTTGTACGAAGCTGGCTTTGGTTTAAGATCACGGATTACACGAATATGAGAAACATTGCAGTACCAATCCATATAGTTGGGAGCATTTTCAAAACCTTGGTTGGTTGCCTTTCCTTGGTTGATCAAGTAATGCGCCCTTCTATCCCAATGGAATTGACAGGATGGTGCACCCTTATGAACCACCGTGATAGAATCTTTATGAGACTCGCAGTTCTCCAGATCCAAAGTGAAATTTCCATGGATTTCCTCCTTCGGTATACATTGTACAAAACCGTGTTGTCGCATCACCCTTGAAGCATTATACATCACATATCCAGTGGGGTGCCACAACGGTCCAAAATAAATGGCCAAATCGGACCGACCCGCGATATGTCCATCAGCTCGGTCTTCCTTGTATGGATCAAAGCATACGTCTTGGGCTTTCAACGAGTTCAAAATCTCCCTCAAACGAATCAGCTGCTGCTCCTTCGTCCTAGAATGGTTGTCGTCGAAGACGTACTTTGTTCCTCTAGGGTCACCTTTCGCCCACGCCGCGTTTTCAATGGCCAATCCCAAGATAGGGAAGTGGTCGTAGATCCATGTTTATATTGTCATTTTTGCAAGTATTAGGAAATTGATTCTTCAATGGTAGAAAAAAAAAACAAAAAAAAAAACCAAGTATGTAGAGTTAATAAAAAATACATGTAGTAGACTCACGTTCCCGGCCACTTGGCTAATTCCAAGCCTCGACACCTTTCTCAACTATTCCATCAACCACGCATGGCATGCCGTGCCCCATGAGTAATCATGCACTTTATCGAGAGGATCCAGAAGTTGTAAAAGGTTGGCGTCGACCCGATTGCCACTGGCATTAGGGAAAATGACACATCCCAATACACATAGGAGATATGCGGTGGCCGCGTGGTTGACTTGCTCATCGGTTAAAGTTCCTTTCGCTTCTTTTTCCTTGGTGCCCTTGAACATATCCATCAGAGTACCCATGTTGAACTGTTTAGTTCTATACTTCATGCATCTGTTGAACTCAGTTGTTGATGTTTCTTCATCCCAACCCAAACACTTCTTAGTCAGATCATAAAGTTTCTTCCATTTCAACTGCTTAGTGAACTCATCCCTAACACCCTTGCCATGGACGGAGAGTTTAAGAATCTTCACAACATCATCTGGGGTTATCATCATCTCCCCAAACGGCATATGAAAGGTGTCGGTCTCAGGATAAAGTCTCTCCACAAATGCCAATATAGCCACCCGGTCATGTTCCAACATTGAGTTCTCAGCAGCATCAGCCAACCCTTAATTCGCAATAATGGTCTTGAACCTTTCACATTCATCCTCCAAAGGCCAATCTAGCATTTTTGTTAGTGCGGCGGTCGCTTTGAGTAAACGAACCGCATCGGAATGATACTATTAAACACATGAAAAGTTAAAAAATAAAATTAGAATAACCTAAAACTACAACCCTTAAAAGTATTACGGAGAAAAACATAATAGGTTAATAAAATGGATACGATTATTACCTCGGTTTCATATATTTCTCTCTGCCCAGATTCTTTGTATCCAAATAACATTTGTCCTCCATCCTCCCAGCCCAAGGATTACACCTTCGAATATCCTTCACCTTTAGTTCATCTCGGACAAGGTGTTTCGCTTTCTTTTGAGGAGGATTTTTCTTTTTGGCTTCTCTTTCTTCTTGAGCACCACTAGGTTGTCCTACTTCTTCGGGTGCTTCTAGTTCAATTTTTGGTTGTGATGGTGGATGATAAGTGCATATTTCACATATATTTAGTGTCAATTCCATGCTAGTATTTGTTGGTTTTCTTTCAAATTATTGTATATTACGCTTGTTTTCTCTTATTTGTGTTTTGTTAGGGAAATCATCCAAAAGAAGTGAATTTGTACTCAATTGTACAAGGAAAGAAGCTAGTTACAAGTGGAGAAGGGCCAAAGACCAAATGTAACTCGTTCAAATACGAGATTTATACTTTTCATTATGTAGAGGACGAGAAGATGAAGACGATGGCGAAAGAACGGAGTCATTCTGAGTTCGTATGAAGAAGTTATGAGCAAAACAAGAACTCATAAGCAAAGGACAAAATGGTCATTTTCCAAGGGAAGCGCTATTGGTATCCCAACCGGATGATAAGGGACACCTTCCTGTTAAGGGGTAGTCAAGTTCAAGAGAAGTGCTAAAGGGAGTCCAGTCTTTTACTTAAGGGGTCATGAACATTCAAAGATTGTTAAAGGCACCTGGATTATTACTCAGGCACTTCATCTTCTCTCGTTCTTACACGAACACAAGCAATGGAAGTCGAACTTGATGATCATGATGATCATGATTTTGATGGATTTCGAAAGAAGGTATTTCGAGATCTTATAGACATCATTGGGTAATTGAAGCGAAACAAAACATGGGTTGTCGCCCGATTTCGAAGTTTTCATTGAGAAACGGTTTATTGATAATCAAAATCCTTGAGGATATTCGAGCTGTGAAGCATGGCAGCAACGAGAGAGGTTTGCTGAGTTACGAGTTTGTGTTGCGGGAGTTAAATGAGTTGAAGATGGAAAGTCCTAGGTCGATTTAATTTCGAGAGTCAGAAGTGAAATGAGTTGGTGTTTGAGCTCCGCCAGTGTGTTTGAAACACAGAAAAGCAGAGGTTCGATGGCAACGATGGGGTTATGGGACGATGATGGCATTTGCATTTGCCATTGGTGAACGATTGTTGCTTGACGGAAGAACAGAGAATGGGGATTTGCTTGTGAAGCTCGACGAGGCAATGGAGGAAGCTCATGATCGATCGGTTATCGATGTTGGATACTCGAAGAACAGAGAAGAAGAAGAATGGCCGATATTGGCGAGAGATAGTGAAAGATGACGCTGTGATGAATTGGATAGTCGAGAAACAGAGACATGATTGGTTGAGGTCGATGACTTTTGCCATTTGCCGATGAAGAATGATGACATCATCGGAAGGACCATCCAACACGTGCAGCAGAGTGAAAGAAGTTCAAGAGTCGCACAAATAAAGGAGGGATAAGGTGAGCACGTGGTGGAGCCCTGGCTGCAATGACGGTTGCAGCAGAGTTATTTTTTGACGCCGTCGTGGAGAAAAGCAATGATTAGGTGCACCGCAGCTTCACCAAGCCGTATAGATCGACGGTGCGGATGAAGTACAAGGATTCATCGAGGATCGAATGGATCGAAGACATTTACGCGATACTAGAATACACCGCGTCGCGCCCAATAATCGAACCTATTTTGTGATAATTATCACCGACTTTGAATCTCTATCTTGTGCGACTTTTGTGGATCGGCTAGGGTATTTGATGCCTATAAATAGCTACCTAAACAAAGAGAAAATATCAACATCTTCTTCTTTTTATTATTCTTTTCTCTAGCTAGAAGACAAACAGAGAGAGAAATAAAGTTTTGCTCCCGGCTTTTCTTGTGAGTTTTTATATTTAATTCTATTTCTATTCTTTCTTTTTATTTATATGTAGAATTCTTTTTAGCTATGAGTAGCTAAACTTCTTTTTGATTAGGGATGATTTCAAAGTCCTGAACAATGAAGCTTTAATTTCTTAAACCGAGTTTATTTCAAGTTTTATTTTATTGTTGATTATCTTTATTATTTTTAATGTTTAAGAATATTGAGGGGTTATTTAAAGTGATCAATTAAATTAACCAATCAATAATTCTTCTACTAGTATTGGGGTTGGTGATACGTGTAATTGTCACTCAATTCTTTACACAAGTAGTAAATCGCAAGAGCTGACAGAGGGATTCTGTTAAGCAATTGTGTGTAAAGATAACACTAGTAAGCAGGCCGAGCCTATGCGTCTGATGCTAGGATCAACCTGATTCACAGAGTGTAAAGCATTCGTTAATCTACACCTTGAGAGCTTATTTTTGGTGGGTTATTTGGATAGAAACTGGTAGTCGAGCGCTTCCGTATCCAGAGGACAACAGAATCTGGGATAGCAGAACTTATTGCTATTCTACTATTGGTAACAATATAAATTCAACAATAGATAAACTTGTATTCAATTAAGTTTCAGGTTCGATGACGGCGAAGGATTCCCTAGTCTTCTTTCTTCTTATTATTTACAACAAATCTTTTATATTTTCTTTTGTCATTTACTTTGATTAAAATCTAAAAACCCCCCTTTCGGTTACTTTTTAAACAACTAAAATCTCCCTGCTCTTCGTGGGAACGAACTCCTTGCCATTATATTACCAGTTAATAGTGTGGAAAGAAGAAATTAATTTGTTGTGTAAACGACGCGCATCAAATTTTGGCGCCGCTGCCGGGGAGCAGTCGGTAGCTTTTAGTTGTTTTATTTTATTTTAGTATTATTATTTATTTTAGTACTTTGTTTTTAGATTTTGTTTTTATTTTTATTATTTTATATTAATTAAAAAAAAAAAAATTTAATCATTTATTCTTAGATTTTACTCTAGATTTTTTTTTGGTTTCAGTTATTTAATCCCTGGCACCGAAAGATTGGGATTATCTGAGGTGCGGAATTCAAACTCGCAAAGGAACGGTACTTCAAGCACGTCAGCAGTTACAACTAGAACCTTCTACAGAAGAGATGGTTAATACAGACGACGAGATAGATCCACCACCTCCACCTCCACCACCTCCACCTCCACCTCCAGAGAGGAAGACGTTGAGAGATCTAACATCACCATGTTTGGAATCTCAACCAATGTGTATTACTCTAAATGACACAGTGGAACTTAAGTCAAGCCTTCTTCATTGGGTTCCAAAGTTCAAGGGACTACCAGGTGAAGATCCTAATCGACACCTGCAGCAGAGTCAAGCTGAAATACGTTAGAAGTATGAAAAAGAGCGATGATGATGATGATACAGCTTTTCTACAAGCTTTTCCGTTTTCATTAACGGACCAAGCAGACTCATGGTTCTATTATCTCCTGCCGGAAGTATTACCACATGGACCGGAATGAAAAAGCTGTTTTTGGAGAAGTATTTTCCTGCTTCTAAAGCCGCATCTATTCGCAAGGAGATTAGTGGCATTGTACAGATTTCTGGAGAATCTTTGTATGACTATTGGGAGAGGTACAAGAAATTGTTGGCGAGTTGCCCACATCATCAAATACCACCACAACTTATCATTACACACTTCTATGAGGGGTTATTACCGCATGAGAGACACTTGATTGATGCGGCTAGCAGTGGTGCACTGGCTAATAAAACTGTCGAGGAGGCTACTAGTTTGATTGAGAGCATGGCTGCAAATACGCAGAATTTTATACTAGAGATTCATCGGTGGTTAGAAGAGTTAGTGAGATGGGAGATTCTTCACACATAGAGCAACGAATGAGTAATATGGAAAAAATGGTACAACGTATAGCATATGCAGCTTGTTCCTTCATATGAAGAGGATGCCGAGGTAAATGCTATATTTCCTAATCGAGGCCAAGATATGATCCCTACTCTAATACTTATAATCCCGGTTGGAAAGATCACCCAAATTTCAGTTATGCGAACAAGCAAGTCAGCGGCTCTAATCCATATGCAAGGCAAGGTGGTTTTCAACAACAATTCCAACCACAACAAGGTGATTTTCAACACCAAAAACCTCCAACCAAGAATCTAAGATTGACATGCTCATCTCCATGTTTAAACAAAGTCAACAGAATCCGATCAAAATCAGCTTGAAAACCCGATAATGCTATTAGGGATTTACAAACTCGAGATGGGGCAAATGGCGACGATATGAATCAAGTGAAAGCACAAGCCTCGACAAAGTTGCCATCACAACCTTTTGTGAATCCAAGAGAGCATGTCAATGCCGTAACTCTAAGAAGTGGGAGACAAAACTCGAAGAACCACAACAACAACAACAACAACATGTGGTTAATAACGACATTGAGAAGGAAGTAGAAGCGGAAACCGTACCAAAGGAAAAGCCAACCTCAAACGGCCAACCTAAGGACACGGTTCCCACCTTTACCACACCACCTCCTTTCCCTAGTCGTTTTGCCAAGTCAAAGAAGCAAGCTCAAGATAAGGAGATCATGGATATTTTCAAAGAAGATACAAATCAACATTCCATTTATTGAGGCTATCGAACCGTACCTGTGGTATGCCAAGGTTTTGAAGGATTTATGCACAAGGAAGGATAAGTTGATTGCTAATCAAATTACTCGAGGTGGGCGAAAGTGCTACAGCTATGTTATCAAGAAGATGCCTGCTAAGTGTGAAGATCCTGGGGTTTCACGGTGCAATTACCATTGGTAACCGACGATTTGAGCGTGCTTTGCTTGATTTGGGAGCTTCCATAAGTGTTATGTCAGCCGATGTTTATGATTCTTTGAATCTTGGACCTTTAAAAGAGGCAAATATTACTATTCAATTGGCAAACAAGTCCAATATATATCCTAAGGGAGTCGTGGAGGACGTGTTAGTTCAGGTGAATCAGTTAATTTTTCCGGTTGATTTCTACATTGTGGATATGCAAAATGGAGAAAATTGTTCATCTACTTCGTTACTTCTTGGGAGACCGTTTATGAAAACTGCAAAGACGAAGATTGATATGGACAATGGTACACTCACTATGGAATTTGATAAGGATATCATTCGCTTCAACATATTTGAGGCCATGCGTTATCCTAGTGATGTGCACTCCGCTTTCTCTATTGATGTTATTGGTTCGTTGGCACAACAAATGTTTGATTTGAGCAATGAAGACGAACTTGGAGTAGTGTTGCGAAATAGCATTGATTTGGACGTTCATGGGCAGCCGAATGTGGACGTCGAACTAGTCAAAGAGATAGTGGAGATGTGTGGTGCTTTAACAACATTACAAGAAGCTCGAACAGGTAATATCTCTTATATTTCTTTACCTGTAACTAATGAGGTTCCTTTACCTTCTATTGTGCAGGCACCTAAACTAGAATTGAAGCCTCTTCCCGATCACTTAAAGTATGCTTACTTGGGTGATCAAGAGGATCTTCCAGTGATTATTGCAAAGAATCTCAATGCTATACAAGAAGAACGTCTACTTCGGGTTCTGAAGGAGCACAAAACGGCCATTGGTTGGACAATTGCTGACATTAAAGGCATTAGTCCATCAATGTGCATGCATAGAATCCTTATGGAAGATGATAGCAAGCCGGTACGTGATGCTCAACGTAGGCTTAACCCCCAATGATGGAGGTCGTGAAAAAAGAGATCCTCAAATTACTAAGTGTGGGGGTGATTTACCCACTTCTCGACAAAGCAAGTGGGTTAGTCCGGTGCAAGTGGTGCCTAAGAAATCAGGTGTCACTGTTGTTAGAAACCAAGATGATGAACTTGTTCCTACACGAGTTCAAACTGGATGGCGAGTGTGCATAGACTACAGAAAGCTCAATTCGGCTACCCGCAAGGATCACTTTCCTTTGCCTTTCATTGATCAGATGTTAGAGAGGCTGGCGGGACATTCACATTATTGCTTTTTGGACGGTTATTCGGGATACAATCAAATTGTTATTGCACCGGAGGATCAAGAGAAGACTACCTTTACTTGCCCTTTCGGTACATTTGCATATAGAAGAATGCCATTTGGTCTTTGCAATGCGCCTGCCACTTTTCAGAGATGTATGGTCAAGTATATTTTTCCGACTACGTGGAAAACATCATTGAGGTATTTATGGATGATTTCAGTGTTTATGGTGATTCATTTGATATTTGTTTAAATAATCTTGAACTTGTTCTTAAAAGATGCATAGACACTAATCTTGTTTTAAACTGGGAGAAATGCCACTTTATGGTAAACCATGGTATAGTGCTTGGTCACATCGTGTCCTCTCAAGGGCTCGAAGTAGACAAAGCAAAGATAGACTTGATTAGAAACTTACAATACCCCACTTCGGTGAGGGAGATTCGCTCGTTTCTTGGTCATGCAGGTTTTTACAGGCGGTTTATCAAAGATTTCTCCAAAATCTCAATGCCGATGTGCAAATTGTTGCAAAAAGAGGTTGCCTTTAACTTCGATCAGGAGTGCAAGGATGCCTTTGATAAGTTGAAGGAGATGTTGACTACTGCACCAATTATTAAGTCACCTGACCGAGTTTGCCGCTCGAGTTAATGTGTGATGCAAGTGATTATGCAGTCGGAGCTGTTCTGGGTCAGAAAGTAGACAAGAGGTCGCATGTGATTTATTATGCATCAAGGACCCTTAATGAGGCTCAAATCAACTACTCAACCACTGAGAAAGAGTTGTTGGCCATAGTATTTGCACTAGAAAAATTTAGATCATATTTAGTGGGTACAAAAGTGATTGTATATTCTGATCATGCAGCACTTCGGTACCTATTGAAAAAGAAGGAGGCCAAGCCAAGACTCATAAGATGGATTCTTTTGCTGCAAGAATTCAGTATTGAAATCAGAGATAAGAAAGGTATCGAGAATACTGTTGCGGATCATCTTAGTAGACTTGTTGTATCCGAAGAAGAACTTCCCTTACAAGATCGTTTTCCGGACGAACAACTTTTCTCAATTGAAGAATCAACACCTTGGTATGCTGATATAGTAAACTATTTGGTTACAAGGCAAGTACCTAGTACGATGTCTAATTTTCAAAAGTTAAAGCTTAAGAAAATAGCCAAACAGTATGTGTGGGATGAGCCCTACTTGTGGAAATATGGTGCTGATCGGATTATCCCGCAGTGCGTACCTAACTCGAATTTCAATCAATTCTATCTTTCTGTCATTCTTATGCATGCGGTGGTCACTTTGGTTCTAAACGTACCGCTCTCAAAGTTCTTGAGAGTGGCTTTTATTGGCCTACCCTATTCGAGGATGCATATGCTTTTTGCAAATCTTGTGATAGATGTCAACGAACGGGCAATCTAGGTGCTCGAAATCAAATGCCACTCACACCGATTCTTCATGTAGAGATTTTCGATGTGTGGGGTATTGATTTTATGGGCCCTTTTGTTAATTCGAATGGAAAATATTATATACTTCTTGCTGTGGATTATGTTTCGAAATGGGTGGAAGCTAAAGCCACCCCTACTAATGATTCTCAAGTTGTTTGTGAAGGAATATATATTCTCTAGACATGGTACACCAAGAGTGGTTATCAGTGATGGAGGTTCGCATTTCAAGAAATCCTTTCATGCTCTCCTAAAGAAGTACAACATAACACACAAGGTTGGCACGCCGTATCACCCACAAACTAGTGGGCAAGCTGAAATCTCAAATCGCGAGATCAAGTCCATTCTGGAGAAAACTGTCAATACTACAAGAAAAGATTGGAGCTTCAGGCTTAATGATGCACTTTGGGCGTATAGAACGGCGTATAAGACACCAATTGGTATGTCTCCATATCGGTTGGTTTATGGAAAAGCTTGTCATCTCCCAGTTGAACTTGAGCATAAGGCTTTTTGGGCGGTAAAAATGTACAACATGGAGTATGATGAAGCTGGGAAACAAAGGAAGCTACAAATAAATGAGATGGAGGAGATACGTAATGATGCTTATGAGAGCTCTCGTATATACAAGGAAAAGACGAAGTTATTCCACGACAAAATGATTTCTCGAAAAAGTTTTGTTGTGGGACAAAAAGTTCTCTTATTTAATTCTCGTCTTAAGTTATTTCCTGGAAAGCTAAGGTCCCGATGGGTGGGACCATTTGTTGTTACTAATGTTTTTCCTTATGGTGCAGTTGAAATAACTAGTCCAAAAACTGGGAAAGTTTTCAAGATCAACGGCCATAGACTGAAGCCATACTACGAGAACTTCACTACAGTGGATGTTGATGAGATTGAGCTTCGTGATTTACTTCCTCTGGAGAAGTAATTTGGAGAATGCCAAGTCGGGCTGAGGACGTAAAACTAAGCGCTAAATGGGAGGCAACCCATCGGTTTTGTATCTCTATCTTTTGTTTTTAGTTTTCTTAGCTTTTCATATCATATTTTGATTTCCCACCTTGACTTTACTTAGGACGAGTCAATTACATTGAGGACAATGTAAAGTTTAAGTGTGGGGGAGTGTTTGGATATTTTGCATATAGAGTTTTTAGCCTTTTTGAGTCAAATTTTTGCATAAAAAACCTCCAACTTGTAGAGATTTTAGAGTCACTAGCATACTTCTAGGTATGTTTACATAGAGATTCTGACCGACATAACTGAACTTGGAAGTGTTAGGGAACTACGTTGGATTTCTTACTTGTTAGAGTGTTAAATAATGGATTTAATCATGCCGGTGATGCAAATTAGGAGCAGAGAGAAATGCATTATTAGAGTTGCTTGCCGATCAATCATTAGTGGAGACTACCTATTTTCAAATCAACAGAGGCACCCAGACCAAAATTTCTTTGTAGCCGACTAAAGAGCTTTCTTTTTGAGTGTGTGTCACCGTACGTTAATTCCGGGTAGAATGGTGAGCTACCCAACCTCCCACCAATAGAAGCACTACTCTTTGATCTCTTGAGTGCTAATTTTGTCAATCATAAGGGTGACGTCTATAGACGAACACCACCTTCTTGTAGTTTGATTTGCAGTTAGCACCATTCTCTCTCTCGCCGCCAACAGGATCCATAGAAACACCAAAGATCATCAACAAGTGGAGCGACATCAGAATCTACAAGGAAAGTTGAAGACGTTTAAGGTTTACAAGCAACAATACAAGAAGAGCAAAATTTCATCCAAGTAAAGCAACATACAATGAGCAGATTTTTATATATGTTGAAGACTTACACATAAGGAGCGTAAATTATATCCAAGTATGAAGACTTATTTGCAAGAGCAGAGAAAATCAAAAGATGAGAATTATTGAAGTTTATGATACGAAGACAATACAAGTTGTGAAGATCAAAGTGGTAAAGTACTTCTTTTATGGCCATGTTAATTTTAATTTCGTTATTATTTTTTTTAGTTGCAATCTTTTTTTTTTTTCACAAAAAAAAAAAAAAAAAAAAAAAAATAAACAAAGAAAAAATTGAAAAAAAAAAAGAAGAAAAAAAAAAAATGAAAAAAAAAAAAAAAAAGAAAAAAAAAAAGAAAAAAGAAATACAAAAAGATTTGCATTAGGTTGTTATTTGTTCAATAAAGCCATGGGGAAGAAAAATTTATAAAGAAGTTTCAAGCAACAAGGAAATTGAAGGGAAAAGAGTTACAAAATGTCAGAGTTCTACGAAGTTCAAGAGATTATCATCAGCAGTTGAAGACCGAAGACGAAGACCAAGAAGATGAAGAAGACGAGCCGAAGGAAGACGTTTCTATTGGATGCTGTGAGAGTGGTGCTTTCATCGTTGCAATCAGATGTGAAGGTGGTAAGTACTCCCATCCTCGATAATAATGGTTGATTTCCTTTCTTAGAGATCATCAGAAAAATATCTTTGTTTTCCACGATTTTGTGGAGTCTCCAGAAATATTTCGGAAGGTTTCCTTCCCACCATTCAACGTGTGTAGGATTTCTCTCTTCATTCCTACCTACACACATGTGAGACCCATAAAAAGCTGTCCTATTGAGTGCAATTATCATAAAATCCTTTTAAGTGAGGCAGAAGTCGAGGCGAAATGCTTATTGATCGCTCTCAAACACGCGTTCTCTCATTATGGTGTGGTTATTTCTCACTCAACATTTAAGAATGAGAATATGTTCTTTGGTATTTCTAACTTCTTATTACTAGCATGCAGAAACTCTATGTCCTCATAGCTCTTTGGATGCTTGGGAAGCTGGAACGCTTTGAAGTTGGAGTAGGTTTTGTGGGTATACCTCTCGTAAACCCTCACGAGACTATAACTCGTCCACTAGGGACACCTAGGGGTTTAAAGGCTTGTTACATTCCGCTAAAAGTAACCGTATCCTCGGCGAAATGGAGTTGTTGTAGTCTAGTTTAGTTTGCTCGAGGACTAGCAAAAGGCAAGTGTGGGGGAATTTGATAAGTGCATATTTCACATATATTTAGTGTCAATTCCATGCTAGTATTTGTTGGTTTTCTTTCAAATTATTGTATATTACGCTTGTTTTCTCTTATTTGTGTTTTGTTAGGGAAATCATCCAAAAGAAGTGAATTTGTACTCAATTGTACAAGGAAAAGAAGCTAGTTACAAGTGGAGAAGGGCCAAAGACCAAATGTAACTCGTTCAAATACGAGATTTATACTTTTCATTATGTAGAGGACGAGAAGATGAAGATGATGGCGAAAGAACGGAGTCATTCTCGAGTTCGTATGAAGAAGTTATGAGCAAAACAAGAACTCATAAGCAAAGGACAAAATGGTCATTTTCCAAGGGGAAGCGCTATTGGTATCCCAACCGGATGATAAGGGACACCTTCCTGTTAAGGGGTAGTCAAGTTCAAGAGAAGTGCTAAAGGGAGTCCAGTCTTTTACTTAAGGGGCTGCCAACATTCAAAGATTGTTAAAGGCACCTGGATTATTACTCAGGGCACTTCATCTTCTCTGTTCTTACACGTAACACAAGCAATGGAAGTCGAACTTGATGATCATGATGATCATGATTTTGATGGATTTCGAAAGAAGGTATTTCGAGATCTTATAGACATCATTGGGTAATTGAAGGCGAAACAAAACATGGGTTGTCGCCGATTTCGAGTTTTCATTGAGAAACGGTTTTCTGCGATAATCAAAATCCCTTGATATTCGAGTGTGAAGCATGGCAGCAACGGAGAGGCTGAGTTACGAGTTTGTGTTCTTGGGAGTTACGGTGAAGATGGAAAGTCCTAGGTCGAGTTAATCGAGAGAAGTGAAATGAGTTGGTGTTTGAGCTTGGCGTAAGAAAGCAAGGTCAGAGGTTCGATGGCGGCGATGGGGTTATGGGACGATGATGGCATTTGCAGTTGCCATTGGTGAACGATTGTTGCTTGACGGAAGAACAGAGAATGGGGATTTGCTGAAGCTCGACGAGGCAATGGAGGAAGCTCATGATCGATCGGTTATCGATGTTGGATACTCGAAGAACAGAGAAGAAGAAGAATGGCCGATATTGGCAGAGATAGTGAAAGATGACGCTGTGATGAATTGGATAGTCGAGAAACAGAGACATGATTGGTTGAGGTCGATGACTTTTGCCATTTGCCGATGAAGAATGATGACATCATCGGAAGGACCATCCAACACGTGCAAGCAGAGTGAAAGAAGTTCAAGAGTCGTACAAATAAAGGAGGGATAAGGTGAGCACGTGGTGGAGCCCCGGCCGCGGTGACGGTTGCGAGTTATTTTTTGACGCGTCGTGGAGAAAAGCAATGATTAGGTGCACCGCAGATTCACCGAAGCCGTATAGATCGACGGTGCGAGATGAAGTACAAGGATTCATCGAGGATCGAATGGATCAAGACATTTACGCGATACTAGAATACACCGCGTCGCGCCCAATAATCGAACCTATTTTGTGATAATTATCACCGACTTTGAATCTCTATCTTGTGCGACTTTTGTGGATCGGCTAGGGTATTTGATGCCTATAAATAGCTACCTAAACAAAGAGAAAAATATCAACATCTTCTTCTTTTATTATTCTTTTTCTCTAGCTAGAAGACAGAAACAGAGAGAGAAATAAAGTTTTGCTCCCTGGCTTTTCTTGTGAGTTTTTATATTTAATTCTATTTCTATTCTTTCTCTTTTATTTATTTGTAGAATTCTTTTTAGCTATGAGTAGCTAAACTTCTTTTTGATTAGGGATGATTTCAAAGTCCTGAACAATGAAGCTTTAATTTCTTAAACCGAGTTTATTTCAAGTTTTATTTTATTGTTGATTATCTTTATTATTTTTAATGTTTAAGAATATTGAGGGGTTATTTAAAGTGATCAATTAAATTAACCAATCAATAATTCTTCTACTAGTATTGGGGTTGGTGATACGTGTAATTGTCACTCAATTCTTTACACAAGTAGTAAATCGCAAGAGCCGATAGAGGGATTCTCGTTAAGCAATTGTGTGTAAAGATAACACTAGTAAGCGGTGCCGAGCCTATGCGTCTGATGCTAGGATCAACCTGATTCACAGAGTGTAAAGCATTCGTTAATCTACACCTTGAGAGCTTATTTTTGGTGGGTTATTTGGATAGAAACTGGTAGTCGAGCGCTTCCATATCCAAAGTGACAACGAGAATCGGGGGATAGCGAGCTTATTGCTATTCTACTATTGGTAACAATATAAATTCAACAATAGATAAACTTGTATTCAATTAAGTTTCAGTTCAGTGACGGCGAAGGATTCCCTAGTCTTCTTTCTTCTTATTATTTACAACAAATCTTTTATATTTTCTTTTGTCATTTACTTTGATTAAAATCTAAAAACCCCCCTTTCGGTTACTTTTTAAACAACTAAAATCTCCCTGCTCTTCGTGGGAACGAACTCCTTGCCATTATATTACCAGTTAATAGTGTGGAAAGAAGAAATTAATTTGTTGTGTAAACGACGCGCATCAGTGGAGCACTTGGTTGAACACCTTCTTGGATTGGTTGTGATTGAGAGGCACTTGGTTGAACACCTTCTTGAACCGGTTCTGATTGAGTGGCACTTGGTTGAACAGCTTCTTGGATTGCTTGTTGAGTTCCATCTTGAGCACTTGAAGCAGCTTTAGCAGTCCTAGCTCTCCTTGCACTAGCTGTCAGCTTCTGAAGCCTTTCCTTCCTTGCACTAGGTGAGACAATTGCATCTTCCATTTTTTTTACCTCGCCTATCCCTAAACAACAAAAGAAAGTACAACAGGTTATTAAACTATATATTCGGTTGGTTGAGTAAACCAAATGCCTCCGATTACACTAAATCGTAAATATCAGTTCACCTAAAGCTACCGAATACGCATAATCGGAAATAAAATAAAAAATTTGGCGTTCGAATGTGTTTATCTACACACAATAATCGGAATCTAAATTTCAACATAACCCTCCGAATACCAATAATCGAAAGGCTTAAAAAATTCACCCTTCCGAATGAATCACAATCGAAAGCCTTACAAAACTACTTCCTACCGAATATGCATCACTTTGTGTCCAGAAATTACTCATGTGGTTCAGCCTAAACAATCGGAAGGAAATTACAAAAGATAACACACGATTATTGCGTCTCTAATACTTGTTCTTCCCTAGTATATTCGGAAGGCAAAAACACAATTAACTTTCGATTATGATCGATTTAGGCCTCAGTAATGAAAAACGTTCTATAATCGGTAGGAAACCTAAATATTTACCACCCAAATATGACAAATGTTCTCGTGAAATGAAGAATTCGGAAGATTAATATATGACCCAACCTCCCGATTATAGGTTGCCCCAAAATGAGTTTTTTCTATAATCCTTCATTGTAGGAAATTTGAAATCTACCATAATCGGTAGGAATTGTTGCTTTTACCCTCCCGATTATGGGAAGCCCTAAATTGTTAGCTTAGACATTTTTTTATTCGTCCGATTATATAGGAGCCCCAAATTTCACCATTGCAAAATTCTAAAGATTTGTTATTTCTATACTTTAACAATCGGTAGTCTAGTGAGGTTATTTGTCCTACCGATTATTATAGAAGCAAGATACGCGTTAGGCACAAAATCAATATTAATCGGTAGTATAATATAGTTACTAATCTTCCGATTTCTGTATAATAATCGGGCACTAAATATCTTACGATAAGAGCATTAACGTATTCTCCGCGTTTTTGGGCATCCCTTAACGGTATATATGGGTTGGGAATTAAAAATTCGCCCCTAATTCTTTTGGGGTCGCCTCTAAAAGTGCAGGTAAAAAAAGGAGCTTTGATGGACACACCAGGTATTTTTCACGGAGTGAGAGAAACCCCTGGCCCCACCAGGAGAAAAATAGAGGGTGGTTTTTTCTATTATAGGTCGCACATTATTTGTGTTGCACAGTGTATTCCACCGGATTTCATCCCCAGTGGATCTAGAATTATTGTAAAAAAATTGATACTAGCGAGTTTCGTACTGAAGTCACTGTAATACAATCGTAAAGTCGCTAATCATCCAGAAACACAAAATAAGATTATGTTATTATGTTACGGTTCTAAACCAAAACACAGAAACATAACACAAAATAAGATAGAACCCTAAGATAAAAATCTTCTTTTATGGGGTTAGCCACCTTGGTTGTGTAACAATAAAGGAACTAAGATTTTGTATTGATTGAAGTGTCTTTAGAAGCTCAGAGATATAGTCTATCTAAATAAGGAAACTAACTGAGTTAAACTATTCATAAGGAAATAAGGAAACTAATATGCTGGAGGAGTTGGCACCGCAACATCCCACCCTGCTCGAAAAAATCGCTTGTCCTCAAGCATCAAAATCTGGAAAACGCAAGAGTAGTTCATCGGCATTTTCCAAAGTAGGTTCCTCAATTGGATGATCCTTCCACTTGATCAACCATTTAGTTCCTGCATGATTTCCTCTCTTGAACATTTTACGTTCCAAAATTTCATCTGGTCCCCACTTATCATAATCAACTGTGATTGGAAAATTTGTATCTACAACAACTGAAGTGCCAAGTTTCAGTTTCATATTCAGTTGTGAAACGTGAAACACTGGATAGATACGGCTTGTATTATGTAAGTCCGACCTATAAGCAACTGTACCAATCTTCTCCAAAATATGAAGAGGTCCATAAAATTTAGAAGAAACTTTAGAGTAAGATTGAGTGGCAACTATACTTTATCTGTAAGGTTGTAGGTGAAGAAAAACTAAGTCATTGATTTCAAAATTCCATTCAGTACGATTTTTATTAGCATAATTCCTCATTCTTTCTTGAGCAGCCTGTAAATATGATTTCAGAAGCTTCAAATTATGATCTCTTGCACTTAGATTAGAATCAACAAGCATTCACAGATGTAGAACATGGTAAATAAGATGAGATTGTTGGTGGGAGATGACTATACAAAACTTGATATAGAGTCATCTGAATCGCAGAATGAAACCCGTGTTATACCACCATTCTGCCCATGGTAACCATCTTGACCAATCACTAGGTTTTGTTCCAGAAAAATATCTTAATTAACATTCCAATGTTCTATTAGTAACCTCTGTTTGCCCATCAGATTGTGGATGATATGCAGAACTAAGACATAATTGTGTATCCTTCAAAGAAAAATATGCCTCCCAAAAATTGCTCATAAATATGGGATAACGATCACTGGCAATAATCCTTGGCATGCCATGAAGACGTATTATTTCGCGCACAAATGTGTCTGCAACAGAGATGGTAGAATAAGGATGTTTGAGGGCAATAAATTGTGCATACTTAGATAGTCTATCCATTACCACCAGAATAAAAGTTTTGTGATTTGAAGGTGGAAATCCATCAATAAAATCCATAGATATGTCCAACCATATATATCAGCAGGAATAGGTAAAGGACTCAACAATCCTGGAGGAGATATTGCCTCAGACTTATTATGTTGACAAATATCACAGTGACAAATAAAGTTTTTTACTAAATGAAAATGCAGGGGTCTAACAACCACACCCAACAATTCGTTTGGCAATCTGAGAGGACTTACTCCAATAAACTTTCTAGAGAATCAACTAGAAAGTCAGACTCAATCTAGATTAAAGTATATCAAAGAGTTTAATATCTCTAACTCTTAGTTCAATCAACAATCAACAAATAGAAATATGCGAGCCCGATTGAATATAAGAGGAGTTACTTGAACGGTACCAAAGACCAATGTTCAAGTGTCAATCAATGTAAATCAACAACCAAAGGTTGGATATTCTAATTGATTGATCTTAACGTACAACTTGTGATATTTCAATTATATAACAAAATATAATGCGGAAAAGAAATAACATAGACACAAGAATTTTTTTAACGAGGAAACCGCAAATGCAGAAAAACTCCGGGACCTAGTCCAGATTGAACACCACACTGTATTAAGCCGTTACAGACACTAGCCTACTACCAATTAATTTCGGATTGGATTGTAGTTGAACCCTAATCAATCTCACACTGATTCAAGGTACAATTGCGCTCCTTACGTCTCTGATCCCAGCAGGATACTACGCACTTGATTCCCTTAGCTGATCTCACCCACAACTAAGAGTTGCTACGACCCAAATTCGAAGACTTGATAGACAAATCTGTCTCACACAGAAAAGTCTATAGGATTGAATAAATCTGTCTTCCACAGAAATACCCAAGAGTTTTTGTTCCGTATTTTGATAAATCAAGGTGAGCAGGAACCAATTGATAAACCGGACTTATATTCCCGAAGAACAGCCTAGTATTATCAATCACCTCACAATAAACTTAATCGACTAGCGAAACAAGTTATTGTGGAATTACAAACGATGAGACGAAGTTTGTTTGTGATTACTTTTCTATCTTGCCTATCGGAGATATAAAATCTCGAGCCAATTATTTCAATTGCACTCAACATGATAGAAACAGCAAGATCAGATCACGCAACTACAAATATAATAGTTGGGTCTGGCTTCACAATCCCAATGAAGTCTTCAAGTCGTTAACCTACAGGGTCTCGAGAAGAAACTTAATTAAGGTTAAAGGAGAATCGACTCTAGTTATGCAACTAGTAACACACAGGAGGTGTGGGGATTAGGTTTCCCAATTGCTAGAGTTCTCCTTTATATAGTTTTCAAATCAGGATTTCCAATCCAAGTTACCTTGGTAACAAAGCATTCAATATTCACCGTTAGATGAAAAACCTGATTCAACCAAGCTAATATCTTTCAACCATTAGATCGAACTTAGCTTGTTACACACAAATGAAATGTACCCTCATTTAGGTTATGTAGCCGTACCTAAACGTGTACACCAGGTTAGTTCACAAATAGTTAACCGAGGTTAGACATATGATTACTCTCATATCAACCTTATTCATCTTAACCATAACTAGTTCAAATGACTCAAATAAAACTAGTTAAGAGTTTTTCAATTGTTCAGAAAACACAATTGAAATCAAATCGATTCGATTCACTTGAATCAATCATGAACACTATAGCCACGGTGTGCAAAGATTGCATTCCTTATGATTTAAATGTTTACGTTCATGGACTTGACCGATTTGAAAAAGTAACCAGCTTAAGTATACATACGGGTATGCGTACTTAAGCAACCGGTTTTGAGTTTGTAAAGTTTCCAAACTCAGCAGAAATTTTCGGTTCAAAAACTTCCGCCAGTATACGCATACTTAAGGTGACTAGTTAAGAGTTTTGCCAAAACCAAACTCAGCAGAAATTATCGGTTTGAGAACTTCTGCCAGTATGCGTACAGTACGCATACTTAACCTGTCTCCTTCACCAATTTCATATACACACATATGCATACTCTTGGCTCCCGGTTTATGGACTTATACACTAATGTGCGAACACACTATATATGCTTATACCCAAAGATGGTTACAACATCAACTATTTATTTCAACAATTGAAACATTCTTTTATAATGTCAATAGCCGTTTTCACACACTATTAGGATCAAAGCAATTTTCAAGATATTGAAATAATCATTTTTGAAACCTTCCGAGTCTTACACCAAATGATTGTATCACACAAACCATGTAAGATGTTACTCGGAAATTTTCTCATGATATAAGATAAACTTGGTCGAAGCGAAAGCTTACCAACACATATTTCGAGAAATATGTAAGCGGGATATACTCAGATCGAAATCTCAAATGTGTATAAAGAAAACTATATCGTAACACGACTTATGTCTTAATATAGGAGATAGTAAAAATAGACTTTCCAAGTGATAGATAAGTTCAAGTCTCCACATACCTTTTGTCGAAGAAGTTCCACAAGCTCCCCTTAGTAGTTCTTCGTCTTCAAGAGATGAACGTCTAGAGATTTAAGCTCAACTACACAATCTATGTCCTAGTCCGAGACATCTATAAATAGGCTAGAAATCAAGACTTATAGTTTTGATCACTAACATTGACAAACATGCTTGAGATAGCAACGCATGCAAGTTTTACCGAGTAATGCTCTAACAATCTCCCCCTTTGTAAATTTTAGTGACAAAACTATCAATACATATGGATTACAAAAAAGATGAAAAAATAAGCTTCTTATGCACATGCTTGATTTCCTTGGCATCTTCAACGCGACTCGAAATCTTCGTCACTTCCAAGTACTCCATGATCCTAAAGGTTGTAAGTTCAGCATCACAGTTGTTGAAGATCCGTAGCTATAACAATGAGAAAACAAAATGCTCTCAATCATTGTTATACATTGTCATAGTATTATTACGCATCATCAAAGTTCAATTGTATCATAACTTTGACAATAACACTATGGTGATATGTATCACTCCCCCTTAGTCAATACACATCTCAACATGAAAATCACTCCCCCTTATATAATGATCCGTAAACCATATGTATTTATAGTGTGAACTACACATTAATTCTCCCCATTTTTGTCAAAAAAATGGCAAAGGTACGAAAATTAGTGGGATCCTAATGAAATTTCCACGGAGATACATCATGACCAAAAGGTGTATTAACATACCAACAAATTTAGATGCAATCATAAAGCCGAAGCTAAATGCATTCATCAAGGAGTTATGAAGATACAAGATAACCCCTAAAAATTCCACAGCCGCATTCCCCTCAAAGATATGGCAATTAATCACAAGTTCAAAAGAACTCTCCCCCATAAAATGTCATCCCCGAAGGAACAACAAAGGCGACCTTACTTTCACAAGAAAAGAAGGATTTCTTACAAACACTAGTATACTTGACAGAAACATATCTACTGGAAACAAATGCAAACTAGACTTAACACTATTCTGGAGTTCAACACTCAATTGCCCAAAAGATCGAGATAAAAGCAGGGGTAAGAGTCATGAGGATCTAATGAACTAGAACAACACCAATAGACTGCCACAAGTGTTGAAACGTGGCAGTGTCTAATGGTTTGGTGAGAATATCAGCCAATTGTTGTTCAAAAGGCACAAATTCCATCGCGGTAATACCATCTTCATAAATATCTCGAATAAAATGGTACCCGATATCTATGTGCTTAGTTCTTGAGTACTCAATAGGATTCTAGTGATGCGAATCGCACTTGAGTTATCACAAAAGATCTTCATTATTCCAGAATCAATTCCATAATCAGCAAGCATTTGTTTTATCCATAGAAGTTGAGTACAACATGACCCAAAGAAGAATGTATTCTCGCTTCACATGTTGAAAGAGATTGTGAATTTTGTTTCTTGCTATGCCAAGATACAAGATTCATTCCTACATATTAAAATCCTCCCGATGTACTCTCTCTGTATTCCACACATCCTGCCCAATCGGCATCCGAATAGGCAAGAAGATCAGTGTAAGTATCAAAACTGTAAGAAAGACCATACCCGGCAGTGTGACTGATGTAACGTATGATCCTCTTTGTGGCAGAAAGATTAGATTCTTTTGGATTTGCCTGAAACCTAGCACATCAACTGGTAGGCCTGGAAATGTGTTTATATTTAGCCTACTTGTTATAACCGCAAGTGCACGGTGTCTACAATGTAGACAGGGCAAATACGGGTCGATCCCACAAGGACTTGTGATGCTATGGTTGATCTAAAGCTTGGCTTCACTAAGTTTCAGATGATATTGTGACAAATAGGGGATTTTGTTGCCGATAAGGCTGATTGAAGGATATAACAATGAAGTATAAAATTGAAATACTAACAGTGAGAATAAATGGATGCTAGGGTTATCAATTCCACCTCTAAATTCCTATTATGTGTTTAACTAAGTTGAGCTTCTTGTTCCTATGGCGCTTAAGGATAAGATGTCAATTTTATCTCTTAGCTAAGGAGTTTCTCCATGTAATGCTTCAAATAACAGCTGAGGGTACTAACCCGAGCACTAGTTGTCTAATTAAGTACAACTAGTCAAGGGAATTAGCATTTGGGTCTAAGGTTTAAGCCGAGGTACTCTCAATGCAGTTGTAACCTAACTACAATGGATACAAGGCATCCATTGTGAGAGAAAAACACTGGGTACTCTAATTGAAGACATAATTATAGTTTAAGCATTCAATAACAGTTCAACAAAGTTTAAAACATAATATGGAATTAGGGTTTCACTGAAACCCTAGCTAACTCAATTAGAACATCAAAATAACAATTAAACTACAATTAATCCTAATTGGTGCTCAAGCTAGCCTGGCATACCCAAAAACATCCTCTACCTCTTCTATTTATACATGCAACATTCTAAGCCCTAATTCAATTCAAAAATTGCAATTAATGCATACCCTTTCGCCCATATTGTCTGCATTGCCTCTTCTCTTGTCAATTCAGCTCTTGATTGATGATTTCTTCCTCTGTTCGAGAAACCCTAGTTTCATTTATCTCTTACATAGCCTCTAGGGTTACGAGAGAGGCTAGGCGAGAGATAACTAAAACTAGAGGTGGCTGATGAAGCTAGTGGTGATGGAGGTGGTGTGGTTGTTGTTGTGTCAGGGTATGGATAAGGAGGTGGAGGCGGCTCTGCAACAGGGTTTGGTCGGGGAGGAAGAAGGTAGAGAATGGGTTTTGCAGAGTTGTTGGGTGAAGAAAGAGAAGAAGGAAGAAGAAATGAGTTTGGTCGAATAGGGTATAGGGTTAGGGAGTTTTGTTGTGAGGCATGAACAACGAGAGTTGATGGGACGGGCCGAGCGAGCGTAGGATGGAGCTGAGGGAGATCTGAACGGCCGAGGGAGACTTGGAGTGATCTGGTGTTGAGCGGGAGCAGCGAACTTTGATGCGCGTGGGGGCAGCGAACGTTGGATGCGGAAGATAGAAATCTCAACGGCTTGGAATGGACGGGCTCGGATCCGGGTCGCAGGTCGGGTCTAGCTCAAGCCCATGTTGTAGATGAGTTGCTACTTGTTGGGTTGCAAGCCATTGCGCGTATGGGCTTGGGCTATCTGCTCCATAGACGCTTGTCTCCAATTCTTCGCTCTTTTGGCTCCTCGATTCTCCGAGCTTTATTTATTACCTAAAAACACAAAATTAATTAATACAAATATTTATTCTTGAAAACAAAGAAAACACAGAATGGGATAATATCTCGATTTCTAAGCGCAAAAGATGAGTAAAATGCCAATAAAAAGGTGTATAAATATGCACTATTTGGCACTCATCAAATACCCCCAAACCTGAATTTTACTTGTCCTCAAGTGAAACAAAATGAAGAAATCCTAACTATACCCCTGTCGCAGTCTCTCGAATGCATTTAGCGTATGCACTAAGCCTTTAAACCCCTAGGTGTCCCTAGTGGACGAGTTGTAGTCTCGTGAGGGTTTACCGCAGGTGTACCCACAAAACCTTCTCCAACTTCGAGTGTAAAAGAGTCTCAAGCCTCCAAGGAGCTATGAGGACATAGAGTTTCGCATGCTAGTAACACGAAGTTAGAACTACTAAAGAACGCATTCTCATCCTTAAGTCTTGAGCGAGAAGTAACCATACCATATGAAAGAATTCGGATTCGATTGTGATCATAAGCCTCGACTTCGCCTCACCATTTGGGTTTTATGATAATTGCACTCAAAAAGACCGCTTTTTTAGTCTCTCATGTGTGCAAAAGCGGGAATAAAGAGAGAAATCCTGCACACGTTGTAGGTGAGAAGGATAACCTTCCGAAATAATTTCTGGAGACTCCACAGAGTTGTGGACAAAAAGAATCTTTTCCTGATGATCTCTAAGAAAGGAAATCAACCATTAGCAAGGGTGGGAGTACTCACTTACTTCTCACCCGATCGGCAATTAATATCACTCTCTCATAGGAACCATAGAAACGTCTTCAATCTTCGGTTTTCAATTGTTGATGACGAACTTCTAAACTTCACAAAACTTGACAATTTATAACTTTTCTACTCAATTTCCTTGTTGTTTGGATTTTTCTTCTTGAACTCTTCTTTACCATGGTGGTATCAAAACTAAAAACAAACTACAATATTTTTTTGATTTTTGATTTTTGATTTTTTTTTTTTTTTTTTTTTTTTTAAGGAACATAAATAAAAATAACAAAACAACTAACTCCATGGACAAAGGACTTTATCACTCAATTTTTCCACAACTTATATTGTCTTGATTTCACAAAATTCATTAATTCTCATTTTCTTTTTCTTTGTTGTATGTAACCTTGGACTATCTCAACTTTTCTTCAAATATTCTGATGTTGCTCCGCTTCCGACGATGATGTGTTTCTATTGGTTCTCATTTGATTGAGAGAGAGAGTGATGCTAACTGCAAATCGATATTTAGAAGAAGTTTTCATCTTTAGACGTCACCCTCATGATTGACAAAAACTAGCACTCAAGAGATCAAAAGTAGTGCTGAAATTGGTGCGAAGTTGGGTAGCTCACCATTCCTACCCGGAATTGACGTACGGTGACACACACTCTAACAACTTTTCTAGAAAGTTGCAAACAATTGAAGGTTGGTGCCTCACTTGATGTAAAATGGGTAGTCTCCACTATGGGTGATCACAATTCTACTACCGAATATCTAAACAACACCTAATTCGCTCTCCTAGGTATGGTTAAATCCAACTTTAACGCTCTAATCAACTAAGAAACCCGATTGCGTTTTCTAGTACTTCCAATTTCTGTTATTTCGGTCGACTCTCTATGTAAACATAGCTAGAATCATGCTAGTGACTCTAAAATCTCTAAAAGTTGGAGGTTTTTATTTACAAAAAGAATTTTCTTTTCTTTTTTTTTTTTTTTTTTTTTTTTTTTAAATTGAAAATAAAAGATTAAAAAGACTAAAAACTCTATATGCAAATGCACCCCCAAACCTAAATCAAACATTGTCCTCAATGTGTCAACAGATAGGAAAAATTTAAACAGTCACATACCATGGGAACTATGCTGATAAGAGAAAAGGGAAGAGATTACCGGATGTCGGCGGGAGCAAGGTTAGAGCTTCACTAGTCAAGGCTAGAATCCAACATTCTCAGTGGAGATCATATCGGATTAGCACAAAATATGCACAAGAAGACTCAACCGATTCAAGAAAAGAAAATTTAACAAGTCCTACTGGATTATATACAATGAGAATTCACATACACTAACAATCTAAAGAGCTGAGGATCAACCCAATAGAAAATATGTACAAACATCAACAGCCTTACACAAATATAACATGAGAGTGCAAGTAAGGCTGCATATGAAAAGGATTTTCCCCCAAACCTAAACTTGTCAACAGGTGTGTTTTTGAGCACAAAATCTTGCAAATTTAAAGGTACATCATGCACAAGGTCTAACTCAAAATGAGTTTTGCTAAGAACAAAAGACATACACATTCCAACCGTGGTTCCCTAAAGGTGTTATACTTTGATGCAAAATAGTCCAGGAGGACTTGGGAAGCACAAAGCTCTAGGCCTAAGTTAGGCATTTTCAGAAAAGTTGGTTTTGCAATTTTGTTACAAACTACACCTAGGTTTGGTGGAGGAGTCTCAATTTGTGACTTAGGAGAGAAATCGGGTACATCTAAGTTGTTTTCATTTATAAAATCATTTGCACTGGTCACATACTTTCCTAAGGTCGAAGATGGTAAATTATGTTCACCCGCATAGAACAATTCATCAATCTCTAGGTCATACTCATCATCATTCTCATGCATAACATAACCGGGAGAGATATCATGTCAGAACCTAGGCATGGAGTTAGGCACATGAATTGAATCATCCGTGTCAACAGACAATTCAGCTATTCCTAGGTCACAAACAGGTGGTATAGCATGCTCATTTTCACAGGACAATTCCACAGGTTCCAAATCAGCATCACATGTATGAATATTAGAAGAAGCATCATTCTTAGGGTTCACAGAAGAGACGCCTAACGTCTCTGAACCAAAAGATTCTACTATATTTTCAGTATACACATGCTCTTCATATTCATCATCATCATCATAACAAAAATTCATCTCCCCATTCAAAATTTGAGTTCCAAGTATACTCATCTACCTCTAGATTAGGTTCAATTGAAGGAGAATTTTCACTAGTGGGTATGCATGTTTCATATGAATGATCATTACATGGGTGTGCACATGGTTCACTAGAGAAGGGAAATTCGGACATGTTGCTATATGGATGGTCGTGTATTGCATTCGAGTTCAAGCCTAGCATTTTGCTCCATGAGCGTTTCCATTACCGATTGCAAACACGGAGTTGGGTGAGTATAACATTGTTCAACTTCCCATGATGATGGATGATGCATGTGTGCATGGTCATAGTCACTTCTAGACAATTCGTACATTTGATTATCATGGCTTTCCTAGACTGCCTAAACTCATGTAAAATGTAGCAGTTCTCGGCGGGGTGGTCTAAGCTACCACATAAGGTACAAGTATACATTGCATAGTGCCTAGGGGGATTAGATTTGACAGATTGCTCATGTAATTGCCTTTCTAAAGCAGAAACTTGAGCTTCTAATTGATCTAGAAGTGATGACTTGGTATGAGGAAAGTGTTCATTCTCAACCTGTGGTGGATGATACATGTGCTCATAATGATTAGGGTATGTGAGGTAAAGGCCCTGCGAAGGCTCATAAGATCTCCTAAAATCACTGTGGTATGTGGGGAGTTCATATTGTGAAGCATGCCCGTAAGCAAGTTCTCTGATGGATTTGTTTGTATCCCCAGTTGCAGACCAAAATCCTGACATGATTTAACAACTCAAATTGAACTCAAAGCCCAGTTTGGTTTATGTGGGCTTCTTTGGTTTATTGGGATTTGGTTTGTGTGGGCTTCCGTTTTGGTTTATGTAGGAATGCAGGTTGTGTGGGCTTCAGCCCAGGTTATGAAAATGCACAGCCCAGATCATGAAAATGCACATCCCAGAGGTTATGCAAGCCCAGTGCACAGTGAGCTGGTTTGGTTTGTTGGGGATGTACGGACCAGTGAACCGTGGCTCGGTTATGTTGCGAGCCCGGGTTGTGTAAAAATGCAAAGTTCAAAGTGGCTCTGCAAAGCCCAGTTTATGTGGAGGTTGGGCTTGGCAGTTCAGAATGCTAAGCCCAGTAAGTGGGCTTCAGCTTATGCAGCCCAGCTGCTCAGTTTGGTTCATTATGGGCTGGCTTGGGTACAGGGGCCCGATTGTTGTGGGAAGGATAATGGCCCGAGTTTGAGTTCTTGTGGGCTCGGTTTGGTGTAAGCCCAAGCTATGCAAAACTCGGTGGTTTGCACGGATGCACGACCCCTCAAGACAACTTGTGCGAGGCGGAGTTTAAGTTCAGCACTGGTGGCGAGGTAATGTGTAGCTAAGGTTGATTGCAAAGCCTAGGGTGTGTGCGGAGGTTGGTTCTATGCACGAGTTGTGTGCGGGCTTCGGCTTACAAGTGCAGACAAACTCACAAGATTGACACAACTCAACAGCTCACACAGGTCAAGTATGCAAACTTGGAAACCTCGGTTGTAGCTCAAACTCACAAATTCAGGAGTGGAGTTGAGCACAGGGTAATGCAAGATAAGGCTTAACAGCACACATAGGCATAGAATAGCAATACACAGGGTCTCACACAAGGCACAGGGCAGAGCTCAGGGTATGCTCGGGTGAGTTATGCAATAAAAGTAACTCAGTATGTGCTCAAGGTTATGCAAGGTTCACTGGGTCAGCAGATTCATCAGTGGAAACAAAGTATAACACAGTTTGATGTTTGCAGGGCCAGTTGACAGGGTTTCAATGGGCTTGCGGCTTAACTGATCAAGATGGGCAAAGGTTTAGTGCAACCTGCCCGATTGATGTCACTATGGCTAAAGGCTAACTTGGTTAGCTAGGTTGCGGTTGAGGCTCGACAGTGCAGGGGCTGGAGCTCAGCTTAGAGCAGATAGAAGCTAATGGTCACAGATATCACAAACCAGTATGGTTTATCATGCATTCATGTGAGTAATGACTCAAAGGTGCACCAAGTAAGCTGCTAAGCACAAATTCAGGCATGCATAGGTCAAAGACAGATTAGTTAACCTCAACTTCACAGCTCATACACAAGGATCCCAAATCTCAGCAAGCATACAATCAATTCTCGGCAATTCGGGGTTTGTGAAGCATACACATGGAGCTAATAATCTCAAGCGGTAGAAAGCTATTACTCGGATGTCACGGGTCATTCAACGGGATCGGTGCAATGCGCGGATGTCAACCGGGTCGATTGATATCAACTTCCTCGATTGACTTCACTAGGGTTTGCGGGTATCTTTGCTAACCAATGTTCACGAGGGCAATACAAGTGTTTGGTAGGCTTACCTCAAGTTACGGGTTTTTCCTTGGTTTCCTTGGGTTGGCTCAGCTGCTCAGCAGCACAGCAGCACAGGTACCTCCACATCGCACTCAGGCGCATCTGTGACAGGGCAGCGGTTGCAGCCGCATGGCTATGTTGATCCTTGTCTTCCCTTCCTTTGGCCTTTGTAGCATGCACCCAGAGCTCAACGTATCAAACTCGATTTTCAATGTTATACAATAAGCAACGAGCTATAGTGCTACAATGACAGAGCTCGGGGGCTATGCTCAAGGTAAGAATCAAGCTACGGGATATGCACCGAGAGTATCTTGGGTGATTGGGACTAAGATTTACAAGTAGCACTAATATGCAAGGCAATGATACTTATGAAGTTATAGCTAAAAACTACAAGGCTAAGATGAAGTTTATATGATCGAGATGGGCTGGCTAAGCTACAGTTATAGATGCAATCTACTTTAAAGTAAAGATGCGAGGGATGTACGGGGGTGATAAAGGGTTACAACTAAGATGCGAGTTACTATAATGCAAGCTAATGCAAGTGAACAAGAATTCAAAAGTATGGCTATAGCTAAATATGAGACTACAAGTTTGGAGATAACACTAGCTACACTGAGTTACACTACAGGGCAGTGATGCAGAACTGTTAACAATAAAGAGTGCAGAAATGAAGAAAAATTATGGCTAAGTTACGCTAAGACAGGGAAGGAATGAAACTAATATGCAATGAACAAGATGTAATAGAAGATGCAGAATGCAAAAATGCAGAAAAAATGAGAGTTAAGTTATATTAATACAGGCTAAAAATAACTATAAATAGCAAATATATACAAGGTTAAGTTAGCATTCAGTGAGGCAAGGCTAATAATCAGCAGGGCACACACCAAGTCCCCGGCAACGGCGCCAAAAACTTGGTAGGCCTGGAAATGTGTTTATATTTAGCCTACTTGTTATAACCGCAAGTGCACGGTGTCTACAATGTAGACAGGGCAAATACGGGTCGATCCCACAAGGACTTGTGATGCTATGGTTGATCTAAAGCTTGGCTTCACTAAGTTTCAGATGATATTGTGACAAACAGGGGATTTTGTTGCCGATAAGGCTGATTGGAAGGATATAACAATGAAGTATAAAATTGAAATACTAACAGTGAGAATAAATGGATGCTAGGGTTATCAATTCCACCTCTAAATTCCTATTATGTGTTTAACTAAGTTGAGCTTCTTGTTCCTATGGCAGTTAAGGATAAGATGTCAATTTTATCTCTTAGCTAAGGAGTTTCTCCATGTAATGCTTCAAATAACAGCTGAGGGTACTAACCCAGAGCACTAGTTGTCTAATTAAGTACAACTAGTCAAGGGAATTAGCATTTGGGTCTAAGGTTTAAGCCGAGGTACTCTCAATGCGGTTGTAACCTAACTACAATGGATACAAGGCATCCATTGTGAGAGAAAAACACTGGGTACTCTAATTGAAGACATAATTATAGTTTAAGCATTCAAGAACAGCTTCAACGAGTTTAAAACATAATATGGAATTAGGGTTTCACTGAAACCCTAGCTAACTCAATTAGAACATCAAAATAACAATTAAACTACAATTAATCCTAATTGGTGCTCTGGCTAGCCCAGGCATACCCAAAAACATCCTCTACCTCTTCTATTTATACATGCAACATTCTAAACCCTAATTCAATTCAAAAATTGCAATTAATGCATACCCTTTCGCCCATACTGTCTGTATCGCCTCTTCTCTTGTCAATTCAGCTCTTGATTGATGATTTCTTCCTCTGTTCGAGAAACCCTAGTTTCATTTATCTCTTACATAGCCTCTAGGTTTACGAGAGAGGCTAGGCGAGAGATAACTAAAACTAGAGGTGGCTGATGAAGCTAGTTGTGATGGAGGTGGTGTGGTTGTTGTTGTGTCAGGGTATGGAGAAGGAGGTGGAGGCGGCTCTGCAACAGGGTTTGGTCGGGGAGGAAGAAGGTGGAGAATGGGTTTTGCGAGTTGTTGGGTGAAGAAAGAGAAGAAGGAAGAAGAAATGAGTTTGGTCGAATAGGGTATAGGGTTAGGGAGTTTTGTTGTGAGGCATGAACAGCGAGAGTTGATGGGACGGGCCGAGAGAGCGTAGGATGGAGCCGAGGGAGATCCGAACGGCCGAGGGAGACTTGGAGTGATCTGGTGTTGAGCGGGAGCAAATGAACTTTGATGCGCGTGGGGGGCGGCGACCGTTGGATGCGGAAGATAGAAATCTCAACGGCTTGGAATGGACGGGCTCGGATCCTGTCGCGGGTCGGGTCTAGCTCAAGACCATGTTGTAGATGAGTTGCTACTTGTTGGGTTGCAAGCCGTTGCGCGCGGAGCTTGGGCTATCTGCTCCATAGACGCTTGTCTCCAATTCTTCTCGCTCTTTTGGCTCCTCGGATTCTCTCGAGCTTTATTTATTACCTAAAAACACAAAATTAATTAATACAAATATTTATTCTTGAAAACAAAGAAAACACGAATGCGGGATAATATCGATTTCTAAGCGCAAAAGATGAGTAAAATGCCAATAAAAAGGTGTATAAATATGCACTATTTGGCACTCAACACTAAAAGCAATGTCAGGTCTCGTAGCAGTGAGATACAAAAGACTTCCAATAATAGATCGATAAAGTTTTTGATCCACATTTACACCTTTCTCATCTCTATGTAGTTTACCCGTGGTAGGCATAGGAGTGAGTTTTGGATTTGACTTATCAAGACCAAATATTGAGACAAGATTTTTTGCATATTTTTCTTGAGATAAGTAAATTTCATCCTTGTTTTGTTGAATTTGTAAACCCAAAAAGAATTTTAATTCACCAGCATTGCTCATCTCAAACTCCTTGCCAAGAGACACTTGAAACTCATTTGCAAGTTTCTCCAATGTTGATCCATAGATGATATCATCTACATAAACTTGAGCAATAACAACATCTTTTCCACTCCATTTGGTAAAAGAAGTTTTATCAGCTCCACCTCTTGAAAAACCTTTCCTAAGAATAGAAGTAGTTAGTTTTTCAAACCAGGCATGAGGTGCTTGTTTTAACCCATATAATGCCTTGTTGAGTTTAAGGACATGATCAGGGAAATCAGGGTTTTAAAACCTTTAGGTTGAGCGACATAGACTTCTTAATTTAAAATTCTATTTAGGAAGGCGGATTTAATGTCCATCTGAAACAGCTTAACCTTAAGAAAACAAGCATGGGCTAATAACAAACGAATGGACTCAAGGCGTGCCATGGGAGCAAAGGTTTCGTCAAAGTCAATTCCTTCAATCTGTGAATAACCCTGAGCGACAAGTCTAGCTTTGTTTCTGACAATGGTGTCAAATTCATCAGACTTGTTCTTAAATATCCATTTGGTACCAACAATATTTATATTGGAGGGACAAGGTATTCCATACGTCTTGTCATTTAAATTGATTTAACTCTTCATTCATTGCGTTCACCCAAAAGGGATCACTAAGAGCTTCATCAATGTTTCTAGGTTCCACTTGCGATAGATAACAACCAAAATTGCAAATATTTTGAAGTTGACCTCTCGTCTTAGCAGTAGAGTCCTTACCACCAATAATATTGTTAGTATCATGATTCCTTTGAACCAAAGGTGTCGTGTAGAGACATGCTCTTGTTCAAGAGAAACAACCTGACTAGAATTTTTTTCCTCATCACTAGAGACATCAGGATCAGCAATCGTTGGAACAACTTCTTCTGATTCTGACGTTTCTTTAACATTCTCAATTGTCTCGGTTGGAGGCAATTCAGTAAGAGAGTCATCATGATGAAAATTACTTAGATCATCAATGATAACATTAGATGATTCCATCATGACTTGGGTTCTAATATTAAAGACTCGGAAACTACGACTGTCAGATGCATAGCCAAGAAAAATACCCTCATCGCTTTTTGAATCAAACTTCCCTTCCTGTTCTTGATCCTTCAGAATGTAGCACTTACTGCCGAACACTCTGAGATAGTGTAAGTTGGGTTTCCTACCATACCACAACTCATAGGGAGTGTTTAATGTCTTTGACCGTAAGTAAACACGATTGGTCAAATAGCAAGCCGTAAAAACAAACCTCACCCCAAAACCTTAATGGTAGGTTTTTTTGGAGAATTATCCTGCCATTTCTGAATATTTATATTCTTCCTTTCTGTAACTCCATTTTCTTGTAGAGTGATTGGTTGTGAGTATTGTTGAATAATTCCCAAAGAGTCACAGTATTCAAATACCTTGGTGTCTTTGATTTCTGTCTCACGATCGCTTCTAATTTTCTTTAGTTTGCGACCTTGCTCATTCTGGAATCTATTAACAATAATCTTGAACTCACTGAGAGTTTCATTCTTGTGAGCCAAAAATGCCACCTAGGTGAATCTAGTGTAATCATCTACCATAACCAAAGCGTACTTCTTCCTATCTACTGTAGATTGTTGAATTGGGCCAAAAAGATCCATATGAATTAAATCAAGTGGATCTTTGGTGAGAATATTTCGGGATGATTTGTGTGGAACTTTCGTTTGTTTACCCTTTTGACAGGCACCACATACACCTTCAAACTTAGCGTTGATTTTGGTAACGCCTCTAACAAGTTCTTTGCTAATGATCTTAGTTAGAAAACGATAATTGATATGACCAAAACGTTCATACCAGAGGTGTGTAGATTCAACCTTAGTCAAATTGCAACAGTTATTGAACTGAGTATCAAGAAGATAACAATTATTTTTGCCACGTGATCCTTGAAAATTACTTTTCCATATTTGTCGACAATGTCACATCCTTTATCATTGAAGACAACCTTATGGCCTTTGTCACAGATTTGACTTATAGAAAGAAGATTAGCAGTCATACCTTTAACCATACGACATCATGAATTTCAAGAACGCCAGGTAATTTGATCGTCCCTTTCTTGGTTATGTAACAACAGCTTCTATCTCCAAAAGTTACAGGTCCACCATCAAAATCACTTGAGTTGATGAACCATGAGAGATCTCCAGTCATGTGCCTGTTACAACCACTATCAAGGAACCATTGAAAGGGTGATGTTGACTTCAAAGCAAAAGCTCCCATACTAGCACTAATCACCATTCTGGGATTTCTTGTTAGTACTGAATGTCTTTTAAAAGATGACACAAGTTGAATAGTTTTTTAATGAAAATCACTAGCAACCTTTAGTCTTCTCTTGAAGGACAAACACACATGTTGAAAGTGATTGTGAAAAACACAAAACATACATTTACCAACATCATTAACCTTGTTCGAAGAGTTCTGAGCACTGTCAGATTTCACAAAGCCTAGACCTTGTTTATCACTTGACATGCGGCAATTCTTCAAGGAAGAATTTGAGTTGTTATTCAAAACCCTTGAAAAAGTTTTTGCGGACTTCAAATCCTTAAACTTTGCAATTTCTGCAGCAAGATCAGAATTGATCTGGATTTGTTTATCTAACTTTTTCTGGAGCTCAACAACCTCTTCAGAGCAATCTTGAGCAATAGGTTTTTTGATATAACCATCGCAATGAGGATTATCAATTTCTTTCATCCATAGAAAATTTTCGAGACACAAGAACTTGATAAGTTTTTTTTTTTTGAGTCAGGATTCTCAACCTTTTCGATGGTTTCTAGAACACACTCGATGTTGAGTTTATCCATTTCTGGTGAAACATTTTTAGAGACAATAGTTTCCATCATCGTATCGCTACAAACACGACTTATGAGGTCTTTAATGTGTTTGCCTTTCTCCGATACCAATTGAAAATGCGGGGTCTAACAACCACACCCAACAATTCGTTTGGCAATCCGAGAGGATTTACTCCAATACACTTTCTAGAGAATCAACTAGACAGTCAGACTCAATCTAGATTAAAGTATATTAAAGAGTTTAATATCTCTAACTCTTAATTCAATCCGGAATCGGCAAACAGAAATCTGTGATCCCGATTGAATATAAGAGGAGTTACTTGAACGGTACCAAAGACCAATGTTCAAGTGTCAATCAATGTAAATCAACAACCAAAGGTTGGATATTCTAATTTATTGATCTTAATGCACAACCTGTGATATTAAGATTATATGACAAAATATAATGCGGAAAAGAAATAACACAGACACCAGAATTTTGTTAACGAGGAAACCGCAAATGCAGAAAAACCCCGGGACCTAGTCCAGATTGAACACCACACTCTATTAAGACGCTACAGACACAAGCCTACTACCAATTAACTTCGGACTGGACTGTAGTTGAACCCTAATCAATCTCTCCCTGATTCAAAGTACAACTTGTGCTCCTAACGTCTCTGATCCCAGCGGGATACTACGCACTTGATTCCCTTAGCTGATCTCACCCACAACTAACAGTTGCTACGACCCAAAGTCGAAGACTTAATAGAAAAATTTGTGTCACACAGAAAAGTCTATAGGATTGAATAAATCTGTCTCCCACAGAAATACCCAATAGTTTTTGTTCCGTCTTTTGATAAATCAAGGTGAACAGGAACCAATTGATAAACCGGACTTATATTCCCGAAGAACATCCTAGTATTATCAATCACCTCACAATAAACTTAATCGACTAGCGAAATAAGTTATTGTGAAATCACAAACGATGAGACGAAGTTTGGTTGTGATTACTTTTCTATCTTGCCTATCAGAGATATAAAATCTCGAGCCAATTATTTCAATTGCACTCAACACGATAGAAATAGCAAGATCAGATCACGCAACTACAAAGATAATAGTTGGGCCTGGCTTCACAATCCCAATGAAGTCTTCAAGTCATTAACCTACAGGGTCTCGAGAAGAAACCTAAGGTTCAAGGAGAATCGACTCTAGTTATGCAACTAGTAACGCACAGGAGGTGTGTGGATTAGGTTTCCCAATTGCTAGAGTTCTCCTTTATATAGTTTTCAAATCAGGGTTCGTAATCCAAGTAACCTTGCACTACAAGAAAACTTGGCTTTAACGACTATTTTTTTACCAACTATTGTTGGTGGAATTCTTCAGCAACAATTGTTTGTAACCAAAAACAACTCTGGTGGGTAGAAATGTCTAACCACCGGTTTTTTAGCAACGATAGTGGATGGAAGCCTTTAGCAAAAATAACTTAACAACCGAAATATCATATTTGTTGTTATTAGCCTTTAACCATCATGTGTGGGCAACCAAAACGTACCCCAAAAGGTATATATCTTTTGCCACTCATGTTACCCACGAAACAACCTGTTGGTAGAAACCTTAACCAACCATCAAAATGTTGGCGTTGTAAGTAGCTTTCAGCCACGATAGTTTGACAACTACAAAGTATAGTAGAAGGTAAATACTTCAAGAAACTACATGTATGATTAGTCTAATGACCAAGATGTATGATTATACTAACAAAACAAGATTAAAACAAATATAGAAAAACTAAGGCTTCAAATCCACCTCATAATTGTATAGAAATCCCTAAATTTATTAACTTTTTTTTGTTTAATTAAGGAGTTGCAATTTCCTCAGAGACAGGGTACAATCAAGTGTACATATTGATGACTCAAGCTCTGGAAAGTATGTCACTCCCTAGCATTTGCTATCTGTTTAAGGCATAGATAATCATCGATTGAGTTAAATTAATCAATTAACATATACTTCATTACATAACAAAGAATTGTTCTAACTACGATGGATGATTGACATACAAGGTGCAAATATTAAGCATTAAGACCGAACAAAGTTTATAGTTAGAAAATTAATGTAAGTTCCTAAGTATCCTTGAGACCAAGTGGGCTCGGAAAAACTATAAAGTTTATAGTTAAACTATAAATTACATGTAACATGACCTCTGTAACTCAAAATATACATTAGAAACCTAATTTATAATAATGTGAAAATGAGTTTGCTCCCATTTTCACATTATTATGACTAGTCAGGATATAAACCGAAACCATAATTACTAATGCAAACTAAAATATACTCCACGACTTTTGTGGCTAGTCGATAGAAAACTCGGAATTTACCAATGTGAACTAGATTTTTATTTATAGATTCATTGTATTTGTGTCCTAGTTTGGTGATAAGCTGAACATAACTAGTCATAAAAACCCAAGGTGACCAAACTTGTGGTACAAAAACCCCATTCAAATGTTGGGATCCATTAAAACTCTATCTTAAACAAAATTGATACAAAAACCCAAAATTTTTAAAAATTGATACAAAAACCCTAATTTCAAAATTGGTTTCATCAAATTTTATGATGAAAACTAAAATTGGTTTCATCAAAATTCTATGATGTTTCAACAAATTTTATGATGATACCAAAATTGGTTTCATCAAATTCTTTGGGGTTGTTATGTTATTTTTGTTTTAATGGTTTTTTTGTGGAGGGATAGTGATACCTTTGGGTTATTACTCACGGGGACCGTAAGTTGAATGCACTATCAAATTGTTTTTAACACAAGAACTATATATCTTTCGCACTTGTCTATTCCGTGTGAGAACCCGAAATTAAATCCCTACCGTCCAAAAATTGTACAATTCGCATGATAATGCATTTTTAACCGTCCAAATATCCTATACAAAGCATCTCCAAGAGAAGGTGCAGAAAATCATATGTGGATTTTTTATTTAGTCCTTTAATTTATGGGGTCTAAACATAGAGTAAATATAGGACCTCAAATCTAAAAAACCATCTCCAACAGTGAGAATTTCAACCCTTAGAATTAAAAGAAAATTAGTTAAAAACATGACGTGGAGGTGCAACCGGAGGTGTAGATAACACTTTTCTTGAACACCTTCATATTTAGTAATTGGTCCCTCCTAACTTGTAGGACCCCACTGTTGGAGATGGATTTATGCCAAACGGGCTCTAAGAGTAGAAAAACCCTCTTGGCATAGGATTTATTTTAGACTTTAGACCCTCGTTTAGCATAAATCCATCTCCAACAAAAAAAACCCTTCGATCTCTACTTTTTATTGTTTCTTTAGCGCCACCACTTTTAATCTTAAAATCCTTCTTCTTATTTTCACGATCTGAAGGTATCGATCTCCCCGACGAATATCTAAGGCCACAAATTTTGCTGCAACAAGAACCCTAATTTTCTTGTGGTTTACCCTCTTCTTTGAAGAATTAGCAAAGGTAATGAACTTTAACCTTAATATTTCATTTGATACTTAAAGTTATAGAAGCAAGCTTAGAGTTTCTGTAAAAAATAACCCTAGCTTTGTTTCTCATCGCTGATATTTAGGGGTTTTGGTTTTTGCAGATTTCTATTAGCGATTGAAGGCGTTTCTTACACAGGTAAAAACCCATTTCTTTTAGATCTAGGGTTTACTAATTTTGCAAGATTTTTTTCTTCAAAGTCAGATTTCTTATAGGGGTTTCCTTGTTTGATAGCAACATTCTAATGATTTTTCTTCTTCATCAACCCTAGGGTTTCTTCTACTACCAAAGGAGTAATCTTCGTCTAACTATAATTGGTAAGAAATGATTGAGTTTAAATTTTATAATTTACAGAGCTTATTTTTCTGAATTGGATTGTGTTTGTGTGTATTTTAGGACTGGGTTTTTGTTTGTATGACTTAATTTTGTATTTTTTTTTTTGCAGGAAATTGATGCTTTTTGGTAGGATTTAGAAAAATAATGAGGTATACAATTGATAGTGCATCTATCTTTTGTAAAATCAAAAAGTTGCTTCTCTTATTCATTTTTTTTTTTTTTTTGTTTCTCTATTGGTTTATCTTTTTCTGTTTAGGTCCTAGTTGTTCATATCTTGGAGTTTGAGCATTCTCTAATTGAAAATGTGCTAATGAGAAATGAGTATGCATGGAACTAAGGTAACTAACTTCTTTGTATTCTTTTTCTGTATACAGATTGAATTGTTTTTCATTTTTATGTTTAAAAATTCAACCGTCTTGATTTCTAGATTGAAGAAATCCTGAATGTTTTCAGTCTCAACTTTCAAATCAAACATGTTTGGCTCTAATTTATAATTTACTCAGTTTTTGTTCTGTTTTGCATTAATGTTTTGGCTCTAATTTACTCTGTTTTTGAAGTTTTTAGTTACGGATATAGTTGATGGACCCGACTCTGCGTCAAAATGTATTAGAGTGAGGCAACATTCAGTGGGAAGTAAGAATGGAAGGGGTTCTAGGAAAAGGGTCATAAATGATTAGAATTAGAAAAAAAAATCCATATACCATGCATTGACACTTATATTTTCTGATCCTAACTCTAATTCGCTTTCTGTTTGTTCTTTTTCATTATGCAGGCTTCTTGCTTTGGATAAAGAGGTATGGGATGAATAAATGAAAAATCCTCAATTTCAATGTATTTACCTTCTTTTGTTATATGGATTTTAATCACGTCTCAGAAATGCGTTTGCTTACTCAACAATTGTCTTAGAAATGTGTTTCCTTATAAAATATGTCAAAATCACGTCTACTAGTTGGAACTTACTGTACAATTTAAGTGTTTTCCTCGGTTCTTTACATTGCCGGTCTTTCTCCGCTATCTCTCAAGATAGACTTGTATTTCAGTAGGTGCCGTGTGTCTTTAAGGAATTTTATGTTTATTTTGATATGATTAGAGAAGTTGTTATTCTTTTTGCATATAACAAGAAATTAATCTGCACCATAGTCCATATACTCTGAAACACATAGTTTATTGAAATTATAATACCAAATTCATTCATATGTTTTCATGCTCACATCAATTTGGTATTAAAGCATTGGATGTTCGGCAAAGGTCCCAACAGAAAAAGAGCTGGAAAGGAGTGGCCTCTTCATGATAAACACTTTGGATGTTCTCATTGTACGTATGCATAGGTGCACAATCTCTATATTATTTACCTTTGGATTCTTTGTAGAAGGAGAAATAAATATCTGTGGTGTGCGTTTATAGTTGTTGGCTTGTTACAAAATTGTGGATGGATTGCTAGCATTGGATGCTTAGTATGCCTTGATGGGGCCCTATTTTTTTCATTCTTGGAATAAAATGGAATGACCTGCAACAATATTTTGTACTGGGAAATTCAGTTGGATCAATTTATGCAACATTTAAGTTGGGTTTTGTGAAATAAGACCTTGCAAGTTAAGCACTTCTGTTTTAATGTGTAGAATGCAATTTGTCTTTGATTTATGGCTAAATAGGTTAATATGCAGCATTTTTCTTAAAGAAAAGTCTGGTTTCCTACATACCGAATCCCCTCTAGCTCTTTTTTCAAACCTGTTCTACATTTGATTTATGAGGTTCTTGCTTGCACTTTATTTTCTCAATAGTGTGATATACTGACTTGGATAATAATGTTGGTTGACATTGTATAAGACGAGGGATTTGTGGATGTCATTCGGAATGTAATTATAGTTTTTTGGTCCATACATCTGCTTGGTAATTAAGGTGGGAGGATAAATTTTCATTCTTACTTTCGATTGGTTTGATTATTTCATCTCTGCCCTTCTTGTTCAATTTGTGGTTGCTTACCTAAATGTGTTGCTACACCTCTGGGAAATTGCTTGATATCATGTGTATTCCTTGTGTGCTTGTTTATGACAGGGACAAATAGACCGACTCATTGTCATTATTATTTCTTTTTCAGGTAGTTTAGAGGAAGTAGAGATAAAAACACATCGATTTGTGGTTTGTGTGGTGGCTCCGTGAAGAAGATAATCAATCAAGATCCAAGAGAAAAGTAGGGTGTACAACAAAGCCAAGAAATATGAGATGAAGACTCGGATGAAGATGGTACTCACTTTTGATAACTCCTTATAGTTTTGGTTTCATTTTCAGTGTTTGTCTTGGTGATGTAATGCCATTTTCAGTTCACCTGGTCAAGGATGCATAAGTGTATAACCAGTGGTGCAACGCTGTGTGGCGTATCTATTTTTATGATGCATTGACACGTAAATATCTGTACATAGGTACATTCCTTGAAAATACTCACCTTGTGAACGAGAGTGCTTACACTTCATGCATGTCATTGTACACAGTTGCTTGCTGCAGCATTGGGGATTTATAAGCTTCCACCGGTATTCAAGATAAGACCTCAACATGTTAGCATTACTTGATGTAGAAGTACCGCAAAACCACCGATTGCTTGTAGACAAGCATGCCGTTATTATCATGAAGGTTTTGAGATCGGTCTGGAGTACATGGATGTTGAAGGTCTAAAGAAGATTGATAAAGGACAAAGATTCATGTTTTCTAGATGATTAAGTCCCCTTCAAAAGTCAGAAGTGTGGATTGGTGCGGCTGCAGATCAATTGCTTGCCTAGTTGAGTGGCGATTCCGAAGTGTGCAGCTATACAATACGTTCATAAGGTGCAGGGTGCAATGTTAACTTGCTGAATCCTTGTTGCTTAAAGCTTAATGATTATATTTTCTTTGTAATTTATCTTTGTTCATCTGTGCTAATTGTAGTGATTGAATGATTGGAAATGATGAATTAAAGGAAATTTCTTCATTTGTTTTGGATTTTTGTTTTATTACTGATATATACTTTACCAACCCCTTGAGCAGCACAATTGGGATGAAAACACTTGAGCCACCCAATTTGTGGTGGCTTAAGCCCTTGGTCAATGCCAACAACCAAACATTATTGGCTACAAATCTTCACCTACTATACATTACGTGTCTACAATACTTCACCGACTAACCACTCTGTGGCAAAAATCTTTCAGCAGCTGAGATTTCAGTGCCCTCAACCAACTTTTAAACAACAAACTATACTGTGGCAGAAATCCTTAAGCGGCTGATACAAAGTGGATAAAACTATTAACCATCCGAATATTTAGCGGTTAAAATCCTTAGCCCAGAATATACGAGTCTCCAAAGACCAAATTTTTGTGGGTTAAATATTTCAAAGAACAAATATTTTATATCTCTACCAACGTTAGATGCTAGTTAGCGAAAAGTTGTTCCCTCTCAACCTTGAGTCGCCTTGTTTGAGCTCGGAAGATATTAATTCCGCGGCATGGTTGGTACAGTCTTTTTAAAATAAGCCTTTACTCACAAAGCGTATCTGTTGCCGCATCGGTAGCTATAGAGCTTCACCCACCAAAAAGTGCCATGTACTAACGGAATATGAGTAGTCGCTAAAGTCCAATTTTCTTGTAGTGTTGGTAACAAAGCATTCAATATTCACCGTTAGATGAAAAACCTGATTCAACCAAGCTAATATCTTTCAACCGTTAGATCGAACTTAGCTTGTTACACACAAATGAAATGTACCCTCATTTAGTTTATGTAGCCGTACCTAAACGTGTACACCAGGTTGGTTCACAAATAGTTAACCGGGGTTAGCCATATTATTACTCTCATATCAACCTTATTCATCTTAACCATAACTAGTTCAAATGACTCAAATAAAACTAGTTCAGAGTTGTTCAATTGTTCAGAAAACACAATTGAAATCAAATCGGTTTGATTCACTTGAATCAATCATGAACATTATAGCCACTGTTTGCAAATATTGCATTCCTTATGATTTAAATGTTTAAGTTCATGGACTTGACCGATTTGACAAAGTAACCAACTTAAATATGCGTACTTAAGCAACGGTTTTTGAGTTTGTAAATTTTCCAAACTCAGCAGAAATTTTCGGTTTAAAAACATCCGCCAGTTTGCGTAAGTTAAGAGTTTTGCCAAAACCAAACTCAGCAGAAATTCTCAGTTTGAGAACTTCTGCCAGTATTCGTACATGTACGCATACTTAACCTATCTCCTTCACCAATTTCGTATACACACATATGCATACTCTTGGCTTCCGGTTTATGGACTTATACACTAATGTGCGAACACACTATATATGCTTATATCCAAAGATGGTTACATCATCAACTCTTTATTTCGATCATTGAAGCATTCTTCTATAATGTCAATAACCGTATGCATGGAATTGTTCCATAAAGTGGTAAACACATGAAACTGGTTTTCATGAAACTGCTAACGTTATGGGATTGATGTCCCATAAAGTTGTTAAAGCATGTACTTTATGTCCCATGAACGTTTCACTCATAACTTCCCGTATTTACTAACCGCCTCACCCGTAAGACACTTCCTTATAACGGGCGTAGTGTACGCCGCATGCCTGCACCGCCAAACCAATACCCAAAGAGGATCCCCGGTTTTGTTGATGTTTCAAATGTTTTGGAAAACATGTAGCACGTTGTTGTGGCTTGGCAAGTCAAGCTCGGGAAACTTGCCATCCCGGTGACCTTCGATGGTCGAGATTTTGCATCTTGAGAGGAGGGGCAATCGTTGATCATTGCACGCCTTCATTTTGGTAGCCGCGTAGTGAGTGCCAACGTGGTGGCGCGACTAGGTTGGCATGCCGTTGGCATGGCCAAACTTAGGTTTTCGGGCCAAAGGTTACCATGTGTTGTCTGGTAACCTTGGATGGCTAGGATTTGCTCCTAGGATTGAAGGGCAACCGTTGATTGTTGCACGCCTTCGTTTTGGTAGCCGCGTAGTGAGGGCCAACGTGGTGGCGCGGCTAGGTTGGCATGCTGTGTTGGCATGGCAAGGTTTGGCGTGGCCAAACTTAGGTTTCGGGCCAAAGGTTACCATGTGTCGTCTCGGTAACCTTGGATGGCTAGGATTTGCTCTTAGGTTTAAAGGGCAACCGTTGATTGTTGTGCGCCTTCGTTTTGGTGGCCGCGTAGGGAAGGCCAACAGGGTGGCGCGGGTAGGGACAAGGCAAGGGCGTTTGGCTTGGCTTGATGTGACTAACATGGCTAGGGCCAAGGCAAAGTGCGTTTGGCATGGTGCGGCTAGCTTGGCTTGGTTTGGTTTGGATTGGCATATAGGGCCAAGGGTTTGCCATGGGCGTATGGCGTGGCTAGGGCCAAGGTAAGGGAGTTTGGGTTGACATGATGTGACTAGCATGGCTAGGTTTGTTTTGGATTGGCATGTAGGGCCAAGGGTTTTCCATGGGCGTATGGCGTGGCTAGGGCCAAGGCAAGGGCATTTGGCTTGGCATGATGTGACTAGCATGGCTAGGGCCAAGGAAAAGTGCGTTTGGCATGGCGCGGCTAGCTTGGCTAGGTTTGGTTTGGCTTGGCATGTGGGGCCAAGGGTTCGCCTTGGACGTGACTAGCTTTGGCAAGGTGCGGTTTTGGCTTGGCATGTGGGGCCAAGGGGGCTCATGGCGTGACTAGCTTGGGCTAGGCGCGGTTTTGGCTTGGCATGTGGGGCTAAGGGTTTGCCATGGGCATATGGCGTGGCTAGGGACAAGGCAAGGGCGTTTGGCTTGGCATGATGTGACTAGCATGGCTAGGGCCAAGGCAAAGTGCGTTTGGCATGGCGCGGCTAGCTTGGCTAGGTTTGGTTTGGCTTGGCATGTGGGGCCAAGGGTTCGCCTTTGGCGTTGCTAGCTTTGGCCGGGCGCGGTTTTGGCTTGGCATGTGGGGCCAAAGGTTTGCCATAGGCGCATGGCGTGACTAGCTTGGTCTAGGTGCGTGACCAAGCTAGGGTTTTGGGGCAAAGGTCGTTTGGTAACCTTAGACGGCCAGGATTTGCTCCTGGGATTGAAGGGCAACTGTTGATTGTTGCACGCCTTCGTTTTGATAGTCGCGTGGTGAAGGCCAGTATGGTGGCGCGACATGGGTCCATGGCGAGGTGTGTTTGGCATGGCGCAGTAGGTGTGGCTGGTTAGATTTGCCATTGGCACGGAGGTGCATCTAGCATGGTTGGCATGCTTTGACGCGGTTGGTATGGCTGGCATGATTTACTATTGGCACGAGGTGCGACTAGCATGGTTGGCATGCTTTGGCGCGGTCGGTGTGGTCAAATAATTTGCCATTGGCACGAGGTGCGGCGAGCATGGTTGGCATGCTTTGGCGCTGATCGGTGTGGTTGGCATGATTTGCCATTGGCACGAGTGCGGCTAGCATGGTTGGCATGCTTTGGCGCGGTCGATGTGGCTGGCATGATTTGCCATTGGCACAGAGGTGCGGCTAGCATGGTTGGCATGCTTTGGCGCGGTCGGTGTGGCTGGCATGATTTTCTATTGGCACAGAGGTGCGGCTAGCATGGTTGGCATGCTTTGGCGCGGTCGGTATGGATGGCATGATTTGCCATTGGCACACGTGGAATTAGGGTTTGGCTTGTCGTAACCCTAATTTGAAAAAGATACGCCGGTAATTATTTAGGGACACATTAAAGGTTTCAGTAAATGTGCCTAATAAATGCTTGTTACTTTAAATGTTGTGACATCACTGTCTGCTATGGTTTAGTGTTTTACGATTTTAACCTTAAGCTAAAATCCACCATCAACATTAAGTCCCCTGCTTAGCTCGGAATATGTGCCTTGTTTTGAGGTAAGCATATGATGGTGACATACAAGGACGGAATCGAGGTGTAAATCATTGTAGAGATGGTCAGGAGAATCCGACTAACCTTTTTGAGTGGTAAAGAGAGTTTTGGCTTCCCGTGTTGGCGGCCCTGCGCAAGTTGTACTGGGAATGCGAACCTTGGAGTGGTGAGATGAAAGTTACCGGCTTGGTCTGGTCGTACATCTCCAAAGCAAAGGGGGCGCGATCTTGGAAGGCAACGCAAGTGGACGGCTTGGCTCGAGGGGCCAAGAGGTGGCGTGGTCTTATTGAGGCAAACGCGCGTGGATGATAGGGTCGCGACAGTGGAGCATGCGGCTTGGCATAGTGTGGCCTTAGCGAGATGAGACGTACACGGACGGCTAGGCATGGTGGGAGCGCGACAATGTAGCGAATGGCTTGGCAGGGGGCACGGTATGACGTGAGTGGTCTTGGACGTGGAAATTGGTCTTTTCGGGACCGGTTTCCTCTTTTCCTTCCTTGGCTCAAAATTGGAGATCCCCTCCTTGTTCAAACTCCAAAGTATCACACCTATAAAAGGATTGCCGGCCTCTCCCTTTGATTCATGTCTTTATTATTCTCTATCTTTTTTTTTTCTTTTTTTTTTCTTTCGCTTGGTAGCGGTGAAGTGGACGAGCGGATTAGGTACGTCTTCCAGTACTTCTTCTTTGTCTTGCTTCCCTTTTGTTTTCTTGTGTTGGTGAAAACCCTAGTTGTAGGCGTACCTTTTTATGACCTTGTAGAACATGTTGGTGTGAATCCTAGCCACAGGTATGTCTTGCATGCGCTCCTAGTAGTACTTAGGCATGAATAATATTGTAATGTTGACCTCCTCAACTCGTTGTGTAAAGTAAGCATGCGATAGTAATTTGCCATCCCTTTCCCACGAAAACCCAGTTTTTAGGGTTTACCCTTTGTTTTGGTATGGCTGTGAGCATGGTTCCCCTGGTGGGTCACTCCTCCTCGGTTGGACAAGAATTTTATGCCGCAGGGTATGCCCTTAAAACAAACTGGCATGTGTCTTGGGTGAAGATAATTTTCGTGCGCTTTCCGTAATAATGTCTTTTTGTATTGTTCTGTTGTATTTGATTGGAAAGCGGAAGTACTGTGAGAGACTCTTTATTATGACGTTGCTTGAGAAAAGTTCTGCCATACCGAAGGATGTTAGTAACTCCAAGCCAAACGTGGCCGATGAATTCTTCACGATAGTCTCTGCCAGGAGAAGTCCACTTAAGCATGCGCCACTGCTTCTGACCGGTTCGGAGAGTGAGGGATGAGACCGGTCGGTTCCTCCCGGAAATGTAATACGGTTTTGCCTTCATAGGAAAGAGTATTCCGCCTCTCTTATTGATTTCAAAACCCCAGTGAGTCCACTGCGCTCATTTGATAAATGGTTGCACTTTATGACAAGTCAAGAGTGCGTAAGAGCTAATTTGACCAAGGCGCGAATCATTGATACTGTCGCAGCCTCTGCATCACTTCAAATTAGGAAAGACATCCCGGGATTGGTTGCTTTCATCTCCAGGTGGTGTCCAGATACTCATACGGCCATATGTAGGTGGGGAGAATCGACCATATATTTAGAAAGTGTGGCTATCCCTTTGAATCTTCCCATGACATGAAACCTTAAAACCAAGGTGTCGATGATGAAGAAAAATGCGTACCGCCCAGTTTGCAAAGTCGAAAGGGTTTGTCCGAAAGGATAACGAGGCGAAGTGTTTCTACGCCTGGTGGATGTCTCAATGGTTTCCCGATGAGCTGGCACCGGATCAGAAGAATAGTACACTCCACGTCGCGGCATTCTTGGCTCTCTGGTTATCCCGGGATATTTTCGATGATGGCTCTGGTAAGAAGGAGATAAGGCTGGAACTCATCAATTTTGCTATAAGGTTGGCGAAAAGAGTCGTTCTCCCCATTGGCGGCTTGTTTCTCGGTTCTCTGTACACACACTTGGATCATTTGGCTATGGACATGCGTGCTCCAAACGGTTACATGAAAGTGGATTCGTATGTTCATGTTGCTTTTCTCCAAGCGTGGGTATGGGAGCATTTTGAAAGATATGCTCCTAAACCGTTGGTTTTACTTCCCGCTTCTTGGGTTAGTTCGAGAATACTTCGCTGGTCGAATAGGCGCCCAAGAGCTGGCTCAAACCTGGCTGATTTCCTTGACAACTCGTGCGCCGCTAATTTTCGTCCATGGGTCCCAGTGTGTACATCCATAGCCCAGGTTAATACTTTTGCTTCTGCTCCAACCATGTCTTTGCTTTCTGGTGGAGGGAATCTGGGCGTCGGTGAGATTGTATTCATGCGAAGTTGCACGTCTGGCTATATACCATCGTTCTTTCGAGGATCGTGTCAGGCAGTCTCTTATAATATTGAGCGAGCATCTCGGCATATGGGTTTCGACCAAGGGGTCCCTCTCGTTTGTCAGCTGGCAGCTCCAGAGGGTTCATTATCAGATGTTCTTGATGCTAGTATTCTTGTGCCGGGCATAAGTCTCCCTTTCTTGCTTTCGGAACGAAATCCGTCGACTACCTCCAAGTATAATGCATTCTAGCAGAGTGAATTCCTCATCATCCAGAAATTTGTGAAAGCCGTAGTGGAGGACACTCGTGGTAGGCCTTCCGCCGAGATTTTAGCAAAACATCCGTTGTTGAGGGATACTTCTTTAACCAAAAGGAAATCCGTCGGTCTGGACGTGGACAGTCCCCAAGTGAAGGAGCGAAGGTCTAAGAATCGTGTAGGCGGTTTCCAGTCAGATTCTACAGCTCTACCGGCTTTTAGTTCATCCAACATAAGGGTACGTGTGATTTCTTTCTTGACTTCAGCTGGATTACGTATATCCTTGTTTCTTTTCAAAGAACGTGTCCTTGTATCTCATCCAGGGTTTCAAAAAGACGAACGCCTATTCCAAACTTGCAAGTAGTCGAAAGCATCGTTTTTCGAGACAGAGGGTGGGGGTGCCGAGCTCATCCATGGTGATGGGGATTCCAAAAGGATGAAAGTCCGAGTCCAGCGATGGCAAGAGTAGTTCTTCCGATAACAGTGTTGAATCTTCGTCTAGCCAGTCTGGGGATGATCTTGAAGTGGAAGACCAACAGAGTAAAGACGTAACAGTACTTCCCGCTGCGGAAACACTGCCAACTAGCACCTTGGACATGGAGATTAATCGTCCCGAGAGCGCTGTCGTGACTCAGGTGGAGGAGAGCACTTCGGGGGGTGAAATCGTATTTAGGGATCTCCTGCCGATTCTTGATTCGATTGCGTGTTCCACCTTCAATCCTCCGTATCTAGCCCCTTTCCCAGGTCATGTGTTGATTGGTGGATTTAGCGTGCCAGCTAAACATACGACATTGTACACCAAGATTTGGGAAAGCTATGGTCACATTGCCACGACTAAGAAGATCATTAGTCGTCATGCGTTGGTCAAGCGTGTGGAGGAAGCCTTGTCTTCGATTGATGAGATGTGCAACGTGACGGGTCATACAATTTCTGAGGATGTAATCTCGAGCTGGAAGCTCCATCATGACATGAGCGTGGGCTTCGAATTCAACCTTCCTTGGTTCGTTGAAAGTCTCTCTGATATTCAAAGGTCGGTGGCCAGAGCAGTTGAAGGCCCTTCCGCGGACATGATGAAGAAGCAGGAAGCGGAATTCAAAAAGTTGTACAGGAAACTGAAACTTAAGAGGGTGGCTCTCCAAAGCACGAGGGAGGCCTTTGCCAAAAGGAGCGAGCCGTTGTTGGAAAACTTCCCCTAAATACATATCTGTCTTCTAGACCTCTTATCTTTAGTTTTTTTTTTTTTGAAAGGCAAATGAGACGCCTGGTTTTGGTTTTTGATTTTCTGATTTTCTCGGGTTAATAGATAAATGCTACCTTGACGGTTTTGTATTATATATATTTTTTTTGAATGAAATGTTTATAATTGAATTGTCTTTGGCTATGAATGAAAGTGACGCAGACATCCCAGGAAAACCATGGAACCGTGTGTTGGTAGATGACATGGGATGAAACATGGCTATAGGTTTTATCAGAACTTGAAAAAGCAAACCACGTATTTTTTGTCTAGACGTAAGACTTACTCTGATGAGAATAAACTTTCCGGGTGTAGGACCAAGTTTTTTTTTTTTTTTTTCGAGAAACATGGTCATGGGAGGTCCTAGTCTTCCGAGTCGTTGCTGAGTTGTCTGATAACTGCGCCATTAATCCTTGGGCAGATCGTTTTACTTTCAGCTCTGAGAAGTCCCAAGTCATCCCTTGTCGTGTCATGACAAATAATCCAGTCCTCAAGTAACTGAGTCGGAGTGGATCTCCTTCCTCTACCATCTTGACGTCTGGGTCGAAGAATGAGATCGCTGGTCGAAAATTGACATTGTAACTGAAAGATCGAACCTCCCGCTGTGGTCGCCAATTGTTTGTAGGTGAAAATGGTTTCTGCTGATTTCGGTAATTGCGGGTGCGCAGGTGAGAAACAATTTAAACCCTAAAAAATATGCTGCAAGGGAGTACTTTAGATTCGAGAGATCAATCTGTAGAAGTCCGGCCTAAACCAAGAAATGGCCGTTCCAGACTTGCTTCGGTCACAAAGTGGAGGAGAATGGATTGGTTTTGGGGAGGGAAGCAAGGAAAGTGGTGAGACCAGAGTAGTTGATTCTGGAAGAGTAGTTGGGTTACTACGAATTGTTATCAGAAAAGTGAGAGAGCTAACAAGGTGAGCTAGCAAGTAAATATTTCTGAGTGTTGTATCTCCCGTATGAACTTGTTGTCCAATGGAAATAGGTAAGACCTATTTATACAAGTCGGAGTAAAAACACACCCTGGTCTCATTAAGGAGTGGGGAAGTAAATGGGAGGAGGTGATAACCGTATGCATGGAATTGATGTTCCATAAAGTGGTTAACGCATGAAACTGGTTTTTATGAAACTGCTAACGTTATGGGATTGATGTCCCATAAAGTTGTTAACGCATGTGCTTTATGTCCCATGAACGTTTCACTCATAACTTCCCGTATTTACTAACCGCCTCACCCTTATGACACTTCCTTATGACGAGCATAGTGTACGCCGCACGCTGTAGACCGCCAAACCAATACCCAAAGAGGATCCCCCAGTTTGTGTTGATGTCTCGAATGTTTTGGAAAACATGTAGCACGTTGTTGTGGCTTGGAAAGTCAAGCTCGGGAAACTTGCCAGCCTGGTGACCTTCGACGGTCGAGATTTTGCATCTTGAGAGGAGGGGCAATCTTTGATCGTTGCACGCCTTCGTTTTGGTAGCCGCTTAGTGATGGCCAACGTGGTGGCGCGGCTAGGTTGGCATGTCGTTGGCATGACAAGGTTTGGCGTGGCCAAACTTAGGTTTTCGGGCCAAAGGTTACCATGTGTCGTCTGGTAACCTTGGATGGCTAGGATTTTCTCCTGGGATTGAAGGGCAATCGTTGATTTTTGCACGCCTTCGCTTTGGTAGCCGCGTAGTGAGGGCCAAGGTGGTGGCGCGGCTAGGTTGGCATTCCGTTGGCATGGCAACGTTTGGCGTGGCCAAACTTAGGTTTTCGGGCCAAAGGTTACCATGTGTCGTCTGGTAACCTTGGATGGCTAGGATTTGCTTCTGGGTTTGAAGGGAAACCGTTGATTGTTGCACGCTTTCGTTTTGGTAGCCGCGTAGTGAGGGCCAACGTGGTGGCGCGGCTAGGTTGGCATGGCAAGGTTTGGCGTGGCCAAACTTAGGTTTTCGGGCCAAAGGTTACAATGTGTCGTCTGGTAACCTTGGATGGCTAGGATTTTCTCCTGCGCTTGAAGGGCAACCGTTGATTATTGTACGCCTTCGTTTTGGTGGCCGCGTAGGGAATGCCAACAGGGTGGCGCGGCTAGGGCCAAGGCAAGGGCGTTTGGCTTGGCATGATGTGCCTAACATGGCTAGGGCCAAGGAAAAGTGCGTTTTCATGGTGCGGCTAGCTTGGCTAGGTTTGGTTTGGCTTGGCATGTAGGGCCAAGGGTTTTCCATGGGCGTATGGCGTGGATAGGGCCAAGGCAAGGGCGTTTGGCTTGGCATGATGTGACTAGCATAGCTAGGTTTGGTTTGGCTTGGCATGTAGGGCCAAGGGTTTGCCATGGGCGTATGGCGTGGTTAGAGCCAAGGCAAGGGCGTTTGGCTTGGCATGATGTGACTAGCATGGCTAGGTTTGTTTTGGCTTGGCATGTAGGGCCAAGGGTTTTCCATGGACGTATGGCGTGGCTAGGGCCAAAGCAAAGGCGTTTGGCTGGCATGATGTGACTAGCATGGCTAGGGCCAAGGCAAAGTGTGTTTGGCATGGCGCGGCTAGCTTGGCTAGGTTTGGTTTGGCTTGGCATGTGGGGCCAAGGGTTCTCCTTTGGCGTTGCTAGCTTTGTCTAGGTGCGGTTTTGGCCTGGCATGTGGGGCCAAAGGTTTTCCATAGGCGCATGGCGTGACTAGCTTGGGCTAGGCGCGGTTTTGGCTTGGCATATGGGGCCAAGGGTTTTCCATGGGCGCATGGCGTGACTAGCTTGGGCTAGGTGCGTGACCAAGCTAGGGTTTTGGGGAAAAGGTCGTTTGGTAACCTTAGACGGCCGGGATTTGCTCTCTGGGATTGAAGGGCAAGCTGTTGATTGTTGCACGCCTTCGTTTTGATAGCCGCGTAGTGAAGGCTAGTATGGTGGCGCGGCATGGGGCCATGGCGAGGTACTTTTGGCATGGCGCAGTAGGTGTGGCAGGAATGATTTGCCATTGGCACGGAGGTGCAGCTAGCATGGTTGGCATGCTTTGGCGCCGTCGGTGTGGCTGGCATGATTTGCCATTTGCACAGAGGTGCGGCTAGCATGGTTGGCATGCTTTGGCGCGGACAGTGTGGCTGGCATGATTTTTCATTTGCACAGAGGTGCGGCGAGCATGGTTGGCATGCTTTGGCGCGGTCGGTGTGGCTGGCATGATTTGCCATTGGCACAGAGGTGCGGCTAGCATGGTTGGCATGCTTTGGCGCGGTCGGTGTGGCTGACATGATTTTCCATTGGCACAGAGGTGCGCTAGCATGGTTGGCATGCTTTGGCGCGGTCGGTGTGGCTGGCATGATTTGCCATTGGCACAGAGGTGCGGCTAGCATGGTTGGCATGCTTTGGCGCGGTCGGAATTGGCCATGCATCCTGTCATGGCCAATTGTAGTAAGAATTGGCCATGACATGATGCATTGTATTTTATCATGCTCAACTGAAACTCCTGCAGAAGAAATTACATGTCTCAAATAATTAACCAACAAAAGGTTGAGCAAATGCACATTTTGATCCTTAATGAACAGCTTGTTGGTACGAATAATTTCAAACACTAAGGATAAGTGTGAAATATGATCATCAAGACTCTTACTTTAAATCAAAATATCGTCAAAGAAAACAAGCACGAAGCTGCGTAAATAAGGCTTGAAAATATGATGCATGAAGCTCTGAAAGGTGGCTGGTGCGTTAGACAGACCAAAGGGCATAACAAGAAATTCGTAGTGACCATCATGAGTACGAAATGATGTCTTTGGAATGTCAGGTTGATGCACTCTGAGTTTATGATAACCAAAACGAAAATCCAACTTAGGGAATATAGTTGCACCATTTAATTCATCCACCATTGGAATTGGAAATCTATCTTTGATGGTTAATTTATTTAGAGCTCTATAATCCACACACATTCGCCAAGAACCATCTTTTTTACGAACCATTAAGATTGGAGAAGAATAATGACTAGAGCTAGGTCGAATAAAACCAGCTTGTTGTAATTCAGATACAATTTTTTCTATCTCATCTTTCTGAAAATGTGGATAACGGTATGGTCGTACATTAACATGAGCGGAGCCAGGCAGTAATGGAATGTGATGATCATGTAAACGTTCAGGATGAAGAGTAGTTGGAATTTTAAAAATATCTTCATAAGCAGAAAGTAACTGTTGAATCTTTGGCGTCACAACTGAAGTTGCAGTAATTGTAATATTGAATGTTGATAGCTGAAGAAGAAAACCATAATTTTCTCGGCACAATAAATGCTGCATTGGAGATGCATATCCATAATCATTACAGAAGAAGAACTATTTCCAACTAAAATAACATCCTCCTTATTAATTTTGAACTGCATTTTCAACTTGTCGAAATCCCATGTTATCTTTCCCAAAGTACGTAGCCAATTGAACACCCAAAGCTTCATCGCAACCACTAATGTCCAAAAGATAAAAATCAACCAGAAAAGTATAATTCTGCAACTTAACCGGAATATTGAAACAAGAACCATGAGTATGCAATTGACATCCATCACCAATGGTGACACATAATGAAGAAGTTTTTGATTCAATTGTATAACCACACTGTTTGGCTATAGATGGATGAAGAAAATTGTGTGTAGCACCTGAATCAACTAGAAGAGGTTTAGATTTTGTATATCTTGTAAGGAAAAGTAAAACCCATTAGAGAGTTCAAAGAAATTTTAAGTTCTTGTTCCCGCTGAACAATAGTACTATCATGAGTCACAAGTATGATGTCTTCATCAAAAGGTCGATTTACTCTCTTGAATGACCAGGCTTATAATACTTATCACAATTGAAACAAATACCTTTGTCTCTTTTCTCTTTCTGGTTCTTCACAACAAAATGAAGGCTGTAAATGGTAAATCAAAATATAAATGGAAAACGAGCTCACCTTGTTCTTCTTTGGTATTTCCACATACATCTTTCTTCGCTCATCCTTTGAAACCCTTTGTAAAGAACAAGAAGAAGATTGTGGAGGTGGTATTCTTCTGCTTTTACTTGTAGTTGCACTTCCACTAGCACAATCCTTCTCTTTTCTCTCCTCCCTCCGCCATGCATCTGAATCTTCTAAATCAATGCATTCCACCTTCTATTTTTTTCCTAAATCTTTAATCTCATGAATTTCACCCTTTCCCCTCATCTTCATCATCTTAATTACACTATTGAGATTCTCATTCTCCTCCTCCCCACCATCTTCATTGCTTCTCTTCTTTACATTCATATTCCAATAGTTCTTACTGTAAGGATGATATTCGTTCTCATTATCACTAACAGATCCAACAACAATAAGTGTATCTGTAATTTTGTTGTTCTCATTCAACAAATTAATAACTGGAGTATTTCCTTGTTTGAGAATTGTGAGTTTTGTGCGAAGTTGTATGACCCGAGTTGATGATGTAATAGCAAATCTTTCTTCAATTGCCTTCCATAACTCAAACGATGTAGTTGAACCAGCCACATAAGGGAGAACACTATCCAAATGAGGGTAGTTTGATCTTCATCATTCCAATGAATGAAATATGGATTTATGGTGTGATATGGATCACCACCAACTCGGGCGTAGACATATTTATTTGGAAAAGGTAAAGATCCATCTATAAAACCTAATGGCTTGAACTTTTTGAATAGAGGAAGCAATAGAGATTTGTAGGTAATGAAATTGTGATCTTGAAGTTTGTAGTGAACAATGTTTGAGATTGTGTTTAGAGGAACTCTAGAAATTTTTGATTCCATAGTAAATATGAAGGAAAAGAGAAAGAAAATTCAAAAAAAATATAGAGTTTTAATGACGAAAGCAAATTGAAAGGAAAAACATGTTATCAGGCCCTCATCGGCTCTGATACCATAGAGAAATGGTATTGAAATATATCACAAATAGAATCACAACCTGATCAATCTTTTTAGTGATGATACAATCACTATATAAACAAACAAATAGAGATGAGTCCATACAGATAGGACAGACTAGCACTAACCGATAATATAACCTGACAGTTACAATTGCAGTTACAGTTAACTAACTACAGACACTGAAATGGTACATGCAGCCTTATTATGCGCTACTAAAAATAGGAAAAAGCTAATAGTAGACCAAATTTCATAGTCCAATTGTGGACCAATGAAATCCAACCATCCAACAAAATTTTGCAGGTCCCACTAACACCTTAAAATCCCACCCCTATCGATCTATCCAAGAGGAGAGGTAGACCAAATTGGTCTACCTCTAATGGTCCGCGCCTAGGAAGGTCGCTAAAACTAAAAACCATTCGGTGGCATCTTGCACGAGAACTTACTCGTTCTATAACCGAAATAATGCTACTCTCTTGTCTTTACCATCCAACATATATCTATTTTCTTTTCCAAATGGAGAAATTTGTAACCATGCAAATTATTAATTTTTCGTTTGAAATAACTTTCACCAGATTTTCCCTCTGCAGAATATTTAGTCGAGAGGTAGTTTCAATCATTCCATATATAATTTTATTATTATTAATTAATCTGATAACTGCTTGCAAAGCGGTGGGATTATACATAATAATTCCATCAATTGCACTATTTTCACGTAAAGTATCTCTTTAAACGTGAAAATATTATTATAGCTATTTATTTCTTAGCTAGAACATGTCATAGCTATTTATTTTCAATTGGCACATGTCATAGCTATTTATTTCTTAGCTCGAACAATGACTCCTTTGATGACAAGTCCATGCTTCCAAGAATTCTCGCATTCAAACAGAGAGAATTGAATTTCTTTTTCTTGTTTATCATCAGCTGGTTGTGGTGGTGCTTGAAATTCACCAACCTGAACTTCAATCCACTGTGACTTTGGCTTTTGTTGTAAATCTTCTTTCCGGAGTTGTGTTTGGGAGCCTGAGTGTACAAGTCTGAGGTTCACTGGTATTTCCCATCCGTAAGCTGAATTTTTCAACATTACAACGAATACAATCTCGTATTTTACTCCCGGGTTGAGTTTCGATGCGTCGAGTTTTCCATTTACCTCCAGCCAACACACAGTCAAAAGTTCAGCTACTTCAATTGCCATCTCACCACTGCATGCAGGTTAACAAGTTCCAGCCATTGAGCACATATCTCCCATTTAGTACAAGATAAAGAAAAGAGCAGCGCTCCAAGAGGTCATACAATTTGTCTCACCTTGCTGATGATTCCTTCATAGAAGACCAGTGCCAGTACCGGTTGTTTTCAGACCAACTTATGGCAAGATCCCTTGGGAACAACATAAAGCAGTTGTAACCTGAACTATCAATCCAGTACTTCTGAACAGCTTACAAGTTACATAGATACGAACGTTAATCAATACCAAAATGCCAATTACAAAACTCACATAACAATTTTTTTTTTTATATTAATACTCATCTAGGGTAGAATTTAATTAAAACTTGCCTGTTTCTTTTGATTCAAGAAGATCCCAGAGCTCAGATGACTGTGAAGCTCTGACTGGTTTACGTTCATGTCTGCATCCTGTATAATGTATTCGTACCTGTAAGGGACTACTGCTGCTAGCTTATTATTATCATTAGCAGGACGCTGAGGATCATTATGTGATGTTGAGACACTTGCGCTTCCGCGCATGATATCTGTCTGATGTTGAGAATGATGTATACACTTGTTAAGACTAAGGTATTGTGTGGTTGGTTTCTCTGCATTTCATAATGATTTTATAGGACAAGATGCAGGAGTTGTTAAGCACTTGGTAAGACGAATGATGAGGTCAAGGTGGGGAATTGATACAAGTAACTGGCTTAGAAGAATAAATTCTGTAGATGTCGATATCATATCCAACCGGTATGAGAAACTATTCCATTCTTATCCTTAATTCGGCACATCAAAACATCCCAAACTTTATTCCGATGGCGTGATTCTCAGCTGAAAAACAAGTTCTAAATGCACAAGAGTGAAGATTTTGCATCAATACAAGCTTAGTAACGCATAACTTGCTGACCGGAAACAGCAAGCCTTGGCTGCAGGCTCCATACCCTATCAGACAACAGACAGAAGGCATCAAATTTTCAAGAAGCACTAGAAGTAAAAAATTGATCTTAACGAGTAATTAAGATAATCACAAAAAAATCTGAAAGAAATTCAACTATGATCTCGAACTGAGCATCTTGAATAAAGTCTTGTGTAACAAAATGTGAAAAACAAACTGGTACTAGGTATCTATGTACAAAATGTGAAGCGAAAAATAAAAACAAGGTGAATCTTCTACTAATCTGTATGACATACATAAATTTTATGAGGTTCCATGTAAGCAGTACCTTTTCGTAAAATTGGACAGTCAGGAAATTCCAGCCTATGCAAGTTACTAGGCCTAGAATTGCAAGATAGCACTTGACCTCTACTATTGTCTCTGCTTGATGGTTTGTGGCAATACCCAAACGAGCCAAACCTCCAGAAGCAGCAAAAATAAAACCACCGACAGTAAAATCCATATCCAGCAGCCCCAGGATTCCTCCCTAGATGCACCATGACAACAAAGAAACAAGAATCTGACCCTCACCGGGGAATTTAAAACTTAGTTCCAAAATATACACTTTAGATCAAAATTTCTCATAACCCAGAAATCATAGCTAGTGTCCCACACATATCACCCTTCACTCTGACATCATAATCCCTAGTAAACTGCAGAGTTCTTCCTTCAAATTGTACCAAATAGGCACGGCATTTTCAAAGGCGATTTATATTTCCTAGGAACCATAACTCCATCATAGTGATTGGTGCAGCAACTTACCATACTTCTTTAACAGCTATACGTTTAGTTTAAGCAAACACCAAAATATGATCATAAGAGGTAGGATTAAGAAACAGAAACATACCCCCTAGCCATCTCCAAATAATTTCACCGAAGTTGCAAAACTAAAGCAGGTGTTCCATTGTTCCTTCTGCATCTTCACAAAAGCAGCATCTAGAAGCAAGCCTGCTTAACACCCCTTTTCTTCACATTATCATCTGTTACACAAACCCCTCTCCCCACTTTCCATACGTTACTTGCAGCTGTTGGACAAAGACTAGAACACCACACAAACATAGCCCAAGGGACAATTGGATAGTGTTTTCTAATCAAACTAGCATCTGAACTAACAGAAAATTCTCCAGTCATATCACCACTCCAGATTCTTTTATCAGCATCAACATTAGGCACAGGCAACTCAGAAACAGAGAAAAAAGCAAGCAAATCACCAGCGATCCTCCTCAGTGTTATATAATAAGCCAGCAACCAACTAAGTCAATAGCTTTAGGCAAAGCACCGAAAAACAAAGTCAATAGCTTTAGGAACCTCGCGTACTAATCCCAACCCAGTTCTTAAAGGCAACAAGGGCTTCCATTTTCCTATAGTTCCTCTTCCTCAATTTCTTCAATTTGAGCTTCTTTTGGATTTCCATGAATACTTGCTTGTATCTCCACTTATCCACAAAAATCCTCATCTCCTGTGATTTATCCACGACTTGCATTACTGTGTCAAAGAAACCACCCTTAACCAAAGCATACAGGAAAGCCTCAACCAATTGGTTACCGAATTTTAGTCTATTGTCTTCACTCTTTGAAACCTGACTCCTCACCTCCATCCACAGCTGCTTTACACTGAGATATTCCTCTTTTGCCACATAGCCATTGATGAGAGACAGATATGTTTGATCATTTGGTTCAAATCGTAAAAAAGCCATCCTTCTGAAAGTCTTTTTTGCATCCTCTAATCGCCCTGTTTTACAGAATGCATGTATGGTTGAATTCCAGTCATGGGTCCCCATTTTTACACGTGGCTCCTCAACAACTTCATCCAAGAAGGATGCCATTAACTCAGGCCGGTGATTTTCCGTTAAACCAGTCATTATAGTCAAGTAACTAGCTTGCAAGTCAGAAATTCCCACTTCCCTCATGTCCCTAAACAGAGAAAATGCTGACTGAAAATCTTGATTTGCCATGGAAGCTTCAATTAGAGCGTCATAACTATTAGGATCTAACTGCATCCCTGCAGAGGTTATATCTGCGACCAAAAGTGCAGCCTCAGTCGTCCTATGTTCTTTACAATAGGCCCTAAGAACTGAAGCATAAACACCAACCCCAACAGAAACTCCTTCAGCCTTCATTTCATCAAGAATGCAATGAGCCTTATCTAATAACCCTAGATTGACACAAGCATTCAAAATACCGAAACCTACAGATTCTTCAATCCCATTTGAATGGGACTCGAGCTTTTGCGCTTCAGCAATCAATTTAGTCAGATTTCGAGTACTCCCAACGCTAAGAAAACCCTTGACAACCTCACTAAAAGTTTCTTCACCAAAATTCAAACTTTTGCCATCTGTTTCTCTCAATCCACACAAAATAACATCAGTAGCTGATTCCAAATTGCCAGATTTAGTATACCCACTAATCAAATTACTACAAAGTACCCCTTTGGATGAAAACCCAAATTCATCCATCAACACCTCCAGCTCATGCATCTTCTTCTGATGACACCCTTTCAGAGCATACAAATAGGCAAGAAACCTAAAGCTCGATTCATTGGGCCGGACACCCAAAACTGACATTATCTCGAAAACCTTATCAGCATCTTCAACAGACTCAAGCTCATAACAACAACCCTCTAAAGCAGCATTGAACCCAGCAATATCAGGTCTCATAAAATCCAATTTCTCAACCACAGAAATCTTACAATTCTCCTTAAAAATCCTCAAAAAAGGACCAAAGCTACCATTTTTGCTACTAATTTCAACTAGTACATTACCCCAGAGACTAAACGGTATAAAAAATCTATTCTTGAACATGGATTTCATCAGAGCAAATGCAGGAGCAGGTGTGTTTGCAATTTTCATGGCATTCAAAAGTGTTGCAATGGTATCAAATGTTAATGTCTGTGGGTTCTTCTCTAATAAAAATACAACAGAAGCGAAAGCTCTCTTGAGATTATGAACATCTTTGAGTGAAGATAAATGAGTAATTAGAGAATTAGAAATATTCTTACTTGGAAACTGTGAATTGTTTGTGAGGATCTTGAAAGATTTCCATGCCTCATCAGTATTCTGATTGTCTAGAGAGATTTGCAAATTGGATTCTAGGGAGGATTTGCAATCTGCCCCAAGGGGTTTAGGGGTTGAATTTAGGGTTTGAGGAGTGGGTTCTTTGAAGATTGGTTGTTGGGTTGTTGTTTTCAGGGTAAAAATGGAGGGTTGGAGAAAGGAATGGAGAATTGGAGGAGTTTCAGGGGTTGAAGAAAATTGTCTTCTCAGTGAATGCAGTGATAGCAACCTTCTTCTCCACATCTTTTTGCAGAGAAGATTCAACAACAATTGAATTGAATCTGCAAACTTTTAGGTCCTGCTCATTTTGAAAGGGTGAGAAAAGCTAAAGTAAATTGTTGGCCGAGGAAAGAAGACCATTTGACTTTTTGTTTTTTAAGAGCCAAACTGAACCGTTAAATGTCGGAAATTCATGGCTGCTAAGGGGTACCAATTTGCTTGGTTTTTTATCCATTAAAAATTTAGTGCTAAGTTTAGTTTCGTAATAAACAATCATCCAAATGTAAATGTAATCATCTAATCATCCAAATGATTTTAATGTTATTATAGTGACACCGATAAGAAAAAAAAACCCAACAAGGATCCAAATGCAATTTTGCAAATTAAGAGCATTTTTATTTTTTACTGACTCGACGTCTGGATCTGACATCTGACTCGGGCCGAGTCAGATGTCAGATCGTTTGTTTTTTTATTTTTGAGTGAGATCTGACTCGCGATCTGAGTCAGACCTAACCCCTTATTCGACCGGGTTTCAAATGGGTAATAAAATACCCCGACTTAACTCATATTTTTGAGTCGGATGAGTCAGGCTCCGACTCAAAAAACCATATCCAGATGAGTCTGGTGATTTCAGTCAAATCCAAATAGATCAGATCCAGATGAGTCAGTTTTGCAAACTAAGGGAATGAATGAATTGTAGCAAAATATATATAGCGACCAAGTGGCATGTAACATAGTTTAGATTTGGAAAGTCTGAACTCATTATCAATTAGCCCTGTTAAATTCAACAAACCCATGGGAGTTTGTAGTACCAAAGATAACACAGATAGTATTAGCAGTCCAAAAAGCAGATAACAAAGTTGGAAAAACCAAACTAAACCATACCAAGCCTCAATTAACACTTCAAAAAATCCATGACACTGTCATATGAAAAGATAGACACTCAATGAAGGCCTGTGTGTCTTAGAGAAATTAGAACAGTATTTTTAAGAAACAGTGCTTCCGCAATGTAAACACCAACAAATAAACAAGACACGGTAGACAAAAATCACAACCATTTCAGCAGAGAACACCAAAGTTCTAATGTAATACTCCAAGGGTTAATCATAGTATTCTGGGTCGTATGGCAATTCATTGCCATGACCAAAATCTGAGTCTGAGTCGAACCCATTGTCATGGCCGAAATCAAAATTTGGATGGTAGTCAAATCCACTGTCATCATCCGAGTCGGAGAGATAGCTGCCCTCAGAGAATTCATCACGCTCTGCACCAGGAAACTCATAGTCATCAGTGGAGTCATTCGGGAGCCTTAATTTTATAAGTCTATCTCTACAACTCTTCAGTAGATCCCCTTTTAGATTAAGGTTGAAGCATTGACGGAGATCGAGAGATTCAAGATGCAGGCACCCATCAAGAATTCCCTTCAAGCCCACATTGGTCACTTGATTCCCAAAAAGATGAAGATGACGCAGTTCAGGCATGCTCTCTGCAATGGCTAGTGCCTCGTCATCACACTCTATGTCTGGCCACTTATAGAATGGACAGTTGAGCCGGAACAATTTTATCTGAGGACATGCATTCCCAATAGTTTTAAGCATATCAATCTTATCCCCTGTGAAAGAACAGTGGCATATTTCAAGCTCTTCCAGCATTACAGATTTCTTGGCCAGGTTAATCAATGCATCACAGTTAACTTGATAGCAAGATACAAGCCGAAAACATCTCAATTCGCCAGACCTGAAAACAAATCATCAGAAACGAGGAGTTACAAATATATTGTTGTAACGAGTGGTGCACCACTGCACTACAACCATCAAAAACTCAAACTCAACAGATAAAGTTCACACTGTAACTGCTAGGCTTTTCCAGCTCAAGGTTAACCCATGATTCTAAGAGCATAAAAAGGCTGATAAAATGCACTGAACTACCTCGTCCATTGTAAGAACTGTCATCAAAGCTGTTCTAAGATGTATATAGTCCAATCAAAGCCGTAGCGTAACAACAAATAGCCCGGATTAATGAATGTAAAATTATTTGTTTCCAATTTGTCATCTTCAAAGTAAAACATACATGAAATCTTCTTCGAAACAGTATCGATTATACTAAATAATGGATTAAATTTGGAAAGACATATGCATACTTAAAACAACAACCAATAGTAGTGTACTAGCGGATGACAGCAGTTGTCAAAATATATATCTATATGATCCATCTATTTTTCATCTGGCTGTGGTCCAAATATGTTTTGAGGTCTTTATACTAATGCCTTGCTCTTGCAGAATTAGGAAGAAACGTAACAATTTGTATGTGTTTTCAAATCGATTAACATGTTAGAACCAATTTCATATTCCTAGACAAGACATAGACACAAAATGGAAGGAGAAACCATCCAGCATTTGCAAATGAACATTAAGCAAGTCATAAATCCAAAACAAAAACAAATCTTGAAAGATATGGTTCACTTACCTGTCAGCAATATATGCTAAACTCTCATCGTTACAAAAATCAGCCATGGAGAACTCAAGTAACTGGCCGCAGCTCCTATCCAAAGCTTCTCTGAGTATTTTTTCGATATCAATATCATACTCCTGATGATCGAACGAATTCCAACCATTCCTCATATCTATAGAACGAAACAGCAAAGGCTCCTTGGAGGAATTTCGCCAAACGGAACATACTGATTGAGCCCTAAATAAGATATCAATTGCGCCTAATTTCAGAAATATAAGAGATAGAACATCAAGAGGCAATTCAAGCCAGTTTCTGACTTCTTCTGATAATGAACCCGGATTTTGACTGTCCATACTACACAGATGCAGAACTCCCTTCCCTAGATTTAAAAAAAAAAAAAAATCAGAAAAGAGAAAAATAAAATGAAATTAGATAAATCTATTGGGAATTAACAGAGTATAATCTTTGAAAGACCGATTTTGTACCCTAAATTTGTAATAAAAAAAAAAAAACTAGATTTCTTCTTCCTGTAAGATTGATGCTAAATAATACACTGGGAAATTCTAGGGCTACCAAATTAGACAGTGATATAAAAACATGTTGCAAGCCGATGCTGATTACTTTCTTACCTTAACGCGGACTGAGAGAAATGGTGGTGGATGCTACTGCTGCTGCCGGTGAAAATGAAAAGCCGATTGATTCCTGTTGTCTTTCTTCTCTGGTCAAAATAAGAATAAAATGAAGTGGTTGCGCTACTACCGAGAGTGAATTCAAATTTGAAAAATAAAAATAAAAAATGGAGTTGCATTTTGAATGACCCATTCTCTCCTACTGCGACTCCTCCTTGAAAACTGGTATAAAAAGTAACTGTTGGTTTGACTGTTGGCAGTGGTATTCTCTCTTGCTTATGACTCCTTCTCTCTCCACTTAGCCTGACTTTCCTATTCTCCGACAATTTCTAGTCGTTATTTTTGTTCTCTAGTGCTCTAACGGCTATGTCTCCCCGGAATACACCGGATTTCTATGCCGGACCTCAGCCAATTTTGATTTTTCTTGGTTGAATGCTCCTTTTGTTCTAGTCTCTCAATGAATATCACTACACCTAATCACAGTTGCTACTGTAACTGCTTCAATCACACCAAGAATCACAGTTCTATTACTTCAAGAATCACAGGTATTTCAAACATCACAGGTATTATTCAAATCACTATTTCCCCTGAGAATCAGGGAACTATTCTTACTGAACAATCAGACAATACAAAGTTTCATGGCTTCAACAACCCTATTAGGCGAGCTATTCAATCTTCCTTCGAGAATCATACTTCCCCCGAAATTCCTAATTACCGGAAAAACATAACTATCTATACAAAAATCCTAAATTGGATTAACTATCATACCATTACATACCAACCTCTTCTTGCATCCAATCTCAATAATAATCTAAACCCCACTCTCCTTCTCTATTCAATCCCTACCAAATATTTTGTTATATCAATTATCATGGAACACCAAATCTCATCTCAATTCTAGTAACCAACAGATTGTTCACCAAACACATCATACTAATAACATCCGAAAACAATCTAGCCAAATTACATTCAAAATAACAAAATCCAAAAAACAGAAATATCCTTACATATGTAATCAATAGGCAAGAAATTTATTCTGTTTCAACGGAAAAAAACTATAACCACTACTAGTCCAAAAAGTAAACAATTCACAACCCTTTCCCTACAAATAAGCATCCACCATAAATATTATACCATTCACAAGATCGAAATAAAGCAAGAAAGTATTCAAATTTTCTTACTGCTGCAAGTGACAAGTCTTGCTTCGAGTACCCTGGATAACACTCCGAGTCCGGCTACAAGTCATATGAATAGTAGGTTCAACAGTTCGTCTCTTCGGTGCTGGAGTACACTGATCACCCTCAGGATTGACAGAGTCCGCTGCAATGCTGCTGGAAGAATCGACAGGTACAAACTCGGGGGGTTGCAGGTACATTCATCTTTGGGACGAACTCTGGATAGGTTGGATCGGCGACTGGATCGGTGGTTGGACCGGAAGCTGGATTTTCCATTCCTGCAAAAATAGCACGGCCAATCCGACCTGTGACTGGACAATATGCATCCATTACTGAAAAGAGCATCGGCTCATTATACCGCCAGGGTCGACTAGCCAACTGACGAACTATAAATCTTTCTTCCGCAGGGATAGTAATGGATCGAAATCCAATTCTAATCAAGCCAGAAACCAAAAATCGATCAGCAACAACAACAACTCCCTCATGCACCCGGAATGGTCCAAATTTGGGATGATAAGCATACAAAATCCAATCACCATTCGAACCCAAATTGTGTTGATCGGGAGGAATTGGGGATTCAGCACCATCTTCCATATCTACATCTTCACCCTCTTTCTCTGGAGAATGTTTCTCTGCAACCTTAGCATGATGACTACTACTACGTACCTATCTCAGCATTTGCTTCATGATCCATAAAAGGATTGCTTGTATCCTGATTAATGTGATCGGGTTTGGGTTGATTGAAGAACTGACGCAATCGATCAACTGGAGAATCAACCAGCAACTCATGAACTATCCCTGGTGATCCATCCTGTTGAAGACACTCCTCAATCTTCATATTCACATTATGTTGCAGATCATCCAAGTACCAAAAGAAACTTTGCTCAAAACCAGACGACTCACAACCTTGGGGGAAAGCAATTCCATAGGGCAATCGATAGACGGCATACTCATGAAGATACCAGTGAATTCTCGGCTCGATGTCAACCTCAATCATCTTTTGCTTGCCCTTTCGATCCACCTTCTTCTCATTATCAGACATGGTGAAGGGACTGAAAGATTGATTACTAAGAGGAAAATTGGACAACTTCTAAACTTTCAAGAAGGATTTATAATGAAATGCATCGCTTGGTGTTGGGTCTTCTCACCATTAATTGGCGATGATTACCAAAGAGAAACCCAACACTCTCTACCCCTAATCTGTCGTTTCAAATTTCCCGCAACTAGTTTTTCATTACCTACGACCTAAGAGGAATTACTCCTCATATTTTTTACTAATTACACATAGTTTTCTTCTCTTGACAGATGGTGGGTGGATGTTGGCTGCAACTATGGCAGAAGAAAAAAATCGATGTATAAATCTGACGAGATATTGGCACACACCAACTACAAACTCTTGACTCAGACGATAACGGGTCTGACTGGTCCTAACTCTCTAACTGACTGGCATGCTGATTCATCATTGGCAACACTCAAGCTAGCTCTCAAGGCTAGCGAATAGCACCACTTATCTTGGTCTTATATCTTTCAACTCCCTTCTCAGTTTTTCTTTTTTGCACCCCATGACATTGATTATACTCACCCATTTCAAGATGATAGCACAATAGCATACGAGCCATCACGAAATCTTATTTAATCACCATATGCAAGCTATAAAACTTAGACTTTCCAACCTTTGGTGGAACCTACACATAGGATCTCTTACCTTAAATAGGACTCACAGGCAACATAATCATATCTATACGCATATATGTTCTCTTTTTGGTTTTTAGCACATTGACAGGTCGCGCTCCCAAGGTTCGCTAGTAGTCAACAACAACAAGTTGGTCAGCACTATAAAACGCAACATGAATTGGAATCACTCAGATATCACATGGAGGGTGTACTTCCCTTCAGTTAGAAATTGAACTATTGAGAAATGTCATTATCATCTGCAGAGTAACAACAAACAGTACCTCCAGCAAACAAAGTGTTTATACCTCCAAATTCAAATTAAAGTGCATTGTACCAACAACTTTCGTAGCACTCTTCCCCTCAACATCATCACTAAAACATCCAGAACCAAACATTTTCTCCATTTCACAGACTTCATGGCCTCCACTTCAGGGACCAAACCTATTGATCAAGTTGAGAATCTGGTAGATAAAATGAACTCTTCACTAATTATACCAGAAGACTTGTTTCCAAAAGTTTTTATCAGTTCTGAGAATACTTTACCTAAAAAGCAAGAAAACTGAAAATGGGTTTTCATTGGAAGATTCTGTAGCAAAATCTCACATGAAACCAGAACTATCTCTAGATTTATAAACTCTAACTAGGAGCTTAGAAGAAATGTTAAGGTTGCTCTTTGGAAAAAAAAGGAGAAACTACTATTCAATCAGATTTGGTAGCATAAAAGACTATAGAGTTTTTAGAAAAGGAGGCACCATAAGTATCTTTGAAAAACTCATAGTCTTAACTGAAGTTCCTCCTGATGTTCCTCACTTCATTGATGAATCTAACTTCTATAATGTCAAGATATGGGTACTGGTAAAAAGAGTTCCCAGGCACATCATTCCTGATATGAGAAACATTCTTAAACCTGTTGTTATCTCCCAAGAAGCTAAAAGAGCCTATGGAAGAGATGATCATGACCATTGATATTAGAAGGGCTTTAAAATTTGGTATTGATGCATATGAAACACCTACCATCTCTCACTGGCTTGAATTTTCTTATGCTTTGAATGTTATTGCCTTCTGCAAAGTTTGCAGAATTCTTGATCACCCAGGGCCTTTTTGTGAGGAAAAAGAAGAAGTTCCACATAATATCACCAACAATACTCATCCCTGAAATCTCAACAACTCATACCCTTCCAGCTCCAACACCCTCAAAAATTCGGATACCAGTAGCCCTCAACCCATTATCAAGAAAATGTCTTATTCACACAAAGATGCTGCTGAGGAATTTGCTATCAAAATGAGACTAACACAATGACAAATTGTTATCAAGAATAGCTCTGAAGAACTGGATGGACCTGAGGACTATGTAATCTTTAAATTTGGTCTTCATCAACCCATCAATGATGCTATTCCAACTAAAAATTCTGAAGACATTGCTTGTCAAAAGAAACACACAAAAATTCTTGAAAGCAACAAAGTCAAGGATAAAGTGTTGGAGAAAAAAGGCATCAACATCAAAGCTGCTGCCAGAAAACATCAACCATTTACTGAGAATGAGTTGGAGAACAATATTAATCCTGACAATATCTTTCCAAAAATCAAACCTTTCATCCCCATCCCCCTGGAACCTTTACCTTCTCTATCTGACATTCAAAACCAAATAAATGGAGAGTTCAACAACCAGAAGAAACTACTTTGGGAAAGAAGAAAGAATGAGTCCAAACTTAAGGTTGTTGATACAGCTAGTCATCTTTAGCTAATTGATCCAAAAAGAAAAATCTATGCCCCCTTTACTACTTCTGAGAATCCCCACCCTCACTGGGATTAGATACATCCCTCCAAGAAAGTAACACACAAGTCATGCCTATGGAGGAAAATCAGATGACAGATATGACTACTAGCAACCCTGAGGGAGCAAACCCCTTCCAAAATCTCAAGGTACAAACTTCTTGCCATAAGAGAACTTTATTGAATCTGCATGATTTATCCAGCATGAATAAATTAGCCTTAATAATTTTTAAAATGCTTAGCCTCTGTGTTTATAGAATTAACAATCTTTATAGACATCATTGCATACAGTGCATCATCCTTATATTCTTTTATCCTAATGTATCTTATATTCGGCAATTTTTCTCAATCATAACTTGGAATTGTCAAGGTCTGGGAAAATATAACACCAGTAGGCATCTGAACAATATGTTAAATAAGCATAACCCTGACATTTTCTTATTATCTTAAACCACACAACAATCAAAAAACCTAAAAGCCATCCTTAGCAACATATGGGTCACTAACTTCTGGTTTGTAGAACCTAGAGGAAAATCTAAAACTGCTGGAGGACTTATCTTAGCCTGGAAAACCAATCTAAATGTTACTATTCAAGACTTCTCTAATAATCATATTAGTGCCACTGTCTCTCCTAGCATAGGGGACCCTTGGTTATTAACAGGTTACTATGACATCCCCTATACTACTCTTGATAAACTTCACTCCTGGAAAATGATTGAAAACACTGATAAATCTAATAACTTACCTTGGTTGATAATGAGAGATTTAAACTTTGTGTTGCATGATCATGAAAAATTTACTCAACATTCTATTAATTCTTATGAAGCTAACATTTTCTTGGAGAAAATAGAGGAAGCAAATCTCACTAATTTTGGTTACACTGAGTGCCCCTTCACTTGGACTAATTAACAGAAGAGTTGGCCTTCATCTTACTGAATAAAGACTTGATAGAGGCTTAGCTAATGAGAATTGTCTTGACATATTTCCAAATTCTACTATTTCCAACCTACCAGCCATTGGTTCCACTACAAGAAAATGGGCATTTAGTGACAAATGTTTCTCCATCAAAGAGTTTTTTGTCATCAAACATACTCACATGTGACGAATCGAAAAATTGTTAGTATAACTATTCTTTTTGCAGCAAAAGAACTATTTCGTCTTTAGAATTGTCACAAAAATTATTGATGACAACAAAGACTTGTCGCAATAGCTAACAATTTTTAACCTCGGTTTGCCAATGATTTATTCAATAAAGGATAATCTATCCATGAGAATTTCGCCTCCTTCTATTTCCCCAATATTCTACTACAAAACGTTATCACCACGAGCTCTACCCCGACTTTTTCTTTGGGTTGCTATCAAAAACACCTGGAATTTTACTTATACCGATTTTGAATGAGATACAAATCCCATAACTGCTTCGTGAATCAATTTTAATATGCAATCGCGCAAAAAATAATATGCATAATTTGTAACCACTATTATGTTTTCTCGTTAAATATATATATGGTGACAATAGCTAAGAAGAGGACCCAATCTGTCATTAGTAACTTTTAATCACGAGTTCTTGTTTGCCCGAGACGAGACTTTGTCGTTTTTATATGCTAGGCAAGTCTAAAATACTTTGCCACGATAAGAAATTTAGGCGAGAAATAAAATGTTAATGCTATCGTGATTTTTTTGCAAAGTAGACATTTGTTGTTACGATAACTTTTACATTAAAGAATGTAATTCACTATAATATTTGGAAAAATAGTTGTCGGGCTGAAATATGGATCTACAAGTGAACGAAAATGGGAAAAATTTTAGACATTAAAAAAAAGCATATCACTCATTTTTACAAAGTCGAAAACAAGGTGAACAATTTCCTAGTTATAGTTCCCAAAAAAAAAATGCGTTTGAGAACTCCTAGGGACTTGATGAATATTTGCCAATGATTTATTTACGAGTCCACATCGTACTATGATGGGTCACGAAAATGATTAAGTAATTTTGTTGAATATTTACTCTCAACAATTATCCGCATTTTAAAACCTTTTGGCAGAGATCTCGGTGAGAATTTCGCATATTTGGCCTTACATAATCCAGAACTTAGTTCTTTGGCAAATAGAACCAACCAAGTGTAAAGCCTATTGGACATACATAATTAATTTGTCATAAAGCCTTAGTACAAAGACTCGCTTTTGTGGCGAGGTTTCTCACAAAGCCCCGAATTGTTTCTTGTAATTAACGTTATAGAGTTCCGCTACTTAGTTAGCTTGGTAATTTCAAAAGAATTTTACTTATACCGAGATTCAATGATAGATTTGGAATTGTAGCTATTTATGTAGATGTTACATACTTGTGTACTTTGATGTAATAAGAGACCTTAAAAGCTATTTGAAAAAGCTCGACATAATTTGTAACCACTATTATGTTTTCTCGTTAAATATATATATGAACAACTCAAAGTAATCCACATCGTGGGGAGGATGACAATAGCTAATCAACAACATGGTTTTATAAACATTCAAGTCACAAAAGTAAAGTGTGATCATTAGTAACTTTTTAATACAATTTCTAGCTAAGGCTATTGTCTCTCTCATGAGGATTTTCTGCCTTAGAGTTGTGAAGCAACTAGTCAACTTCAATGGAGACGAGACTTTACTTGTATTCCTCGTTGTAATCATTTTTTTGGAGTCTAAAATACTTTGCCACGATAAGAAATTTAGGCGAGAAATAAAATGTTAATGCTATCGTGATTTTTGCCACAAACAAGGATAGTCCAAGGTTTTATCCCACGAAAAGTAATATTTATAGAGACCAAATTTTAGACACAACAAAAAAAATCGGGTGACTAAATCATTTGTTGTTACGATAACTTTTACATTAAAGACGAAAAATAGTTGTCAGTGAAATATGGATCTACAAAAGACGAAAAATTTTAGACATTAAAAAAAAAATATGGCTGACATATAAAATATTTATATTAAGATTGTGATGTAGGACATCCGTTAGATTTAGGATTAATAATTTTATTATTATTTCTAGAGTTTAATTAATTTAATATAGGTATATCTTATTTTTAGAAGTTATTTAATTCTAGAATATTATTTATTTTAGGGATTTATTATGTTCCAAGTTTGAGTCTTAGAGTTATTTAAATAGGAGACTAGTCTTATGTAAGAATACACATTATTATTATCAATCAATATTGAGTTTTCTCAACTATTCTCCAACTTTACTATCAAAATTCTTAATTCACGCTTCCGTTCTACATTAAGTGGCATCACGAGCTTCGGCTTCGATTCTCTTATTATTTTCATCTAAACTTCCTTTACCCTTTCGTCAACTTTACTTCCGAGATCTCCGCATCTCTTCTTCTAAACCCTATTATCCTTTTATTTTTCAGTTACCACAAAAAAAAAAAAAAAAATCCCGGCCTGTCTCGTTCCCCAAAATTTCTTCCCGTTATCACATCCATACGCGTCTTCTGCCTCTAAATCTTTCAATAGCTACCTATTACGTTTGTTCCCTCTCCATCTTAAACTAATTTCTTTTCGCACCTTCGGTTTCCGATATTCCTCTGTCCCGCTAACTATTTGCTTTTCCATCTTTCCTTCTTTTGTCCGTATACATCCAACTTTTCCCATCCCCTACTTAATGTTCACCTGGTCTAATATTTCACATCACTACGTTTTATTGTTCTATAATTAATCACCGATTCTCTTATGTCTTCTTATACCTATAGTCGTTTTTTAACCAACAGATCCTATCGAGGTCCTTTGTTTTTTTTTTCTTCAATTCTTAAGTCCAGCCGTATTAATCCTTTAATTAATCATGACCGGAAAAGAGAAAGACGGAGGAAAAGACTATCGCCCTAGTCTTGACGATCTTATATGTTCTATTACGGAGTCCCAACAGAGACTTATAGAGTCCCAACATAAGCTTACGGATGCTCAAGTTGAGACCCGACGTCAGCTTACGGAATCTCAACTCGAGACTCAACGTCAACTTCAATTAATTTCAACCAATTTGGCTGCTCTTGTTCTTAATCGTAACGGTGAAAATAATAATCATCAACCTCACAATGGTGAAGCCAATCTGAATGGGTCATATTGTTCAACATCAAGGAGATCAAGATACTGATGACGAAGTTGAACAAAAACAAGTTATTCACCCCAACAATGACGAAGAAGTTTCGCCAATATCAACACCGGAAACATCGGAGACACCATCATCTTGTAAGTCGCCTAATACCATTGTTCTTGAAAATCAAAGGCTATGCGAAAATATTTTCATTACTCAAAACTATTGCCATATAATTACTACTCCAAGTGTTGCCAACGTCGACATCAACTTTTGTGTTCAACAATCAAACTCATTATTACTTGCTGAATCATTTGTCTCAAAAACCCTTTTTAAAGACTGTGGTGACGATCATCCAAATCTCTCTTTGGAGACAAAAACACTTGTTGGTAAAGTAGGATTTAAAGACAAAGTACTTTGTCGCTGGAATTTATTATTGAGACAAAACTAATTTGTCATGAAAATATTTAATGAGAAAAATCATTTATCGCCAGAATTAATTTTGATGACCTAATTTTTCGATGTTAATTTTGTACTTTGAAGACAATTTACGGTAGTCATTGAAAGGCATATACAACGACATAAAATTTGGTGTCACCAAAATTATCTCATGCGACCATAAAAAGTTTCCACGACGATGATTAGACGACAAACTTTTTTTTGTTCCAAATTTTATTTGGCGACTAAACGAGGTAATTCTGTGACAAAAATATTTGTTACTAAATGCCCATTTTCTTGTAGTGTTCTGATCACAACCCTATTAGTCTCAATACCAATCCTAACTGGAAACAAGGTCATATCCCATTCAATTTTTTGGCCCTTGGTTGGACCATAAAGATTGTAAAGAAATCACAGCTGAATGGTGGAAGACAAAACATAAAGGTTCTCTTGCAATCAAGATTGCTAGGAAACTAAGAGACATTAAAGTGAAACTCAAGAAGTGGGATAAGGATGTTTATGGTAATATTAAGACAAATCTTGAGGAAAGTCTAAAACATTTGGATTGGGTCACCAAAAATCAGTTCAATATTGCAAGAGGCCATGACATCAGAGAGTCTAAGAAAGTGGTTGAACACTGGCAGCATGTTCAAGAAAGTTTTTGGAAGACTAAAAGTAAAGATCAACTTATCAAGCTAGGGGACAGAAATACCACTTTTTTCCATGTCTCAGCCAAGAAAAGGTATATAAGAAACAAGATTGTCTATATTCAAAAGATGATGGTACATGGCTTTACAACAATAAAGAGATTGCCACCTGCTTCACCAATCACTTTGCTCATATGGCCACTGCTGAACCAATAACCATTAATCAATCACTCATCAACCTCATTCTTACTACTATCACCAATTCTGAAAAATACTAATCTTCTAAAGACTCATGATGCTAAATTAAAGTTATCCTTTTTTAGCATGGCAGGGACAAAGCTCCAGGTCCTACTGGTTTCCCGCCAAACTTCTTTCAAGCCAACTAGGAGATAGTGGGAGAGGATATTATTACCATGGTCCAAATTTCTTCAACTCTGGATTTCTCCTAAAAGAGATGAACTCTACTTTCATTTCCCTCATCCCAAAAAACTGACAACCCTACTACTCCCTCTCAATTTAGGCCCATCTCTTCATGCAATACCACTTACAAAATAATATCCAAACTTCTTGCTCAAAGACTCAAACCTCTTCTTCCCAAACTCATTTCTCCTTTTCAATCTGCTTTTATTCATGAAAGACAAATTTCTGACAATATTGCCATAGCCCATGAACTTACCATCATATGAATACCAGGAAAGGGAAAAAATGAGCAAATGGACTTATGGGCATCAAGATTGATATAGCCAAAGCCTTTGATAGGGTCAACTGGGAATTTCTCATCAAAATCATGATTCAAATGGGGTTTAGTACTCAATGGTGCAACTTAATCCAGCAATGTATCTCAACCACTAACCTTGCAGTTTTGGTTAATGGTTCTCCTGGAACCTTCTTCAGAGGTCTCAGACAAGGAGACCCTCTATCCCCATACTTATTCTTATTCTGCATGGAGGCCCTATCAAGGTATCTTGTCTTTGCAGAATCCCAATGTTAGAGCATAGCTCGGTTGAACCCACCAAGCGTTGGTATGTCAAGTTTGGTTGTCATATTTTAGTGAACCAAAACTCATTTAAAGAGTCGTTTGATTATGTACTAGAGTCAACTTCGTATAGGTTAGCTTGAATGTATTAGCATATGAGACATTACAAGTATTACGAAGACTTGAAGAAGTAAGGAGCTACAACGACGACATCATCCTTCCACTTGAGGTTAGTGATATTTGACTTGAACTTTTTCATTCCCTAACGTATCTTTCAAGTCGTGCATATTGGAAACATAACTGCGAAGCATGAATGATTATACTCTAGTTAGACATAGTATTAAGGAATACAATACGAAGTATAACGTTTATCTTTTGAACTTCATATATAAGACATCAACATAATCGTTTGAATGCTATTGTGATTATGTTTGGGTATGAGGTGAAGATTTCATCCTAGGGAACAATTTTTTACAATCGTTTAAAGGAAGTAAATTCCTGAACATTTTTTGTGAATCGAAAGGGAAATCGCTAGGCTTATTGGTATTGTTATTCATTGCATATCTTTTAAACTACCAATATGTGTGATTAGTATAACCGCTCATGACTTGTTTATGTTATTGGTAAAACTATTCACAAGACCCGACTTTTGTATTGGTATGACTTTTATTAGTGAAACCGATCTTAAGTAATCACCTGGGATGGTATGATCGATTTAGTGTTATTGGTATGACCAACTCTAGGCAAAGGGGAACCGATCCTAGTAAGAGGTGAAACCAATCACAAGAGGGGAATCGATCCTTGTAAGAGGTGTAACACGTTTCTATATATTGGGAACCGATCCTATGAACATGTGAAACACGTTTTTAGACATTGGGAACCAATCCTATGGACATGTGCAACAAATACAAGTTAGATACCATATATATGTGGGAACCGATCCTAGTACCTAGTCAACCGAATTTTGGAAAGCTAGTGTGACTAAATACAGTACTCACATGGAGGTAGAACCGAAACTTGTTTATGTAGAACCGTGAAACCCATGATTGGTGATTGAGTGTTCTTAATCAATCACATAGTCCTTGAAAGTCAGATGAACCAATTCTAAACTTGTTTGGAAGTGTGGCAAATCGGTTTCAAGATTGTAAGTATGAAAGAGGAATTACAAAGTTAAGATGTCGACATACTTTGAACATGTGCAGTAACGCTTATCTTTTATTGTTCAAAGATAATCCTTAATAGCTAAAGGGAAAAATCCCGGATCGAAAAAATAAGTTGAGAATCTTTTAATTAAGGTTTTTAATTTTATTTTTGAAAAATGAAAATTAGTAATGTGCATTTACTAGTTGGAGATTTTTTAAGAGATTTTCAGTCAACGTTTGGACAAAGCATTTCCAGGAATTATGGAAACCGAATTTGGAATATATTGCATATCTTGAGAATATTTTCGGTTTTGGAAATTCCTTGGTGTACAAACTTCCTTGGTCTATAAATATCAAAGTTTGCATTTCTAGCAAACTAATACTCAGAGCTTGGAAAACTACCTAATTGTGTTGTTACTGGTGGAGCCGCCTATTTGGAGAGGAAAGTAACCTAATTAGGCGAAATCTCTTACGGCCGCTCGGTTGAAAGACTTCTTTGGGATTGAGAAGCTCTATTAGTACCGTTGGTGGGAAACTAGATAATTACGGTTTATTATATTAGTTTTCAATTGATTTGATTGACTAACGGTTGCAAATATTTGCAGTTTAGTCCAAAGTGACTCATGATGATGTCAGCAGTTTTAAATAATATAAAAAAAAATCAATTTATCTTTCGAACCGTTTGTCCAAAATTCGCAAATTTTATATATTCGGAAAGCTCTTTCCGAGAGCTACAAGAAGAGTACCCATATGACTATATAATTCTCATTTTTTAAAAAACTTAATCCAAAAAAATCCAAAAACAAGACAAGGTGCGTTTCTACACCACATACAACATGTATCGTCCATCTTAAATAAGCATAACATGGAAACTCAAATAGATTTGAACCATCAACCTCCCCAACCTTGTGATAGGCTTGGGCATTCTACCATTTTGAGCTTATGAGTCCCTAAAAATAAACAATAAAAAGAATCAACTTGCGCACAATAACAAATAACATGTGTACCAAAAACATGTATACCCATGTATACAAGTCCATATCCGAGGACATTATCGACCAACATGTGTATAGCTATGTGCACATTAAAAATTACCAAGCAATACTATAGTGTACAATAAAACAAGGCAAGTCTTTCGTGCAATAACTTGAAAAATAAAGAAAAAACAACGAATAATTGCGGTTTTGAATCGGAGTGATTGGATGCAAGTAAAACAAGGTTTCAACAACTAATATACACTCATCCACTTATATAGAATTATGCATGCAACCAGCTAGCAGAACAAAATATACTGAAAATAAGTGAAGGAATGAGTCTCACCTAGTCAAAATACCCCAGTTTATCTCAAAAGAGAGCACCTCTTCTTTCGTTAGGTGTGCCATCGAAAATATCGACCCCTAATGGCTTATTTCCATAAACTGTCTCTGAAACATTCAAAAGCTCCTGATCATTGCAAGAAGATCAAAAATTGATAATGTGAATACAACTACGTATACAATAAAAATAAACAGGTGTACAACTATGTACACATTAAGATACCCCTACAACTATCACATGCCAGCTAACAATAAAAGTTACACTTGGTGGGAAAAAACAACTAACCTTGTTGCGGACTCCGCCCATGAAGTCTCATTGATCCCCATGAATCAAGAATAGATTCTACTCTTTGCATATGTGATAAACTTGTCTTCCCTTAAGTCAGATCCAATATTTTGCTTTCGCATCGTTTCCTTTACATATTGGGGCAACACAAGGTCCCTCTTTCATTCCTCAACATCTTAAAACATCTAGGATCAGACTTCGAAAGTTGTTTAGCAGTGGTCCAGGAAGTAAGAATAGTATTCCCACCTGCACTCACTTCATGATCACTTGCTTAACTTATGACAGCATCCAACAAAACTTGGAGATTGGGGCACACAACCCTGGAATTTTCAACCACAGTATTAGGTCAAATAGAAAAATAAAGATGCTAAGCTACATGAGAAAAAAAAATTTGGCCTATTTAAAAAGAAAATTAACGAAAAAGAAAGATGCCAAGCTATATTATAGGTGTACCACTATGTACACATGTAATTTTTATCATAACCAACAATTAATGGATCATAGCGTCACTGATTTGACATCCAAAAAATGAAAAAAAAAAAGATTATTCACTAGGATTTGATTAAGAATCCTACCGTGATCTATTATGTATATATGTAATTTTTGTTACATGTGTATAACAATGTCAACTTATATTATAGGTGTGCCAATATGTATAAATGTACAATTTCTGTCATAACCAACAGTCGGTGGCTCATTGCATCACTGATTATAATTCAAGAAATGAAAAAAGACTGTTCACTAAAATTTGATTAAGAGTCCTAGCATGGGCTATTATGCAAACATGTAATTTATGTCACATGTGTACAATAATATACACTTACATTATAGGTGTACCAATATGTACACATGTACAATTTCTGTTATAACCAACAATTAGTGGCTCATAGCATCACTGATGCGACTTCCAAGAAATTAAAGTAGAAATGAAAGAACTATAAGAGATTAAATCATTTCAATAATTGAGGAGAGAAATTTAAAGCAGAAAGGAGACAAGGTCGTGAAATTTACCGGAGAGACATAACACCGACGAAACATGTCAGCAGAAATCCAGGACCATAGGTAATGAATATATGATCTCATTTTACATGCACCACAGTTATATGGCAATAACACCTAACAAATTCATTTGGAGTCAGTAGTACATCTCATTTTCTTTCTTTAACGAAAACATCAAATTGGTACTCTTATAGAAGAAAAATGCCATAATTAAAACCGTCAATACACTTATGCTCCATTCTGATGCTTCCATTAACAGTAAACAATTACGGTTTTTGCGATTGGAGTGGTCTTGTTCATTGCTTAGCCTTATTGCAGAGAGTTGTTAGGAACTCATCTTTATCCAAAATTTAAATCATTTTGATGTTTAATATTAGGTCGAAAATCCAATCTAAATCATTTTAGATTACAGATCCAAAATTAAATTTTAGATTGAACTAAGGAAAAAATGATAGATTAAAATTCAATTAAGAGCCCTAAAAAGCTTCTGCAAAGAAATATTTTCATGATTTTCAACTCAAAATGATGAGAATCATCCCAAGATTAAATATCGAAATACTGGTTGCGAATCATAAAAGAAATTTGGGATGAAATTAGAGTTTTAAATACCTCCGATGATTGATGGTAGCGCCGCTAATAAACTCCACCGTCTCCTTCAACAGATCGGAAGAGGCGGAGATAAGTTTATCGGGGATGAGAAGTAGAGAAATGAAGACGTTTATCGACTGAGGAATGAAGAAATGAACCTAAGATAATTCATGAAAATGTTTGTTTTGGACTAAATTGTTTGACAAAGGACTAACCCGTTCATAATTTCGTAAATTAGGACTAACTGGTTATAGGCCTGAGAGGGTTGGACTATAGCTTCCAAAGCCCTAAAGCAATCCACATATGAATCAAACTTAAAATAACCACCAAGCAACTGACAACCGTTGGTTGGAATACGGAAGCCCTGCGTAATTCTCAGTTGAGAATGAGCCAGGAGTTCAGTACTCCCACCAACGGCAATTACAGATTTACTTGATGGCTAATCATATTGCAAAAATCAAATTCTAGAGAGCATAATGTATTATGAAAAATTGTATTACTTGTTATTGAAAGCTTAAAAGACATGGCTACATATAGCTAACATGTTAAAAACAACCTATCATGTTAAAACTACATCAACTTTACTTACATGGATACTTAATTTCTCATACATGTGCTAAAACTATCATGTTAAAAACAAGTAATTCTTAAAATTGAAAGGAATAAACTCAATAAAGCATCATATAATGAACACCAAGAAACTGACCACCGCTGGTTGGAATACCGAAGCTATTTGCAATTCTCAGTTGAGAATGAGCCAGGAGTTCGGTACTCCAATCAGCGACAATTCCATCTTTACTTGATGGTATCAAAAACAAGCATCATGTTCACACGACTAACAACTTAAACATATACGACTAACATCTTCAACAAATACACATATGAATCGGTTCTGACTGGTAAACACAGATGAATCGGTTTTGTACAAAACCCTAACTCGGCACAGAAAATAACTCTAACTCAAATTCTAAATCAAACCCAATGAAATGAAAAATTGTAAAACAAACTCTACATCATCAACAGCTGAATCGGTTTTGTAAAAAACCCTAACTCGGTAAGAAAATAAAACCCTAATCAACCAAACCCTATATCAAACACAAAAGAAAGCGAAAAACCCTAAATCTAACTATAAATAATACATTTCGAATCAAAACTAATCAGAAATGAAACAGAAAATAAAAAATAAAACCCTAATTAGGTGAGATTTATACCTGAGGGTGACGCTAAGAAATATGAGTTTGTGATATGAACTCTTCTTCTATGAAGTTGGGGTTTGTTTTCTGAGTTTGAGGTGAAGTTGGGGTTTGTTTTCTGAGTTGCAGAGACGGAGAGAACAAAGAGATAAAGAAAAGAAATGAGAGAAAAATTTTGGTCTATGGTCAAAAGTCCTCTCATTATGGGCTGTTTGGGTGGGAAACCAAATTTGGTTCAAAATTTAGAAGGATGTGCCCAAATTTAGGCGGGCTGTTTGGGTGGGAAACACACAATCCGCATGATACTTTTTTAGCCGTTAGATTAAAATTTGGAAAATCCCATTGGTTTAAACTAAGCATATGGATTGAGAAGAAAACACAAAATTTGGTAAACCAAACAAGGCTTCCCACTGTTAGATTGGCTTGTGATTTGATTTCCTTAAATTTGGTTCGTTTGATTACAAACAATTACAATAAAACCATTTAAAAGGTATAAACTCTAAATTCTAGAGACTTCGGCTTCAAACCTGACCACGAACTATGAATCATAAACGTCTGAAATGGGTTCTGACTTACAATTTAGCAGGAACGTGGACTACTATGAGACTGGAACTTCGCAAGAAGATGGATCTTTAGAAGTTTACAAGTAAGATTCCATGGAGATATTCTCATAAACCCCTAAACACACACGAATTTGCAAACTTCGAGAAGTGAACTTGTTCAGAGATCGAAACCTTGCCAGGAGTGGACTACTATTAGACTAGAAATTCGCATGAACAACGAATCTTTAGCAGTTTACAGGTAAGATTCTATGGGAATATTCTCATAAACCCCTAAACACACACGAATTCGCAAACTTCGAGAAGTGAACTTGTTCGAAGATCGAAACCTGGCCAGGGGTGGACCACTATGAGACTAGAAATTCGCATGTACGATGGATCTTTAGCAGTTTACGGGTAAGATTCCATGGGAATATTCTCAAAAACCCCTAAACACACACGAATTCGCAAACTTCGAGAAGTGAACTTGTTCGGAGATCGAAACCCGGCCAGGAGTGTACTACTATTAGACTAGAACTTTGCATGTATGATGGATATTTAGCAGTTTACGGGTAAGATTCCATGGGAATATTCTCATAAACCCCTAAACACACACGAATTCGCAAACTTCGAGAAGTGAACTTGTTCGGAGATCGAAACCCGGCAAGGATTGGACTACTATTAGATTAGAACATCGCATGGACGATGGATCTTTAGCAGTTCACGGGTAAGATTCCATGGGAATATTCTCATAAACCCCTAAACACACATGAATTCGCAAACTTCGAGAAGTGAACTTGTTCGGAGATCGAAACCTGGCCAGGAGTGGACTACTGTTAGACTAGAACTTCACATGAACAATGGATCTTTAGTAGTTTACGGGTAAGATTCCATGAGAATATTCTCATAAACCCCTGAACACACATGAATTCGCAAACTTCGAGAAGTGAACTTGTTCGGAGATCGAAACCCGTCCAGGATTGGACTACTATTAGACTAGAATTTTTCATGTACGATGGATCTTTAGCAGTTTACGGGTAAGATTCCATGGGAATATTCTCATAAACCCCTAAACACACACGAATTTGCAAACTTCGAGAAGTGAACTTGTTCAGAGATCGAAACCTAGCCAGGAGTGGACTACTATTAGACTAGAACTTCGCATGAACGATGGATCTTTAGCAGTTTACGAGTAAGATTCCATGGGAATAATATCATAAACCCCTAAACACACACGAATTCGCAAACTTCGAGATTGTTCGAGATCGAAATCCGGTCAGGAGTGGACTACTATTAGACTAGAACTTTGTATGTACGATGGATCTTTAGCAGTTTACGGGTAAGATTCCATGGGAATATTCTCATAAACCCCTAAACACAAACGAATTCGCAAACTTCGAGAAGTGAACTTGTTCGGAGATCGAAACCCGGCCAGGAGTGGACTACTATTAGACTAGAACTTTGCATGTACGATGGATCTTTAGCAGTTTACGGGTAAGATTCCATGGGAATATTCTCATAAACCCCTAAACACACACGAATTTGCAAATTTCGAGAAGTGAACTTGTTCGGAGATCGAAACCTGGCCAGGAGTGGACTACTATTAGACTATAACTTCGCATGAACGATGGATCTTTAGCAGTTTTACGGGTAAGATTCCATGGGAATATTCTCATAAACCCCTAAATATACACGAAGTCGCAAACTTTGAGAAGTGAACTTGTTCGGAGATCGAAACCCGGCCAGGAGTGGACTACTATTAGACTAGAACTTTGCATGTACGATGGATCTTTAGCAGTTACGGGTAAGATTCCATGGGAATATTCTCATAAACCCCTAAATACACGCGAATTTGCAAACTTCGAGAAGTGAACTTGTTCGGAGATCGAAACCTGGCCAGGAGTGGACTACTATTGGACTAGAACTTCGCATGAATGATGGATCTTTAGCAGTTTACGGGTAAGATTCCATGGGAATATTCTCATAAACCCCTAAACACACACGAATTCGCAACCTTTGAGAAGTGAACTTGTTCGGAGATCAAAACCCGACCAGGAGTGGACTACTATTAGACTAGAACTTCGCATGAACGATGGATCTTTAGAAATTTACGGGTAAGATTCCATGAGCAACCCCTAAACACACACGAATTCGCAAACTTCGAGAAGTGAAAAAAATTTAGCATAAGTGAAAAATTTAGCAGAAGTGAAAAAACTTATTAGAAGTGAAAAAACTTAGTAGAAGTGAAAAAAAAATGGCAGAAGTGATTTTTTTTTTTTATCAGAAGTGAAAATATTTATCAGGACGAAAAAAAACCTACGACGACTATTTCTAAGAGTTGTGAAAGGGCCATGAGAAAAAATTAGTACATCACAACTTCCATTTCTATCTCTAACCGTCCATTTCAACCTTACATCAATCTCTAACCGTCCATTGTTTTTATTTTTTTTCCTTTTTATCCTTTTCTTTTCTTTCCTTAACCTCCTCCACCTTAACCTCATTTTTTCTTATCTTCGAACTACTAAAACACCTCCTCCATCTGCCGAAACACCATCAATCAAACCACCATCACTCAACATCATCAACAAATCGAGGAAACAGATCGAGTTCCTTAAGTTTATCATCAACATATCATTTTTTTCTCCATCAACAGATCGCTGTTAACATCATCAACAAATCGAGCTTCTCCATCAACAGATCGAGCTTCTTAAGCACTGTTAATACCTTCTCGATCTGTTTCACGAGTCTGTAGCTGATTGCTTTAATTTTTTTGTAATTGTTTCATCTTATTTTGCATTAAATATAGGGTTTGATGATTGGGTTGCATTAAATTTGTTTTAAAAAGAATTCAATCATTGCATTTAATCCGTTTGATGATTTGGCGCATTAAATTTTGATGATCGGCGTGGATCAAATTTTTAGGGTTGCATTTAATTTCAATCATTTCTAACTGTTGCATTAATTTTTTTTGGGTTGTCCGAATTTAATTCAGGTGTAGATGCATTCAATTCTGGAAATGGTTGAAATTAATGTTTTTGGGTTGTTTGATTTTTGCAGATTGAGCTAACTGTATAGGGGAGCAGGTGAAGTACAAATTTGGCTGAAAAGAAGTCTAGCTAACTGATGGTATGTATGCACTCTAGTTGCTTGTTGTTTGATTTGTTCTGTGTAATGATAGATGTTGAGCTTTGAACCTTTAACACTTTATATATGTTTTAATATGAGAATTTTTTTTCATTGACAGTGGGAAGGAATTAAATAGAGATTCATATTGAACTGAACTAGGACGACTGACTCTTGACTTGTAAAATGATGAATAAAGATTGGGTTCGTTGGCCAAGGTAAAGCCAAGTCATAACTGTCTCTACGGGGTCATGGCTTGTAGATGCATTTTTTTCATTTGATGTGTATGTCTCATAATGAGATTAATCGATCTTAGTCTAACCATTGGAGTTTTAATGTAGGGGAAGTTCCATACGAGGATGCAGTAAAGAAGTTCGTAGAGTTGGCTCATGAGAAACTTGGAAATCCTTCTAAGTTTAGTTATCCTTGTGTGGATTGTAAGAATCTTGCTGCGCCACTTCCTCCTGGTACAATACATATGCACTTGCTAAAACGGGGTATGGATCATACTTACATTGAGTGGGTTCTTCACAGGGAGAAGGTTAGCAATTTTAATAATGTTCATGAAGAGGGAGCAACAAGTCAACGTACTTTATACCATATGTGGACAGATGCTAATGTTGAAGGTGATGTCGAACCATGGCAAGGGGTTTGTGAACATAGGCAGGACGAAGGGTTGCCAAACCACGACGAAGGGTTGCTGAACGAGATTGAAGAGGCTGACTTCCTTTTATACCCTGGTTGTACTACACACACGAAGCTATCTATGACTATTGAGTTGTATAGGCACAAGACATTAAATGGTTTATCCCGAAGGGCATTTGACGATCTCCTCAAGACAATTGGTTCCGTGTTGCCCCCAGGTCATTGTCTTCTTAAATCAACTTATGAAGTGAAGAAGTTGCTGAAAGCTTTCCAACTCACTTATGATAAAATACATGCATGTCAGAATGATTGTTGTTTGTTTAGAAATGATTTGAAAGACGCAGATAAATGTCCTAAATATCACTATTCTAGGTGGAAGGAAGACACATCTAACATGGAAGATGCTGACATGATAGATAAGCCCAAAAAGAAGATACCGGTGAAGGTGCTTAGATACTTCCCCATTGTGCCGAGATTAAGGAGATTGTATAAATCATCAGAGTTAGCTCAACAGTTGATATGGCACGCGACTCATAAGAGTAAAGATGGGAAGATACGTCATCCAATGGATTCTTTGTCTTGGAAGCACATAGACACAAAGTTCCCCGAGTTTGCTTCATAATCGCGTAATTTGCGTCTTGGGCTTGCTGCTGATGGATTTACTCCGTTTGGCGATCTTTCCCCAACCCACAGTTGTTGGCCGGTGTTGCTTGTGTTATATAATCTCCCCCATGAGCTGTGTATGCAAGGCGACAATATTATTTTAAGCTTGCTGATTCCAGGAAAGATACTGATTGATGATCTGATTAAGTTGTGGAATGACGGGGTCGAGGTTTATGATTCATATACTAAGACAATGTTCAACTTCTAGGCATTATTGATGTGGACGATAAAAGATTTTCCTGCTTATGGTAACCTATATGGATGTACGTATAAAGGGAAGGTAACCTTCCCTATTTGTGGTGATAATACTCTTTCAAACTGGTTGCCGTTTAGTCGTAAAACTGTTTACATGAATCATAGGATATTTCTACCTCATAATCATCCTCTTCGATCGAGTAAGAAGAAAGCCTGTTTCAATGGGGAGATTGAGAGGAAGGAAAAGCCACCTACTATGTCTGGTGCAGAGGCTTTTGAACATCAGAGAAGTATTGTGAATGACTTTGGAAAACTGAAGCAGAACGAGATGGATAAAAGGAAAGCTAAAGAGGAAAAGAAGAATAATAAGAAGAAGAATAAGAAGAAAAATGGTCAGAGTAGTGCGGCAACAAGTGCAAATGACGGTAACTCTAAGTGTGGGAAGCGGAAAAGAGAAGTTGCTACTGATGCCGGTACGACTGCTGGTGCTAGTTCTGGTGCACAGGATGATGACCATCCGATATTTAACAAACAGTCAATATTTTTCGACTTGCCTTACTGGAAGGTAAGTTATAACCCCAAATTATCTTCTTCTCAGTCTGAAATTCCTATATGCATTCTAAATCTTAGTTACGAAATGTACAACTCAAGTGAGTTCTCATACTTTTTATGTTATATGTTCCTTCCTTCTTAGGAATTGTTACTACGGGACAATATTGATGTTCATACGGAAAAAAAAAAACGTCTGTGAGAGTGTCATTGGTACTATATTGAATATAAAGAACAAAAAAAGATGGCTTAAATTCCCGTAATGATCTGAAAAGTATGGGAATCAGAGAAGACTTGCATCCAAAAATCAAAAATGGCAAAACATGGCTTCGACTAACACCTTATAACTTAAGCGAAAAGGGAAAGGGTATATTTTATAATAGGATGAGAAATTTGAAGGTTACATATGGGTATAGTTCTGATCTTAGGAGGCACTTCTCGAAGGATGGTTGCTTGGGTGTCCTTAAGGCTCATGATTACCATGTTCTTCTGCAACAAATATTACCTGTAGCTTTGAAAGGACTTTTACCTGATGGGCCAAGTACTGCCATATTTCGGTTATGTTCTTATTTTAACGAAATATGCCAAAGGGCAGTTGATCTCACTAGATTATTAGAACTTGAAGAAAAAATTGCTGAGACTTTGTGTATGTTAGAGATGTACTTCCCTCCATCATTTTTTGATGTGATGGTACACTTGACAATTCACCTAGCTCGAGAAGTGCGTTTATGTGGACCCGTACAATATCGTTTGATGTATCCATTTGAAAGGTATTACTTGTTTCATTAGTATGAATATTTATTTATTCATTTTAGGTACAATGTTATAGTTTTTTTCTGTGTAAATGAGAGTTTGGTGCTAATAATTAAAGGTTTGGTATATCGCAGGTATATGAAGACATTCAAAGAATACGTAAAAAATTATGCACAACCTGAAGCATGTATAGCAGAGTGTTACCTGGGAATGGAGTGCATCAGGGATTTTGATGTTCATGAGGAAAAACCTTCTAAAGGAGGAGTAAATCAAATCCGTAATGAAGACATTCAACATGATTCCACACCGGCAGGGCGTCCTCTTTCAAGAGGTGTTCAAGTGTGTATTGGTAGTGATATGCTAAAGATCGCTCATAGATATGTGCTTTTTAACACGTCAGTAATTGAACCATATAGAACGTAAGTATGAAGTTATATGTTCATTTAAAATTTTTAGCAGTATAAACACTTGTGTTTTACGGATATTTTCCATATTACTTTTTTTCTTATAAGAATGCATATGGATGAGTTAAGATCTTCCGATACTGCCAGTGAAAACCAACTCCTTTCCATACACTCAGAAACATTTGCAGATTGGTTAAAGCAAAAGGTACGTGCACCACCACTTGGTCATTTGTTATATGTTTGCAGTTTATTAGATTCATTTTTCTTGAGTTTGTAGTACCTCTTTTTAGGATTACCCACAAAACAAGTTATATTTCACTACTAGAGATGATTATGTTATTCACTTCTGAATTAGCTTTTACCAAGCCAAAACATAGATCTTGCGCCCATTACTGTGGTCACTTGTGTTCTGCTAACTAAATTTTATTGATAGGTTAAAATGCAAATTGGTCAAGGCATGTCAGTATCAAATACAATAGTGTGATTGTCATATGGTCCTTTAGAAAAATGTGTATCATATAAAGGCTTGCAAATAAATGGGTCAAGGTTTATTACGAAGGATATTCAAAGAGTCACACAGAACAGTGGTGTTTCAATTGAATCAAAATCTTTAGTTGCATCATCACAAATAAGCAGTGATTTCTATGGCGTTTTAGAACAAATTCTCGTGTTGGACTACCAACATATGTTTAAAATTCCCTTATTCAAATGTGACTAGGCTCACACCTATTTTGGTGTCAAGCTAGAAAAATGTTTTACATTGGTCAACTTACGTCAGCATAAGAACCAATATCAAAATGATCCATTCATTTTAGCGTCACATGCCCGGCAAGTTTTCTATTCTCGAGAGTCAGATACATCTAATTGGTTTGTGATGTTGAAACCACCACCAATGGGTTTCCATGAATTAGAGGAATACAATGAACAGGAAGACACAAGTTTCCAATCAGTGGAACCTTCAACTCTTGGCTTACAAATGGATGACGAGACCGAGATTTATGCAAGAACTGATGCTGAACCTATCTTAGTGGTTCCGATAAAGAAGAAGAACAAGAAGAAAAAGAAAAACAAGTGCCGCTGATGGTGGGTTTACTCTTTTTATTTCTACTAAATTTGGGTATTTTTTCTTCTTCATATTTCTTCTGATTGTATTTTTGCTTTTAAATTTACATGCTATCTGTATCTCTTTGTGACTTATACTATTGTTGGTATGATATGCTATATATTTGTTTCTCTTGAGATGAACCCCCCCTTTTTTTTTTAACTCCACCATTGAATGATATATCATTTCATAGCCGGTCTCAATCCCGGATAAATGAGGAGAGAAAAGGGGATTTATTGAGTTCTAAATGCAGATGGTCTGAAGAGCATGTGCAGAAATTGGTTACTTAAATCAGGCGCTAGTCTCTAATCTTGCAGTTGGGTTTGTTTGTTGGCGATCTTCATAACTTTGAACTTTTGGAGCTTCTTCCCAGGATCGTGTTTCTGAAGACAATACTTGCATGAATCGAGCATCTTGTGGGTGTTGATTGAAATGTGATTGCAGGCCTTGTATAATTCAGAGAATGCCTTGTATGTTTCAGGCAAAGTGGTGCATTTGCTGGCCTTTTTTTAAGGCTCAGTTGAAAGTTTTGTTACATATAAAAATATATGTACAATATAATCAAACATGTAAATGTGGAAGGATTGTTAAAATCCCAGACTTTGACAGAGGAGGCTCAGGTTCGACTCACAGATACCTCATTTTTTCTTCAAAGTCAATTTTTAATTTGACAACTCTTATAAAGGTTGTAGAAGGTCTATTTATCTTCTTATCTTTTTAATCTCCCATCACTTATTCTCCTCCACTTATATTCTTTCCTTCAGTTTTTCCTCCTCCTCCATCTCCTGAACCACCACCAAGCAACAGATCGAGCTTAAAATTTCTTCACCAACAACACCTTCTCGATCTTTTAAGGAAGGTTTATTTAAGTATTACATGGTCTGATTATATAACCCATTGTAGTGTTTTATTATTTTTTTGATTTCCTACTTGGATAGAATAGATCTATTAATGATGAATAATAATACTGTTAAAATTACACAAAATGATGATATTGAATTACTTCAATTTCAGTTGAGTTGATAAATGTCAAATGAATTAGTCATGGGTGAATCAGTGTAGATTTAAGAAATTTCCTTGTAAGTGAATCAGTGTAAATTTAAGAATTTTTCTTCAATTGGGCTTTAAAAACACAGAATTAGTCATAGGTGGAGGTGTGAAAGATTCTCCAAGCAATAGTAGCAGCAGCAACAGCAACAGTAAGATGAAAATGAAAAAAATCCTAACTGAGTGTGCGTGCTATGTGTGAACAAGGGAATCATGAGACAAAAGTGTGTCCTTGGCTCTATCCTAGGTGCAAACATGTTCCTTGTAATGGTGTGAGAGCATTTCTACGATCTACAACAACTGAAACCTATGCAAAAATGTTTTTCAAGTGCACCATACCTACCCGCACCTACTTTGAATGGTTCAATGATGCTTCGGACCCTTGCAAAGACAAGTTATTGTTGTTACCATCAGAGAAAAGCTGTGATGCTTGTGGAGAAGATGACCACTCTTATAAAAATTGTCCACTGCACAATCAGTTGTTGGTAGGCCTCGGAATGTGTATATTTTTATGACCTACTTGTAATACCGCAAGTGCACGGTGTCTTGGTTGTAGGACTGAGCAAGTGCGGGTCGAACCACAGAGACTTGTGGTGCTCTTGTATGATCTAAGGCTTCCTCAACTGATTTCAAGTGTGACAGAGTAACAAAAGGGTGTTTTGTGCCGAAACGGCTGAGTTTGAACTGAACTGACGCTAAACTAAGGCAAAGAAGTAAACAGATAGAGATACTAGGGTGTCGAATCCACCACCTAAACTCAGCTAAGTCAGTTCAACTTTGATCATGTTCTCGTCCCTTATAATGGCAAGTCTGCCATTCATCCAGGGTCTCAATGGATAGCTTACTATCAGCTAAGGTAATTAACTAATTCCTAGTATTAGCTGTCTTGTCATAGTACAACTAATCACAAATCGTTTCATTACTCGGGTGATCAAACTTATCCTAAGATGGATATCTAATCGCAATTAGGTATCTCTCCCAAGCACTAGCCGTCTTCTCGGGCACAACTAGTCCGAGGATTGATCACAGGCAATGAGGTATGAATTGCAACACATTCACATAGAATTAACTCACTACAATGCATACATGGCATGCACTCGTGAAAGTAAGATGCAAAGTGTTCCGATTATATGTATCCTAAACCTTTGGCAAACAACCAAGAACAATTAACAAAATATAAACCAACATTAGCAATGATTATGGGTTTCATCCGAACCCTAGCAATTTGAACTAAAACATGATACAAAACAATTAAAGCACAAAATAAACCTAAGTGAAGCACTGGCTAGTCCAGCATGATTCTAACATCCAGCAACACTTCCTATTTATACATGCAACCCAAAATACATAACCCTAATTCCCAGAAATCGAAATTAAAGAGAAAATAAATCGAAAAACACTTCACCCATTCTCTCAATCGGTTGTTGGCTCTACTCATGCTTCTCGACTCCCTTGATTGATTTATGAGAGAACCTAGTCTTGTTTATCTTTAACATAGCTTATAGGGTTATGAGAAGCTATTTTAGAGATAAACACAACTTGGGTGTAGCGGAATAGGGGTGGTAGTTGGCTCTGGTGTCGATGGTGGTGATGGTGACAAGAGGGATGGTGGTGATGGTGCGGCTCTGCAAAGGCATGGGGGAGGGGTTGGAGCTCGCAGAGGGAAGAGAAGCGAGAGAAGGATGGAGAGAAAATGGGTAGGTCGATTAGGGTATAGGGTGTTGGGTGATTCAGTGTATAGCGGATGCATCGAAATTTGATGGGAAGGCTCCAGCGAGCGTAGGATCTCGGTGAGGAAGATCTGAACGGCTGAAGATGACTCGGGGCGATTTGGTGTGGAGCAGGGACATCGAGAGAGGATGCGAGCGATGGAGTGACCGTATGATGCATCTCAGGCGAGATCTCAACGGCTCGGGATGAGCGGGTTCGGATCCGGTCGTGGGTAACTCTAGCCCATGTCTTCCTTGTTGGGTTGCAACCGATTCGCGCGGAGCTTCGGCTATCTGCTCCATAGATGCTCGACTCAATTCTTCTCGCTCTTTTGGCTCCTCAATTTCTCCGAGCTTTATTTATTGCCTAAAAACACAAAAATTAATTAATACAAATATTTATTCTTGAAAACAAAGAAAACACGAGAACTGGGATAATATCTCGATTTCTAAGCGCAAAAGATGAGTAAAATGCCAATAAAAAGGTGTATAAATATGCACTATTTGGCACTCATCAAATACCCCCAAACCTGAATTTTACTTGTCCTCAAGTGAAACGAAAAATAAGAAATCCTAACTATACCCCATCGCAGTCTCTCGAATGCATTTAGCGTATGCACTAAGCCTTTAAACCCCTAGGTGTCCCTAGTGGACGAGTTGTAGTCTCGTGAGGGTTTACCGAGAGGTGTACCCACAAAACCTTCTCCAACTTCGTAGTGTAAAAGAGTCTCAAGCCTCCAAGAAGCTATGAGGACTTAGAGTTTCTACGCGTGCTAGTAACATGAAGTTAGAACTACCAAAGAACGCATTCTCATCCTTAAGTCTTTGAGCGAGAAGTAACCATACCATATGAAAGAATTGATTCGATTGTGATCATAAGTCTCAACTTCGCCTCACCATTAGGGTTTTATGATAATTGCACTCAAAAAGATCGCTTTTTTAGTCTCTCATGTGTGCGAGCGGGAATAAAGAGAGAAATCATGCACACGTTGTAGGTAAGAAGGATAACCTTCCGAAATAAAATCTGGAGACTCCACGAAGTGTGGACAAAAGAATCTTTTTCTCGATGATCTCTAAGAAAGGAAATCAACCATTAGCAAGGGGTGGGAGTACTCACTCACTTCTCACCCGATCGGCAATTAATATCACTCTCTCATAAGAAACCATAGAAACGTCTTCAATCTTCGGTCTTCGGTCTTCAAATGTTGATGACGAACTTCTACACTTCACAAAACTTGACAATTTTTAACTTTTCTACTCAAATTCCTTGTTGTTTGGATTTTTCTTTTTGAACTCTTCTTTACCATGGTGGTAGCAAAAATAAACTACAATATTTTTTTTATTTTATTTTTTTTGATTTTTTGATTTTTTTTTTTTTTTTTAATTACAAAAAGTGAAAATAAAAATACAAATAATGACACAACTAAATCCATGGACAAAGGACTTTATCACTCAATTTTCCACAACTTGTATTGTCTTGATTTCACAAATTTTATTAATTCTCATCCTATTTTCTTTTCTTTGTTGCACATAAACCTTGGACTATATCAATTTTTCTTTCCATATTCTGATGATGCTCCGTTTGCTGACGATGATGTGTTTCTATGGGTCTTGCTGATTGAGAGAGAGAGTGATGCTAACTGCAATTCGGTATTTAGAAGAAGTTTTCATCTTTAGACGTCACCCTCATGATTGACAAAAACTAGCACTCAAGAGATCAAAAGTAGTCTTTGAAATTGGTGCGAAGTTGGGTAGCTCACCATTCCTACCCTAATTTACGTAAGGTGACACACACTCTAACTGTGACTTTTCTAGAAAGTTGCAAAAAATTGAAGGTTGGTGCCTCACTTGATGTAAAATGGGTAGTCTCCACTATGGGTGATCACAATTCTACTACCGAATATCTAAACAACACCTAATTCGCCCTCCGGTATGGTTAAATCCAACTTTAACGCTCTAATCAACTAAGAAACCCGATTGCGTTTTCCGGTACTTCCAATTTCTGTTATTTCGGTCAGAATCTCTATGTAAACATAGCTAGAAGCATGCTAGTGACTCTAAAATCTCTAAAAGTTGGAGGTTTTTACAAAAAGAGATTATTATTTTTTATTTATTTTTTTTTTTTTTTTGAAAATAAAAGGTAAAATAAAAGATTAAAAACTCTAAATGCAAATGCACCCCCAAACCTAAATCAAACATTGTCCTCAATGTGTCAACAGATAGGAAAAATTTAAACAAGTCACATACCATGAGAACTATCTTGAAAAGAGAAAAGGGAAGAGATTAGGATGTCGGCGGAAGCAAGGTTGGAGCTTCACTAGTCAAGGCTAGAATCCAACATTCTCAAGGAGATCATATCGGATTAGCACAATATAAGCACAAGAAGACTCAACCGATTCAAGAAAAGAAAAATTTAACAAGTCCTACTGGATATATACAATGAAAATTCACCATAAACTAACAATCTAAAGAGTTGAGGATCAACCCAATAGAAAATATATACAAACATCAACAAAATTTTACACATGGATATAACATGAGAGTGCAAGTAAGATCTGAGATGTGAAGGAGTTTCCCCCAAACCTAAACTTGTGAACGGGTGTGTTTGGGAGCACAAAATCTTGCAATTTTAAAGGTACATCATGCAAAAGGTCTAACTCAAAATGAGTTTTACTAATAACAAAAAGACATACACATTCCAACTGTGGCTCCTTAAGAGTGTTATACTTTGATGCAAAATAGTCCAAGAGGACTTGGGAAGCACAAAGCTCTAGGCCTAAGTTAGGCATTTTTAGAAAAGTTGGTTTTGCAATTTTGTTAAAAACTACACCTAGGTTTGGTGGAGGAGTTTCAATTTGTGACTTAGGAGAGAAAGTAGGTACATCTAAGTTGTTTTCATGCATAAGATCATTTGCACCATCACATACTTTCCTAAGGTCAGAAGAGGGTAAATCATGTTCATCAAAGATAGAACAATTCATCAATCACCATGTCATAATCATCGAGAAGCGGCAACATATTGTGATATGGGCAGGAATCGTATTTCACAACAATAATATCATGATCCAAAAGAACATTAGTGTCAACGAAGATTCATCCTTTCCTAAGTCACAAACAAGTTGTGTAGCATGCTCACATTCACCAAGAATTTCACAAACCCAAGCTCGGAATCAATATCACATATATGAATGTTAGAAGAAGTGTCATTCATAGGGTTCACAAAGAGACGCCTAACGTCTCTGAACTCAAAGATTCTATCATATTATCTGCATACACATGCTCTTCTAACATATCATATTCATCATCATCATCATCATAACAAAAATGCATTTCCCTATTAGCATTTCTATTATACCCATTTACCTCTAGATTAGGTTCATATTCAGTGTTCGTTGCATGAGTAGGAAGAGAAACACTATTTTCAAGATTTTCTTTATTAGGGACAATAATCATTCTATCATGAACTGCCTTCCATTCTTCTTTTTCTAAATGAATAAGGTTCATCTTTAAGAACATGTGACATTGTTCAATGGAGGGAGAGTCTTCAATAGTGGGTATGCATGTTTCATATGAATAATCATTAAATGGTTGTGCACATTGTTCACTATAGAAGGGATGATCATCATGTTGTTATATGGATGGTCATGTATTGCATTCGATTCAAGCCTAGCATTTTGTTCCATGAGCGTTTCCATTAGTGATTGTAAACAAGGAGTCTGGGAGTATAAAATTGTTCAACTCCCCACTTGTGGTGACTGATACATGTGCTCATGATGGTTAGGGTATGAGTACTCAAGGTCAGGGCCCTGAGAAGGCTCATAATATGCCCTAAAATCATTATGGTCTATGGGGGTTTCATATGGTGAAGCGTGCCCGTAAGCAAGCTCTCTAATGGATTTGGTTCCATCCCCAGATGCAGACCAAAATCCTGACATGATTTATCAACTCAAATTGAACTCAAAGCCCAGTTGAAGTGGACTAAGTTTGGTTTTTAGTGGGATTGGTTTGGTTTATGTGGGTTTTGGTTTTGATGGGTTTCATTTGGTTTTGTTTGGGAAAGTTTGGTTTATGTGGGTTTTGGTTTGATTGGGATTTGTTATTTGAAACCCAGGTTTTGTGAAACTGCACAAAAAAGTATAGCCCCGAGGTGGATTGATTGTGAGCAGCCCAGATTAGGTTGAGTTGGGCTCGGTTTGGTGTAATCCCAAGTTAGATGAACATGTGCAGCCCAATGAAAGGGGTATAGCCCGAAGAGACTATGGGCTCAGTTTGGTTGCGGCCAGGTTGAGTTCAAAGGCGGCTTCAAGTGCTCGGCCCAATATTTGGGCTTCAACTTATGCAGCCCAGGTTGTGCAATGCACTTGTGATTCTTGCACAGCCCCAATATTTGGGCTTGATTTGGTTTTGTGGGCTTAGTTGTTTTGCGGCTTAGGTTGAGCCCAATGGGTGGGCTTCAGTTGTGTGCAGCTTACTAGTTCTGTGCACACAATCTTTGCAACTTAGCTCAGGGTAGTAGCTCACTAGGCACAAAGTTGACACTCAAATTTACAACTCAAATGGATATACCAAAGATAGCATCGGGTTTGTCAACGGGGTTTTTGCACCAAAAGTGTAAAGCGGATGGTTCACGAGGTGTCACACACGGTTTAGAGCTAGTTACAACTTAGACAACCAGTCAAATTAACCTACCGGTGCAAAGATTTCGGTGGTGTGAGAAACGCCTAACACGGTTTATCATGCAATCAAAGCTCGGTTTTCACTCAAGCTCACAGCTTCAGGCACATCGGCCTAAGGACAGGGCAATGCAAGGCAAGGTTTCACAAGACACACAAGGCACGGGCGAGCTCGGGGTTACGCCCGTGGTATGCAAGGTTCACTGCAGATGCAACAATTGGAAAGATTGCAGCTTAAGCTCTCAGCCTACAGGGGCTGGAGTTAAACTCAAGTGTTTGTTAAAAACCCAAACTTCACAAAGTGAAGAGACGGCTAGTTCAGCCAATTTTCAATGCACGTAACACACACAAACAGATAGCTCAACAAGATCAATAAATTTTCATTTACGCACCATAAATAGCCACTCGCCCATTGCAAGGTTTGCATAAGTTTACGAGCCTACACAAAAGACACGATCTACACGAGGTACACATTGGGTTATGCTCAGGGTGATGTGCACGTTTTCAGGCTGGGTTCAAACATGCATTCAGGGTCTGCAAAAATAGGTTATGCTCAGAGCTTGGCAGCCTTACAAGGTCTGTTATCATCAACAGTCAATTCAATGCTACACGAGACTCACAAAGTACTCGCATTTGGTAAGCCTACCTTATTTGTATGTTAATACAAGGTTCAATTACAATGACCTCAAGTTCTGTGCTCCTTGCCTTCCCTTTCTTTGGTTGCTCAGCAAAGAAGAGTACAAAGTGTCCGTGCACAACGAGCTCAGTACCTTACGAGTCACGGGGCTTGCTAAGTTGCATACCACATGCACTGTTAGCTCAACAAAGAAGTTTCGGTTCAAGAAAGGTGCATGTTAAAGAAAAGAGATCGAGAATTGGATCGACGAGGATTTGACAGCTAAGCTATACTAACACAAGGCTAGAGTTAACAATGCAAGGTGAACTGAGCTACAAGGTGAACCGAGCTACAGCTATAATGCAAATTAGAATGAAAATTACACCTAAGTTACACTAAGTTAAACAAGAAAAGGAAGATTACAGATGGAATGAAAGGTTGAAAAATTAACAACAATAGATGCAAGTAACAAAAATAGATGCAAGTAATAAAGGATGCAAGTGATGGTTGAAATAACTAAGTTACACTAACACAGAGTTAAAGATAACAATGCAAGGCATATATACAGGGTTGAAAATCAGTAAAGCTTAGCCGAAAATCACAGGGCACACGCCAAGTCCCCGGCAACGGCGCCAAAAACTTGGTAGGCCTCGGAATGTGTATATTTTTATGACCTACTTGTAATACCGCAAGTGCACGGTGTCTTGGTTGTAGGACTGAGCAAGTGCGGGTCGAACCACAGAGACTTGTGGTGCTCTTGTATGATCTAAGGCTTCCTCAACTGATTTCAAGTGTGACAGAGTAACAAAAGGGTGTTTTGTGCCGAAACGGCTGAGTTTGAACTGAAGTGACGCTAAACTAAGGCAAAGAAGTAAACAGATAGAGATACTAGGGTGTCGAATCCACCACCTAAACTCAGCTAAGTCAGTTCAACTTTGATCATGTTCTCGTCCCTTATAATGGCAAGTCTGCCATTCATCCAGGGTCTCAATGGATAGCTTACTATCAGCTAAGGTAATTAACTAATTCCTAGTATTAGCTGTCTTGTCATAGTACAACTAATCACAAATCAGTTTCATTACTCAGGTGATCAAACTTATCCTAAGATGGATATCTAATCGCAATTAGGGTATCTCTCCCAAGCACTAGCTGTCTTCTCAGGGCACAACTAGTCTGAGGATCGATCACAGGCAATGAGGTATGAATTGCAACACATTCACATAGAATTAACCTGACTACAATGCATACATGTCATGCACTGTGAAAGTAAGATGCAAAGTGTTCTGATTATATGTATCCTAAACCTTGCAGCACAACCAAGAACAATTAACAAAATATAAACCAACATTAGCAACAGATTATGGGTTTCATCTGAACCCTAGCAATTTGAACTAAAACATGATACAAAACAATTAAAGCACAAAATAAAACCTAAGTGAAGCACTGGCTAGTCCAGGCATGATTCTAACATCCACCAACACTTCCTATTTATACATGCAACCCAAAATACATAACCCTAATTCCCAGAAATCGAAATTAAAGAGAAAATAAATCGAAAACACTTCACCCATTCTCTCGAATCGGTTGTTGGCTCTACTCATGCTTCTCTGACTCCCTTGATTGATTTATGAGAGAACCCTAGTCTTGTTTATCTTTAACATAGCTTCTAGGGTTATGAGAAGCTATTTTAGAGATAAACACAACTTGGGTGTAGCGGAATAGGGGTGGTAGTTGGCTCTGGTGTCGATGGTGGTGATGGTGACAAGAGGGATGGTGGTGATGGTGCGGCTCTGCAAAGGCATGGGGGAGGGGTTGGAGCTCTGCAGAGGGGAAGAGAAGCGAGAGAAGGATGGAGAGAAAATGGGTAGGTCGATTAGGGTATAGGGTGTTGGGTGATTCAGTGTATAGCGGATGCATCGAAATTTGATGGGAAGGCTCCAGCGAGCGTAGGATCTCGGTGAGGAAGATCTGAACGGCTGAAGATGACTCGGGGCGATTTGGTGTGGAGCAGGGACATCGAGAGAGGATGCGAGCGATGGAGCGACCGTATGATGCATCTGGGCGAGATCTCAACGGCTCGGGATGAGCGGGTTCGGATCCGGGTCGTGGGTAACTCTAGCCCATGTCTTCCTTGTTGGGTTGCAACTGATTCGCGTGCGGGCTTTGGCTATCTGCTCCATAGATGCTCGACTCCAATTCTTCTGCTCTTTTGGCTCCTCAATTTCTCCGAGCTTTATTTATTGCCTAAAAACACAAAATTAATTAATACAAATATTTATTCTTGAAAACAAAGAAAACACAGAATCTGGGATAATATCTGATTTCTAAGCGCAAAAGATGAGTAAAATGCCAATAAAAAGGTGTATAAATATGCACTATTTGGCACTCATCAGTTGTGCTTCTCTTCAACCTGTAATTACAAACTCAACCTAAAAATATGCAACAATCAACACAATAAGAACATAGATTACCTTGTATGTGAAAAATGTGGAGCTTTTACATGGGCTTCGGATGCTATCTTCTTTGCTGCAAAAGAAAAAGTTAGAGTTTCTACAAATCAAATGGCTGATCTAGTTACAAATCTAGGGAAATGTCTACGTATATAATAAGATTTCATTTTATGTGTAAGACCTGATTTCATTTTATCTGTTTCAGATTTCATTTGTATGACTTATATTATTGTTGCTATGATATGCTATATGTTCCCGGATAAAGGAGGAGAGAAAAGGGGATTTTTATTGCAGTCAATACTTCAGATCTTTCAGCATTTGCATCTTCTTCAGTTTGCTTCACCAGAACTTGCATGTCTATAATTCAGAGAATGCCTTGTATGTTTCAGGCAAAGTGATGCATTTGCTGGCCTTTTTTTTAAGGCTTAACTTAAGATTTTAGTACATGTTGAAGTATATGTAAAATATGGTTAGACATGTATATGTGTTACTATGGTTTGAATCCCATACTTTGACAGAGGAGGCTCATGTTCGACTCACATGAGCCTCATTTTTTTTTCAATGATATTTGTACTATTACAACTCTTATGACGGTTGTGAATATGATCACCAATAAACAAAACATAAAAGTACCAATATTGTGAGTCCGGAAGGATGGTTGATGACTTATACTAACACCTAGTAGGCTTGGGTTCGAACCTTACTAGGAACATTTTTAAAAATAATTTTTGTTTTATCTTCAACAACCCTTATGGAAGTTGCTACACAGTGATTCACTACTTTTACGGTATGAGTTGTTAAATTCTAAAGGTGGTCATTACTCTGTGTAACTCTTTTCACACAAACGTAGTGGTTTAGATTCTCGTCACTACTCTTTGGTCCTCTCTGGTCCTAAGAGTTGGACGTTTGTTTACTTTGACAACTTTTGTTTGAAAAAGGTTGTAAAACATGCCACCTTTTACGACTTAAAAAATACGAGTTATCAATCTACAGTTGTAGATCACTATTTTTCCCGTAGTGGTGGGATCTAGGGTTTTCTTCATTTTTGGCCGGCCCCTTTTCTTGACCAATAAAGTCTCTCTAAACTCGCCACCATACATTAAAGGCCAAACGCACCCTGCCGCGCCACCATACTAACTAGCAAGCCAAACAAGCCCTGCCACAACAACATATTAATCGGCATGCCAACATGCCACTCTGCCGCAGTAACATGCCACGAGCCACTTTAGCCTTGGCCATACCGCCAAGCCCTAACTTTGGCCAGCTGCCAAACCCTAGCCTTTGGCCATGCCGCTAAGCCCTAACTTGGGCCACGACGCCAAATTTTAGCTTTGGTCACGCCGCCAAGCCTTAACTTTGGCCACGACGCCAAATCATAGCCTTGGCCATGCCGCCAAGCCCTAACTTTGGCCACGACGCCAAACCCTAATTTGGGCAAAGTTGCCACCCCAACTAAGCCAAGTAGCGTTTCCTAGAGCGTTGGGATTGATGTGGCAACAGGGCCAATGTTTCCACGCCACATTTGGTTCTAACACCGATGTACCAAAGTCTAGCGGCCAAGGCTACGCTAGACGCTACTTCGTGCCACTGGCATGTGCTAACTATTCCAGCCACGCCACCATGCCACAGTCATGCCGCACGTGCTAAATAGGGTTGTGATGCTCCAAACCCTAATTTAGCTAAAAGTTGCCATGCCAACTGGATCCAGTGACTCTCCAAAGGCCTTAAGATTAACTTAGAAACAGGGCCAATGTTACCGAAGTCATATTTGGGTCTAATACCAATATGCCACGAAATCTGCTACGGCAACGCCACTGGTACGCCGCCATGCCATGGCTACGCCAGACGCCACTATGCCAATGGCGTCACTTTTCTATACAACAAGATATGACCATAATCAATGGCCATCCTTCCTCATGAGATACAATCTCAGCCATCCAAGTTCGCCACTGAACTGACGGACTTGTGGCAGATTCCAGGCAACTAGCTAGTGGCCATGGCTACGCCAGGCGCCACTTTCACCACCGTGCCACTGGCATGCACGAGATATGCCAGTCATGCTGCAGTGCCACCGGTATACACCAAAAACGCCATTGTGCCATTACCAGGCGCCAACAGAAGGTAGCCATAATCAACGACTACCCTTCCTCATGAGATGCAATCTCAGCCATTCAAGTTCTCCACTGATGAGCACGAAAGTGCGACGCATTTTCACCCATAAATACATTAGTTGGGCCTCATTTTATCACTAATAAAATTGTTTGTAGGTGTTTTTGTCAAATAAGCTCTTATGGAAAAAGTTGCTCGAAAAGTGGTTTTTGTAATTTTGGAGGACACATGTTATTCGGACTCTCGCTTTTGGATAAGGGGCACCCAATTACTAAGGGGCACCCTAATTGCTATTCGCACTCCCGGATTGGATAAGGGGCAGTCATCTTCTTCATTTGAATTTTGAATTTTGGCGGGAAAATGGTTGCAGAATTAGGGTTGAAGATTTGGAGGTGTTCGAACGAGATTCAATGGTCAAATCAAATGGGTTTGTTCCCGGTACCTAAACAGTGCAGTATGGGTCATCGTTTCGATCAAATTTAGCTAGATAATCAACAATCGATGAAACAAAGAAGAACATTTTTAAGGGAAAAGAATGGCAGTGAAGAAACAGATTTTTGGCTCGAGTTTTGGAGGAATTTTAGAGAGACTTAACCGCTGAAACTTCTTGAGCGGACTTGTTTTGGCTTAACAGGGATGGTATAATGATTTGATTCAACAAAGTTGGGCTGGAAATTCAGATTCGAAGAAAACAGGGAAGGCAAAAAACCCGAGAGTTCTGTCAAGAACTTTAGAAGTTTGAGAGAGATTAAACCTCGGATTTGGATTGGAACCAGCCTGTTTCTACGAAACATGATTGGTATAGTTATTGGTGTCGACTAGACTTGGCTGAATCATCAAACAGAGAAGAATCAAGGAAGGAATATATATTCTCGACTTTATTTCTGGAAAGTGTTTGAGGACGGCGCGTGTCTGAATTATTTGTGCAGTTTAAGGAAGTAATATTCTCTGGATTTTATTCTAATAATTGAGAGAGATTTTGTCAATCCAGAGATGCGTGGAAAAGTTAAAGAGAGAAAGATATCTCGGTGATTTGGCAGAGGAAGTAAAGACGAGATATATTGCATTTAATCGAGTGATTGAGGGTGTTGGTGATGTATAAATAGGTTGTTGGTGTCACAGGGGAGGCCATCGAGAGTTGGGAGCGATTAAGAGTCGGCGGATCACTGCGAGTGATTCTCTGCGAGTGCTAGGAAGAAAAAGAGTTGCAGAAGAACACGGCGAAGTGTCGTTCTCAAGAACACCAAGAATGACACATTGGAACGTCGTTTAGGAAACGTTGTCTGTGATAGTTCCATTGTAACAGTTAGTTTTGAATCTACAACATTTTATTCAAATTTGAGACACCTGCTTTGTAACAGAGAGTCTGCAACGCATATTTGCGTAGCAAATTCGCTGCTTTATTAGTTTTCCACTTCTTGTAAACACCGTTGAGCGATGAATAAATACTTTGAGCGTGTTTTCAACATGAGAAGCTAAGCCCCGACTCTGGGTCGACGGAGGAAGCCGAATTTCATACGTGGGTAATTTTAATTAATTCTTTATATGACTTTTGCACTAATTAAAATAGAATTAGGATTTGAAAAAATTAGTTATCATTTTATTAGATGGGTCATGCTTGCTTAGATGTTTGATGGCCCATGCTTACGATTTATAACTAATGTTTGGAGAATTTACATTGGCAAAAATAAGAGTCCTTGTTGTTTTGTTTATTGAGCGATAATTGTTGAAGAATAATAATTGAACCTATTAATATGAATGCTATAAATCCTAGACCCAAAGACTCTCGCTTTTGTTTATTATTGTCGCTGTTGTTTAAACCTTTAAATTTAATCTTCGCAAGTCTGAGAGAACGAATCTTAATTACTACTACGAAAACTAAGAAAAATCTAAATCATTTTGGCGCCGTTGCGACGCGGATTTGTTTGTAGATTAATTTTTAGGTTTTTTTTTTTTTTTTTTTTTTTTTTGTACATTTTCTTTTTCCTTTTTATGCGTTTCTTTTTGTATTTATTTTCAGGGAATTTTTGAGGGTGATGACTTCTTCTGAGGAGACGTCACCTACGATGACGCTGGCGGAATATATGCGTAGAAAGTCAAATTATCAGGAAAACTCATCTGAGATGACGCTTGCTGAATATATGCATAGGCAATGGTATGGAGTTTCTGCTCCACATGAGGTAAGTGAAGAATCACATGAAACTATATATGAGAAGTATTACAAACACACACCGCCTAGTTTGGAACAAAGATTGAGAGTTCTTGAATGTCAAAGATTATTTGCTGATGATGATGAATCTGGTAGTGACTCTCTGTTCCAAACAGAACATATAGATGACCCTGTGGATGATTCGCCTAATTCCATAGATGAATCTACCTCACAAGATCATTCACACGACTTAGAGGTTGTTTCTAGACCACTAGACTTCCAAAAGTTGCCTAATTTAGGGGTTAGAATTGTGTGCTTCTAAAGTGTTGTTGGATTACTTTGCATCTAAGTACCCGGAGGATTTGCCTATTTCTAATACCGTGCATGAGCCAGTTGAAATTTTCCCGGTCTCAATAGAATCCCCATACTTTGTTCTTTACGCACTTCCATGTGCGGTAAAAAAACTTGGTTTAGGGGTAAATCTTGGTTTTTGATAGTTTCGGCGTCTCGCGTTTCCATGACATAATTGTGTGAAGTCATCGTTTGTAAATATTATATTTTGGGTCGATCCCCAAGTTTTCGGAGTTATTAGTATATGGGGATCCGTTTTTGTACGATCCGAAGAGGTATAATTATTTATTTATGTTTGTTTACTTTTGTTTATTTTATTTTTAATTTCCCATCTTAATTTTTACGTTGGATGACTCAATTACATCGAGGACAATGTAATATTTAAGTGTGGGGGAGTGGTTATTAACTTTTTCTTTTAATTTCTTCAGGAATTTTCTTGCGTATTGTGACCAGCTCTTGAGCGGGTCTAAAAAGATAATAAAAATATAAATATTATGACCAGCTGTGTAGCGGGTCTAAAAAAAAAAAAAGAATTTATGTGTCTTGTGTATGTGGCATTTGTCATGACCAGCTGTGTAGCGGGTCTAAGTCTCTTATTTATGACCAGCTGTGTAGCGGGTCAGTTTCTGTTTTGCTCGAGGACTAGCAAAATGTAAGTGTGGGGGAGCCACCATACTAACAAACTTGTGGCAAGTTTTGAGGCAAGCCTAATAGCATCACATGTTATTTTCATATGGCAAGTCTCTTGACTTTGACTTGCCACACGTAGAAAAGTGCTACATGTTTTCCACGAAAACACTCGAGACATCAAACATGTCACAAACTGGGGGATACTTATCAGGGTATTGGTCTGGCGGTTTACAGTGTGTGGCGTGCAATACACCCGTTACAAGAAAGTGTCATGAAGCGGGAAAAATAGTGGTGATGAAAGTAACAGTGCAGACTAATTCACTTCCTTCATCATGGAAGCATAATGCTTGACGGTTACACGTTAATCTATATATTCTTCCACCACTCAATCGTTTCCACTTCCTACGAGACCATGGTACGTTTCAATATGACTTGTATAAATAGGCTTCACTTATTTACCACAAAACAACAAGTTTTTTGTTGGCAACAACACAGTATCTAGAAATCACCTGGTAGCTTTCTATCCTGCTAGCCAGTTCTACTTTCAGATACAAGTCATAAACAACCACACCATCAAAATCAACGATTCTGGTCTCAGCACTCTCTTCGCTTCCCTCCCTAAGACCAACCCTTCTCCTTCATTTTGTGACCGAAGCAAGCCTGGAACGGCCATTTCTTGGTTTAGGCCAGTATTGTACAGATTGATCTCTCGAATCAAAAGTACTCCCGTGCAGTGCATTGTTTAGGGCTTAGATTCGTTTCTTATTCACACACCCAAAATTACCAAAATCAGCAAAAACGGTTTTCACCCATAAACACTAGGGTATCAAAAAAAAAAAAAAAAACTTTGAGACCGAAAATTGACCAATGAAACTATATAAGTGAAAGATAGTATTGAAAATTGACCAATGAAACTATATGAGTGAAAGTTATTTGCACTAAATTGTGCACAAAAAAATCAACGAATCTACTTTGAAGCCAAATGATTTTGTAAAATGGTTACAAGAAGCTCTTCATCTTAAACTTTGATGCATGACAAGACCTATAATATTTATATTATAATGTCAATTATTCTTATATGGAGGTAGGTTCCTTAAGACGGGACCGGAAAATTTTATGACTTATTCCAATGTGGAGTTTATTCTTAAATATAACCGGCCCAAATCGGGACCATAAATTTTTATTCTTATATGGAGTTTATTCTTGTATGGAGTATTCTTCCGGAGAGGTTTTACTGTATCTTTATAATTGAAATATCATAGGTTGTACGTAAATCAATCAAACTAGATATATCCATCCTTATTTGTTGGATACGACTTGACTGATTCTTGGATATTGATTTTTAAGATTGTCCAAGAACTATCACATGTAATCAGGTTCACGGATTTGGTTCTGTAAACTTTATGATTGTAAGAGAAAGAGATATAAGATAGCTCTTCGTATAATTCCTTGATTGGGATTCATTAAGTTGAACTCTCGGAATTGTATTCGAGTTTAGTCCATACATGTTTCCTGAGGAAAAGTTAATGGTGTATTTTGGTAGCCTACGTTTTCAAAATATATACATTTTCTTTTTCAAATGGAGAAGTTTGTAATCATGGATGTTAATAACTCGACGCATTTTGTTTGAAATAACGTTCACCAGATTTCCCCACTGCAAAATATTCAGTCTACCTTTTCAATCATTCCATATATAATCTTATTATTAATTATTAACTTCTCGCAAAGCGGCAGGATTATACACCATCCATACTTAATAATTCCATTAATTGCACTGTTTTCATGTAAAGTATTACTAGTAGAAACATGTCATCAAAACCTAGCAATTTATTTCTTAGGTCGAATAATGACTCCTTTGATGAGAAGCCCACGTCTCCAGGTCTGACTCTCGCATTCAAACAAAGAGAATCGAATTTCCCTTTCCTCAGCTGGCTGTGGCGGTGTTTCAAATTCACCAACCTGAACTTCCATCCACTGCGACTTTCGTTTTTCATCTAAATATTCTTTGCGTAGTTGTGTTTCGGAGCCTGGGTGTGCAAGTTTGAGGTTCACTGGTTCTTCCCATCCGTAAGCGCAATTTTTCAACATTACCACGAATACAACCTCGTATTTAATTTACTCCGGGGTTGAGTTTTAATGTGTCGAATCTTCCACTTATCTCCAGCGAACATACATCCAAAAGTTCAGCTACTTCAATTGCCATCGCACTAGGTTCAATCAGATTATTAGTCAGAAGTAGTTGCTCATGACCATTTGAGCATCTTAATTAGTTTATAGTACAAAATAAACCAGCAGGTCATACTCATACAATTTGTGTCTCACCTTAAGATGGTAGACCAGTGCCAGAAGCGCTTGTCTTCAGCGTCAGTTATGTCAAGATCTCTTGGAAACAACATAAAGCAGTTGTAACCTGAATTATCAATCCAGTACTTCTGAACAGCTTAGAATATATATATATATACGAACGTTAATCAGTAGGTACCAAAATGCAATTTACAAAATTCACTTTACAGTATATATGTACGTAACTCATCTCAGGAAGAATTTAGTTTGAACTTTCCTGGTTCCCTTCATTCAAGAAGATCCCGGATCTCAGACGATTGCGAAGCTCCAACTTGTTTACAATAATCACTGCATCTTGTATAATGTATTCGTACTTGTAAGGGAGAGGTGCTTCTAGCTTATTATCATCAGGACACTGATGATCCTTATGTGATACAGGGACACTTTCTCTGCCGCCCATGATATATCTGTTTGATGTGTGCACCTTCTCTGCATTTCATAATGATTTTATAGGACAAGATGCAGCAGTTGTCAAGGTGGGGAATTAATACAAATAACTGGCCCGGAAGAATAAATTCGGTTGATGACAATATCATATTCAGTGGGTATATGAGATTCCGTCTTATCGTTAATATAAGGCAAATCAAAACGGAAAATGGTCATTTGTCCAAATATTTTTAAAACATGGTTCTAATGGACGAGTAAAAATTAGTATGGGTGAAATTGACAAAAAAAAATAGCAAGAATGAAACTGGATTCATCCAGGCTTAAACTTAAGAAAGAGTGAGGATAAAACTGGATGCATCCTGATGTAAATTAAAAATAAGAAAAAGTATTTGAAAATGAGTAGGATGAAACTGTTTATATCTAGCTATTTTTACATTCTCGTCCATTTAAACAGTATCAAATTTTACATGTCTTTTTTACCCAGAAATTGTTGATTTTGGTCTTTTTAACCATTTTGTGAAATCAAAATACCCAAAACTTTATTCTCAAGAGTTTGCACATATATTATGAACACGCAATTGGGGGATAGAAAAAGGAATTGGGGATATTGATTACTTCTCCCAACCCATGGTGTCTCAAGGGGTGACTTTTGGGGGCGAAAATACTAAAATACCCTTCCCTCAAAATAAAAATTAAAAAACTTAAAATCAAAAAACAAAATCATATCCCCCATTTCCATCTCCACTTCTTATTAATCACTTTCAGGGTTAGAATTTGAAACCCAAATATTCCCCATTCCCTTTCAAATTCTAAACTCTCCCCACTCTCTTTCAAATTCTCTTCTCATTCTCTGCCGGCTCCTCACTTTGGAAACGAATTTTTTTTTTTTTTTTTTTTTTTAATTCGGAAGTGATGAAGATCATGTCGCAAGTGATGAAGACCATGCCGGAATTGATGAAGACCATGCCGAAACTCATGCCGCATGGTTGGTAACTAACATTCAATGTCAGAATCGAGTACCGGCATGCTCAATAGAAATTTATCAATGCCTAGTCAAGTGAAAAAAATTTGAAGTTTCCGGATACTTTTCATCATGTGCCGCATAGAAATTTAAGCAACATACTATGCCGGAAACCTGCCGTGATGCTCGAGAATTAACTAATTGTGCCGAAGTGGACTGATTAAAACCGGAAAAAACTCAAAACGGAATATTTTTTTACATCGCAGAAGTGATGAAGACCATGCCGGAATTGGTGAAGAACCACGCCGGAAAATGGTGCTGATGCTCGATAGAAAGCTATCAATGCCGGTAGTCAAGTGAAAAAAATTGAAGTTTCTGGATACTTTTCATCATGTTCCTAAGATAGAAATTTAAGCAAAAACCATGCCTAAGTAGTTCCTAATGCTCGAAAATCACATAACTGTGCCGGAAGTGGACTCATTAAAACCAGAAAAAAAAGGTTTTGAAGATCAAAACAATTTATGAAAATTTACAGCAAATGCCGGCATGGTTTTTTGGTTGAATACCATGCCGGCACCAAGCTTTTTCAGCTGCAAAAATGGTGGATTCAAAGAAAAAAAATCAAATTTTCAACCTCTTAGCAACAATTCTCTCTTCACAATCATCCTCCACTTCCACCAAAAAAAGTTCCCTCTCAAATTTTTTTTCCATCTTTCTACTCTCATCTCATTCACCCAAATACAAATACACACTAATCATTTAACAAAATCTTAAGATTTTTACTAATTATTATGATTCTTGTTAAAGGGAGAGCAAAAAGAGATCCGAGGAGAGCAAAAATCATAGTCGACTCAGTAACTAGAACCGATCCCAGATATTTATATGAATCAGACTGAAATGACCTTGGTAACTCGCACAAACTCTTTGCACGCTTCAAAATTTAACCTAATATACACACAACTATTTTTGTATTGCAAGTTGCAACCAAGCCATTTTATCGCCTACCACCATTTTTACAATGATGGAGTATTATGTTTTGATGGATAATATAGAACTGACTTTCGTAGCTCGGTATTATTTTTACAATATAAGTTCGCTTCTACTTAGTAATGATTCACGATTTAACAGATTATCTCTAGAATCTCTATTATGTTGATTTTATCAAAGTTTGTCGTTTGAAATTGTTGATTTTGTTTGCCGTTAATGGCGTCAATTCGTCGCAAAGATGGAAGATCTTCAAATCAATAATCTTCACCCTGGAATGGAAGGATTTAGAGTACCTTTTCCACTGATACAAAAACCTATTGAAAAATGTTTTGATCAGTAATAAACATATCATAAATCATAATCTCTTAATAAGACGACAACAACTTGGAAAGAGTTGGATACTAACCTGAATTCAAATATTTTTTTACAAATATTAATCAATTGTATATGACTAAGATTTAAGAGCATATAGCATGATTAATTGTAACAGGTTACTGTGTTCGTAATAAAGTTGTTTTATCTTAAACTAGCACCTGATCAAGCCAAACTTATTTTAGATTTAGAGGTAATGATTTTTATCACAAATTCTGAAGGAGATAAGATGTTGCTAGTGGACAGATAAAATATTTGAAATTTCTTCACCACCATGCACCAGAGAAGCATGATGACAAAGAGGGGAGGTGGTAGTGAAATAAGAATGAGAAGTATAGTAAGTTTTGTAAACTTGTGAGCGTGAGAAGAGTTTGTGTGTTAGTAAGGTCATTTCCTTGTCTGATTCATGTAAATATTCGGAATCGGTCCTGGTTAACGAGTCGACTACGAGTTTTGCTCTCCTCGGATCACTTTTTGCTCTCCCTTTAACAAAAATCATTATTATTAATCACTAATCCTGATTAGTGAGGGGTATATTAGGATTTTAAAAAATATTTAGATAAGGGGTGACCCAGAATTGATATTTGGACTTTTTTTTTTGTCCTTTTCCTATATCCCCGATTAGTTTTTTTATCCCCCAATTAATCATTCTATATTATATCTTGCTGACCAGAATACAAAAAAATAAAATAAAATCGGGCATTACCAGAAATCGGAGGGTGGAATCGGGTTTTGGTTCGGGATCGGTGTGGATCCGAGTTACTCTATTTCTGATTCCCAGTTATTATTTCAACCCACACACACATTTGTTAAAACTTCTCGTGAAATTTCTTTTCCTCTGGGCAAAATACATAGCGAGTAGTAGGAATTCTTGATAAACGGAGTTGATGCTGATGATGATGCTACAGCTGAAGAAGATGAAGAAGTAAAACTGTAATTACTTGATCTTCAGTTAGGTTTTGGTTAACAATTCGGGTTTTAGCAGTTTAAATCAGGGTTTTGAAATCCTCAAATTAGGTAAGTTGCCTCAAATTTCTTAAATATCGATTTTAAATTTTACTGGGTTTGTCGTTGTTTAGAGGATTTTGATCGCTGATTATATAAACCCACAATCCCATCTTCACTTTGGTTCTCTCTGTCCTTTAAATTTTATCATGTATGGTGTTGTGTGGGATCTAGGGTTTTCTTCATTTTTTATGAATTTGATCATCGTAGAATTTGGATTGTAAATCATAGATGTTGATTAAAACTCTAGAAATCTTATATTTTTGCCAATCTGGGTTATTGCAGGGGACAGCAGTAAATGAGTCTTCTTCTTTTTACTGGTGAGATTTGTCAATTGATTTAGTGCTTAGTTTCTTTCGAAAAAATGGAACCACCACAATCCCCATCCTCAACCACTAAAATACCAGACGATAACGAACCAAAGCAAACCCCACCACCAACAACAACAATTCATCACTGTCTTCCACATTCCACCACTCCTACTACCACAACAGCAACATGCCGTAGCTGTGGTGGTCCAGCTGAAATCCCACCCCCACAGCCAGTATGGTCAGAAATGTCACCACCACCAAATTACAGACCCATTCGTGCTCCAGCTGTGAACCTTCCACCAAACTATTCGCAACAAGCTATCATCCTTACCCCAGTTCCCAAGTCACAAAAAGTCTCGGTCATTTCACTTCCTCATGAATTTCAATCACCTTCTAAGATGATTCATTCACCAGATGATATTAGACACTTTGTTGAGACTGATTCCGCTAATAATTTTGTTGGTTTCATTGTTTCGTTGAGCGAATCGATTCGCGGGAAGAAACTATCAGAACCATGCCATGAATCTGAAATCCTAGGTTGTATCTGTTCTATAATGGATACTCTTATGTGTTGGGTTGATGAGATTCCTCCTGTCCAACAATCTGCTAGGTATGGGAACTATGCATTTAGGGATTGGTCTGGTAGATTGCTTGCGAGTTCTGAGGATTTGATGTTGAAATTTTTACCTGAAGAACTTCGATCCTCAACTGTGGAGCTTGTTCCTTACTTTACTGATTCGTTTGGGAATTCAAGTAGAATCGATTATGGTACTGGTCATGAGACCAATTTTGCTGCTTGGTTGTACTGTTTGGCTAGAATGGGACTAGTCAAGGAAGAAGATTATCAAGGTGTTGTTTCTAGGGTTTTTGTTAAGTATCTTAATCTGATGAGAAAATTGCAAACTGTTTACTGTCTTGAACCAGCTGGTTCTCATGGAGTTTGGGGTCTTGATGATTATCATTTTCTCCCATTTATATTTGGTTCATCGCAATTGATTGATCATAAGTATATAAAACCGAAATCAATCCATAATCAAGATATATTGGATACTTTTTCCAAGGAATATCTTTATATTTCGTGTATTGCGTTTGTGAAGAAAGTGAAGAAGGGACCGTTTTATGAGCATTCACCTTTGTTGAATGATATAAGTGGTGTGCCTAATTGGAATAAGGTGAATGGTGGGCTGCTTAAAATGTACAAGGCTGAGGTACTGGAGAAAGTCCCAATTATGCAGCATTTTCTATTCGGGTCGCTCCTCCAATGGTAATTAACTGTACTTGATGATCTCTTAAGTTGAACTTACACCAATTGGGAACTGGTTGCTTTAATGTTAGCTGAGTTTATTGTTGTAATATCTTACTTCTCATTGGTTAATTATAACCATAGTTATAATTCCTGTATTTTTTGTTTTGTAAACATTTGGATATATGCTGTATATGTAGCTAGTTTTTCTTCAGTTCTGACATCAATTTGCATATACCTGTCATGTGCCGTAGTAGTAGGTCAGTCAGTATCTAAAATAAAGCATTGCTGGCAATGATATCATAGGGCTTGAGATTATTTTTCGTTAAGAATGTTTCTCGGTCATTAAATTGGACTTTTACTTTTAGTAATAAGTGTATAACTAGTAATCAGTTCATAAGGCTGATGTACTGGAGAGTCCCAATATGTAGTATTTTCTGTTCGGTCCTTTGATGTTAGTTAACGTACTTGATACTCTTGTAGAGTTTAGCTGATACTAGTTACTTAAGTAAATGGGAACAAATCAAGAATATGCTGCTCTTAATAAGTGTCCATATGAGCTGTTGATATCATTGAACTGTAATTTTTCCATGCTTGTATATTAGCATGTGTATTTGTCAGTTACAGTATTAGAGGGTCAGTCTCTATTTAAGAAAGATATCCGAGGAGCCTAACGGCCCAAACCTGAGAATTCGTTGAAAATATAGCATTCAAGACAGAGATAGACAATGTTAGCTTAGACTTTAAAACTCTTGCCAGTAAGCATATTGGTCTATCGTCAGATTAGGCATTTAGTAACCCTTATATGACCTTTGGGAAATTTTGCCCAACATGCGTCTTTATAGATACTTTATTGGTAACACGTCACCAACTTTTTGCTCTTAATAATTGCTGATTTATACACCCATTTGAATTGTTAATTTTGTCGTTAGTTAACTATAATTTTACTCCTTGTCTGTGATATTTTAATTGTTAGAATTTAGATATATGCTACTGAACAATGTTAGCTTAAGATTTGAAATTTTGTCAGTCAACATTTTGCTCCATTATACTTATCTCATAAGATTAGACATTTAATAACCATTGGAAAATCCTTTTTTGAAATTGTGATCAGCATGTCTTTTACTATCCTTTGGAAAATTATGATCAGCTTATGTGTTTCTCAAAATATGCCGAGGAATTACCCCTGCAACTTTAGATATACTCTGTGTAACCTTACCATACACCACTTGCACAATGTCAAAGTTCTCCTGCATCAGTTTCAGTCAGTGCAAAATAATTCGACACAGTCTCCAACTGTCTATGGCAAACACAATAAAACTATTAGAATCAGTATGGAACCTGAACCATGCCATCTTATTGATTAGACAAGTGCTGGGGAGATCTACAAACTTCTCGGAGAGAATCTTTCCACCAATAGATTTCAACTATGTCAGTGGTATACTTAGCGTAGTTACTGTCCTATAATTTTAAACTTTTTGGAAACTTATAGCAAGCCGAGCTTTCACTTCGTTTGTGCATGTTTGTGTTAACCTGGTTGATTAGCTTTTTGGATGATGCATTTGATGAAACATATGTTATTAGAGGTACGACGTGCATGCTTCACTTGGCTGTAGACTTCGAGATTCTTGTTACAATTGGAGTTTAGTTCTCCAAATAACATGTATTCTGTTATCCATTGTCTTTGGAATAATGGTCATTCTTCTTGGTTTTCTGAACAGGTGATGTGGAATAGATTGGGCAGTCCAATTCGTTTCTCACTGAGCAAAGACTAGTCAGGAATTACTAAAGCTTAGGAAAATGGATAATTTTTCTTTTTGGATACACAACCGTGTAAGTTTAATCTCTTTTGTATTTCTGAGACACTGATTAACAGTACAACTAGATATATATTCATAACTTAGGTTAGCTAGTACCCTATTAGAAATACAAGTTTTATTTAGGTTGAATAGTTAATGGGTTGAAACTGTTGGTATTGTCCTCCTTACCTCTAGTACTGGCTGCACATGTTTGTTTTAGCATTTCCATCTGTTCTTCTTTTGACAGTCGTGCTTTGCGAAACTCAGATTTCTGTTCATTTCGAAGAATAGGAATGTGATAATATTTAGAATTGAAGAAGAGTGCTACAGTTGTTTAAATTTGATACTATTGTCATTAGATTCGATACTATTTTCTTGAAGTTTAATGTAATAATATTTACTAATTACTATAACCATAGAAGAATTATATGTTTATGAAACTCATACTGTTAAGCTAGCTTAATAATCACTGTAGGAATTTGGATATATGCTTTACTTGGCTAGTTTTTGTTCAATTCCAATTTGCATATGCTTGTCACCTACTGTATTAGTAGGTCGTCTGTATCTAAAAAAAGAAATTTGCTCGGGCAAACCTGATAATCCTGTGAAAATAAAGCATTGCAGGCAATGATATCTGAGGATTTGAAAATATTGTTCTGTCATTAGATTCAGCTTTAGTGATCGGTGTATAACATTTAGTAGCCAGTTCATAAGGCTGATGTGCTGGAAAAAGTCCGATAATGCAGCATTTTCTGTTGGTTCCTTGATGTTAGTTAACCATACTTGATATTCTTGAAGTTTAGCCTACACTAGTTACTTAAATGGTGACAAATTGAGAATATGTTGCTCTTAATAGTTGCTGAGTTAGCACGCCTAATTGAATTGGTGTTAACCGTTGATGTATGGTTTTTTTTTTCCATGCCTGTATTAGCATATATTTGCCTGTTACAGTTTTAAAGGTCAATCTCTATTTAAGAAAGATATTCGAGGGGCCAAACCTGCGAATTTGGTGAAAAATACAGCACTCATGTCAGATATATTTAAGAAAGATATAGGACAATGGTACCACTTGTCGGTCAACATGTTGGTCACCAGATTAGACATTTAGTAACCATTATATGACCTTTGGGAAATTATGATCAGTATACGTCTTTATAGATACTCTATTCGCAACATGTCTGGACTCTAGAACCTTTTGCTCTTAATAATTGCTGATTCTGTGATTTAACACACCCATTTGAATTGCTGTTTATAATCTTATTTTTATCGTTAGTTAACTACAATTTTACTTCATGTCTGTGATTTCTGTATTGTTATATGCTACGCTTTGCAAAATGTTTTTCAGCTTAATTTGCATATACTGGTGACTTATGGTATTACTAGGTTAAACCTGAAAATCTGACAAAAAAATACTACTCGTGTAATCAGAGAAGAGAGAAATGTTAATGGGAATCATATTTGCGTAATCAGTGTAAGAATTTGAACATGTCTTTTACTAATGAAGCAAACTTATAATGTGTATATATGATGCATGGTAGAACACACAAGTGGTCCAGTAGTATTGGATGTCATTTATTTTCTTCTCACAATATGTTTAGCAACATCAGACTTATCAGCTGGGCTGGGCACATGAAAGATGCAATAGGAAGCCTACTACTGTGCAATAAATTTGTGCCTTATGTCGGTACAACAGGGGAATCAGATGCCATGATTGCACACTTGAGTGGTCCTATCTCCACTATTAAACTTGTCTGTTCAGCCCTTATTAGCTAAGTTCAGATATTAGGCTAAGCTAAGGTAATCTTCTTTTCCCCCCACTGTTTTCTCTGGCTGTAATCTACTCATTTGAGTCATTTCCGGGTTATTTGAATCCACCTTTTTCCAGTCATCACTCTTAACAGGTTCTGTAAATGCCAAGAAACACTTGATTGTTATTGCTTGTCGGCGGCATGACGCGCTTCTAACTGTTTATTTCACTAGTTAATATGCTTTCGACAGGTTTTTATACTTATGCGACTGTCTTCTCAAGAAAACCAACATTTAATCCGAGCCAGTGACCATCAAGTCTGAATGCAACATACGGCTAGGTAGGACTCTAGTCAGTAGGCTGAGTCGTATCATCTGACACAATTGGACCACGTTCCAGTAAAACCCAGAGATTTTTACTGGCAGCTGAGAAAGCATCTTGTTAGCAATGCAGGAGTCCTGGTTTTCTCACCAACATTCTGAGTTTTAGGTGGTGTATGAATCCAAAGTCCTACTCACTGTGACTGTTTAAACCAGAGAGTTGGACCATTTTACCGAAAGATCAAATCTGATTCCACATACCAAGTGAGACACAGGAAAACTACCTTGTGATCTTTTGATTTACCCCTGCCCACCTATCAAGAAAATAGGGTTAGAGAGAGTTAATGGCGGACCAAATGTGTCACTATGAAGATGATAGGGATACCCATTTTATTAAAGACCACTAAAGCCACTCTTGATGTTGATACACTCTATCTAAAGTCTCTAAACCAAACCAAACCACAGTCACAATCTGGGTTGCACAAACGCGTTGACGTGGACACTACAAAATTTTCAAAAAACTAGGACGCTGACACGTATATACATATTTTATTTATATTTTATTTATTATATATATAATTATATATTTATACATCTAAGTCAAGTATTTCGACCCTAAAAATTAGAAAATGATGTTACATATGTATAAAGAGAAAAGAAGATATCGTTTGTTAATACACGCCGAATGTCAAATAATCAGTGACTATTAAACACATAAAGACAACCAAATGCATTCTTAGATCAACACATGTCCAACTAAGAGTATACGTGATGTTATTTCCAATTACAAAATCCTAATAAAGACCTAAATTATTGATCTAAATGTTTATCATTCTTCATTTGGTTAATAATAGTAAAAATATAGAAAAAGTTTATATGAAAATGAAGAAAAAATGCGCTCAGGACACGCGCATCGTCCAAGTGCCCCAAACTCCGGACGCGCGCAGACGCGCAAATTGGTACGCCGGACACGCGTCGTGTCAAGATCCCACGCGCGTCCCGTGTCCGCATGGCAGTCGGACGCGAACACGGCTCAAGAAATGGAGCGTCCGTGCAACCCAGGTCACAATCCAAACTCTCCACAAAATAGATTATGAATTTGTTTGTTTTTGAGCTTTAAAATAAGTTAAAGGAAAGGAACCCTTAATTTAAGAACAAGAAAGGGATCTTCTTAAAGTATCTTTTGACTAGAGTCCATGTTCATGAAGACGCTCCATTTGTCAAATTCTTAATTAATCTACATTATTAAACTTGCAAGTGTGGTTTTAAAGAAATGGTTTTGGACCGAACATTTTTTTTTTTGGTTTGAAAAAATCCTTTAAAAAAAAATAAAAAAATCTGATGTGATTTGGCTTCATATTCTCATCATATGACTTTGAAACTTCACTTTCATACTTGTGAACAGATCTGGTTTGTTTGCTTGTTTATAATTAGAAAATACATTCGCATCTTGAGATTTTGAGTCACACTTCATAATGCAAAATAATCATGTTAATTATGGTTACAGTTATAATATAGATCTTGTGAATAATGGTTACTTTTGCATGATATTAATTGTATGAATCTTGTGGATTACGATCATAAATACGTGAAATGATAAAGCTAAGTCGTGTGTAGTTTACATGGTCTTTTATTTTCTTTATAATGTTGTCGTGGATAATGTGGTACATAACTTTTTTGAAGCTCACTTTGCATGAAGAAAGGGAAATAGTGTTTGAAAGGTTGTTGAACTAGAGGGTTAAGGGCCCAAGGCTGCTTAGGAGAGGTTTGTCTGAAGACTGGCAATTCACGTCAATGGTGACAACCACCTAAGTCTTATGAGTCTTAATCTGCACGCTTGGGACCAAATGAACCATTCAGTTAGCCAATACCGTTGTTTAAATCTCACACAATAAGTAAATCTCCAAGTCCCAACCATTCCGCGAAAGGTGGTTTTCAGATCATGGATTTTAATGAATTCTCCCTTTGAATGGGTCGAATTTCAACCCATCCAACAGGGTTAAATCCCGGTACGCCCACTCGGAAGGAAAATAAAATAAAACTATATATTCACTTAAATGAAAATCAGCTACCATGGTTCAAGGACGGTAACAAAAATGAAAATGGATAGCGAAAATCACTTATCTTAGTTAGTGGCAAGGTCAAGTAATTCATACAAGAGAAAGAATGCGAACTTTAAAAATACATAAAGCTTCATTTAAGTGTGGCCCAAAGTGATACATAAGACAGACTAATAAATATAAGCTCATAAAACATTGAGAGGGCTTGTCAAATTTAAATCACAAGTGGAGGAGAAATCAGTCTAGATACGGAAGTAGATACTTATGGTCAAAACAGTTCAAGTACAAAATGTAATTAACCGCACATTAAAATTAAAAATACTGAATGATTCAAATGTAACTATCTACTCTTGGTTTCAAATATTTTTTTTTTTATTTTACTAATGTTAACAAATAGACAAGACTTTTTTTTTTTAATTGCAACATTTAACTGCTAATCTAGCAGCTCAATCTAGCCCATAAGACTTAGTCAAGGTCATCAACATAACTAGCAAAATTAATGTAACACACATTTTTCCTTGGGTTAGAAGTTAATCGGGGAATAACCCAGTTGGCCAGAAGACGAATTTTTATTCTTGAGGTTAGAAATTTGAGTCTTTGCGCTTGCTTTTTCAAGAAAGATGAAAAATATATCCAGCATTATTCGAGCATGGTTGTGCTCTTGAATGTCAAGAATGTTCGTTAATTCCTATTTTTCTTCTAAATATCAAATTAAAATTCAGATGAATTTCTACTAAAATCATTTATTCAAAAATAATAATTTAACTCATGAAAATCAACTTTACCTGCAGCATACACCAAATTACATGTGAAAAAAAAATAAAAAAATAAATTACATGTGACATATTGATTTACTTTTTGGTTTTACTTGGTACTAACATGTGATCAGATTTGTCCAATTACCATTAATCTTCTCTTGACTTGGCTAATTCTTTAGTTATTGTTTTCTTTTTCATAAAGAACATATTCTTTAATACATTTCAGGAAATACAGAGATTATATGAATATTTAAGTAGCTTCCTTGTGCTCCGTGCAATGAAAATCGCTACTTCATTAAAAATTAATTGAAGTGCACAAATGAAAAATAATTTATTAAAAAACAAATACCAATCAAAATACTTATAAAAATAATTTTCATATAGTCCTAGGTTGAAGTGAACAAATGAAAAACCAAAGGTGGCATATGACATGTCCACACATCAGCATGTTATTAGCTTAATGCTAAATTGCTAATGCTTTCAATATCATCATCATGCCATTCATAATACCAAACCAATTGGAACTAAAAAAAAGAAGTAGCTGCAAGATCATTATACCCTATTGCAAGACAAGAATGGTAGTTTTGAGAGATTTTGTTTCATTTTGGGTTCGATTGGTCTACCACCATTTGCTTTTGGCAGCAAGAATATCTTCTCTACTTTAGGCAATATTGCTTGTGAGTCTATATAAATGTAGTTGTATGTTCTTTAATAAATTGCACAAAACAAAATTCACCTTATTCTCGATGGATGCAGGCTACCTGCCCAACCATGTTTGAACTACATTTTTTTTTTCTTTCATATGCTGGCGTGCAAAGATAAAATGGTATCAGAACACACGATTGAGATTGCGGCAATTTTCTATTTTCTATGCCCCTAAAGAGGGCAAGCTTTGAATTTATACTTGTTAAAATGCTATATAAGTTATATATCGCCCACAAAATTTTAGTTCAATCATTCCGGCAAAGCATGCGGTTAATATGGATTTATTACCAAGTTGATAACTAAACTCAATGGTTAACGACATTCAGTTGATAACTAGGACTCAACGGTAAACGACTTCCGGTTGATTCACGTAAATGCTTATATTATTAGGGTTTAGTACATAATAAATGGTTGCCAATGAAAATTGCACCTGTCATTTGATTTTTTTTTTCTTTTTGGTGGCTATAATTTGTTATCTCATTCCACAAAAATTCACCATCATAGTTGAAAAAATATTGTGTCATGAATCCATGATGTCATGTTTAATTGAATAACACCAACTGCATTTGTTGGTTGAGACTTATTAAATTGTCTCTTGGAGGAAAAAATAAATATAGTTTGCCAAACTTGTGCCTCAACCCTCAAAATCATTTTTTTTTTCCGGAAAACCTCATAACATATATTGATATAACCGATTTTATTTTTATTTACAGAATTTGTTCAAGATCATATATCAGTCATACATGTCGTAGTATCTCCATCAATTCTTGCTTATCAAATCCATCCCTTCAAGTCTAAAAACAATTTCAGAAAACCTTCTCTCCCAAAGGAGATGACTAAACATATAGGGCTAAACTGATTTTAATGACAAAACCAGAATGTGTCAAAGCACAAAGCCATGACTGGATCAAATAAATCATTCTGGAAGATGGGGCTTTCCAAAGATAGGAATGTTAGTTGAGCCAGATTTTTTTTTTTTTTTTTTTTTTTTAACTAGTACTAGTCAAATAAATCACAAAAAGCTTTGGAAATATAAATAAGAGGCCTTAGCTTCATCCAAACCCCATAATGATTTTAGACTTGTAGTCAGTAAAACCCAATCAGAGAGCCATTACTACTAGCTTGTCTGACTGAAATCAATGCCCTTTGTAGACTCTGCTCTTTAGTGGGGGGTTGATGGTGGTGGTGGTGGTGGTGGTGGTGGTTAGTTTCAAATCTCAATGTGTGTGTGTAATGAAACTGGTTTCTAATTCTTGAAAAAACCAAGTAGCCCCTCTCTCCACGTATAATAAAAAAGTAAGACAAGAACACATGTCATTGCAGATAGAGGAGAATCATGGATTGACAAAACACATACTAACATAACATTCATTCCCATTTGGCAATTTGTGTTATCCTCCTCCTCTTCTTCATCTTCCTCTTTATTAAATAGGCTTTTCTTTTTCTCTCTTTTTGTTTTTTGTTTTTGGGTTCTTGTTCTTGTTTTATCTTTTGTTCTCCTCCTCCTCCTCCTCCTCCTTCCTTGTTGCTGGTTCTTCTCTCAACAGTAGTAGGTCTGGTCTGGTCTGGTCTAGTCTAGTCCCTCTCTCTTTCTTTCAGTCATCTTCATCTTCTTCCCCCATCATCTTAGGCGGATTAATCGGTGCACAGATCCAAGAAAAAAAAAAAAAAGTAATTTACATACCATTTTTATTACTCTTTTCATTTTCTTATTTCTTGTTTTTTACTTAACGTGTAAAATGCAGTAAACTTGTATGAATAGATTTTCTCTTCTCTTTTCTGTGTATTGCTTGCTTTCTTTGATTTGATCTGTTCTTGGTTCTGTCAACAGCAACATTTATTACTCTCTGTGTTTGTGATGGTAACATGATCTCTGAGTCTGGGTCTGGGTATGTATGTAATTGAATCATTATAGGCTACTGTGTGTGTAATGGATGGTGGTCCTTCCTGATCTTGTGATTTTTATGGATCTTTATTGTTTCAATTAATTGAGAGGAGATATCTCTAATTGAATGCTTTTAATTGAGAAAAAAATTAAGGGTTTGTTTCTGTTTTTTGTTTTAAAGGAGCTTCAGTTTTTCATTTTCCACTGTTATAAAAAGGACCATTAATTCAATTCCTGGGAACATTTCAAGGTTTTTTTTTAACATTCTTTCTTTCAGATCTTTCTACTTTTCTTCATTTTCTTTGGTTTCTGATCTGGGTTTATCCTCTCTTCTTAATTTAACCCTTTTCTTGTAAGTATCAATATCTTTTAACTTCCTGTGTTCATTTCCATGGTGGTTCCTTCTTGTTTTCTGTTCTGGGTTTTCTTAGAATTGCATAAAAATGGTTTCTATTTGTGTTCTCTGTGAGTTCATCCATGGTGGGTTTTGATGGATTTCTGATTTGAGGGTTGTTTGTATTTGCAGGGATTGTTGAGATGGAAGGAGGTGAATTCAGAAGCTGGGATGAACTATTACCAGATGCACTTGGGCTAATCTTTAAGAAACTATCTCTGCAAGATATTCTGACTGTGATTCCTAGAGTTTGCAAATCATGGGGGAATGTTGTTGCTGGTCCTTACTGTTGGCAAGAGATTAATATTGAGGATTGGAGCCGATTGCAGTCACAGGACAAGATTAATCGTATGGTGGAAATGCTTGTTACAAGAAGCTGTGGTTCTGTTCGTAAGCTTGGAGTTACAGGGCTTTCGAGTGAGCGTATGTTGTCCTTCATTGCTAATCAGTAAGTCTAGTACTACTTCTGTCTTTTGGAAACCTTGATTTTGTTTCATAATTGGAAATATTTGATGATTTAAGGATAGGAATGAATCGCAATAAACAATCACAGTAACTGGACAGAACTTTAGATCGACACCATTAAACTAGAAACGTTAAGATCGACTAACTAATTGCAACAGTTACTTTTATATCTTAGAATGAGAATTTCCTATTTGAGTTTTAGCTAATGTCGGGAATCTTAAATGCAATGTGGTTCAGGTTGTAATTGTGTTTCATTGTGATATTCCAAGTCTACTTTCCGAGCTCACTTGATCCAATTGTTGTAACCAAGATAAATCTGTTGATACCAATTCTGTTCTTAGTAAATTTTTGGCTCATCCACGTTTCCTGAACTGATCCACTTCTGTTTTTGGAAATGTTTGATTCATCCATGTTTTTCTTTCCTGAATTGGGATGTTTGTTTTATGTTAGTGCTAGAAACCTTCAGACTCTGCGTCTCCCTTCGAGTCAACTAAGCAGTCCATTAGTGGAACAAGTTGCTGCCAAACTAACCAGCATTACATTCTTGGACTTGAGCCACTGTGAGAAAATCAGTGGTCCTGCACTGGAAGTGATTGGCAAGAACTGCAAATTGCTCTCAGGGCTTAGACGGGTTATGCGTCCACTTGAGGTTGTAGACAAAGATTCCCAAGATGATGAAGCTCATGCAATTGCAACCACCATGCCCAAAATGAAATACCTTGAAATGGCATACTTAGTTCTCAGCACAGGTGCCGTTCTTGAGATCATCTCAAACTGTAAGGATTTGGAATACATCGATTTGAGAGGCTGCTGGGATGTAAAGCTCGACGAGAAAGTTCTAAAGGAGAGACACCCCAAATTGGAAGTAGTCGGACCAGTTGTAGACGAAGGCAGTTGCTGGGACATGGATGATTGTTCGTACTATTCAGATTCTTCTGATTACTTGGCTTGGGATTTCGTTGCTGGTGGAATTGCAGATTACGATGACTTGAGTTCGGATGGCTGGGATGATGAACAGAGACTCGAAGAACTTGAAATGAGGTTTTATGAAGGAGTTAACCAAGACATCTGGGATCATTCTATCTTTTAAGCTTGCCCTGTCCAGTCCTACCCTTAGTGAAGGTAATGTATGGAAGTAGTTCTTTCGACTTCTTTATAATTGGTGCTACTGCTAGTTTAAGTATTAAGGTATTTTACTAGTAATTCTGAGTTAAATTTGCAACTTGGTCTTCTAATTTGCTTGGAACTTTTATATTACTTAAAAGAATGTATTTGTTTCAGTATCTATATGAAGTTGTGTTGTTCTTCTCTATCCCCCTATCTCAGTTTATGTCCAATTGAAGTTCCTACTTTTCATTTTGAGGTTTTTCTGAATGGCATTTTACAAGAAGTAGTGGTGGTTCTTGATAAGTCTTATCTCAACCAATTGATGTCTGGGTTCTTTTCTTTCTTCTAGTATATTGTAGCTTTAAAGGGGGTTCGTTCTCTTGAGATCAAGTATGACAATAAGAAAAGGCAATGGGCATTTGGCAACATTTTAGTGCTTGTTGTCCTTGTTGCTTTTTGAATCTTGAGGTGTTAGCAGTACCTGACAAGTCTATTGACCACACAATTTGCATTTAGTAGTTGCACAGATTTTTCTGCAGCAAAGTTTTGTGGATTAGAATGCTTTTTTTGATGGTGGGATATGGCTTCCTAAAACAAGACAAGCTTCCAATGCTCCTAAACCACTGCCCTCTAGATTGGGTTCTTGCAAAACTGTTTTCCTGCTTAATAAATGGAAGTTTTTACACTTTCAAAGTAAAAGCTGATGGAATGAATTATTCTTTGTCATAGCTGTTGGCACAGTCGCATGCACTGCAAAAACAGTAAAAATGTAATTTGAAACTGAATACAGTAGCAAAACAGTAGAATTTAATTCTTCCAGTACAGTGGTACTGGTACCTAATCTGAAACTGAACCCCCCCGGTACAATCGGTCAATAAATAAAGTCAGTACACCCATTGGGTAAAAAAATAATTCAGGGACAACTTGGGGAAAAGCTTTACAGTGCAGCTGCAGAAGAACAGCAAGCAAGATTGGAAAAAGAAAAAGAATCAACTTGGTGTGAAATGAACCCTGAAAAAGTCTTAGCTTACTTACAAAGGAAGAAGCCCTGGGAAAGAAAAACTCTGATTGATTGATGTGTTTTGCCTTCACGTGTTGCTATGGAAGTGTGGAACAGAAGAAGAATTTACTGCCCCCACTATTTCATGCAAAAACCCTTTACATTAGTGGGTAACTGGTGGGACCCTTTACCCTTATCTCCATAAGGGGTAACTTTATATTGAGAGGTCCGTTTTGGTTTTTGGGTAGCTTGCATAACTTTACATTTTTCGTTATGGAGCCAAGTTTTTGGATCATGGAACTGATTTTCGGCCGTATTGGCATTTCTTCCTGGCGTCATGAGGGATCTAGAAAGAATTAGGGCGACTTTTTTATTCCCAACCCATAGACACAGTTATGGGATGTCCAAATTTCCGGAGATTACCTAAGTGTCCTTACACAATCGGTAGTTTAGTATAGAGTTTTTGGCTACCGATTGTTAAAGTATAAAACCCGAAATGGAACTTGTGGCCGTTAGCAATCGGTAGATAGGTGAATTTTATAAATAACTTCATAAACTGTCGATTACTTTGACCCAATCTCGAAACTTTTGCCAACTTATTAATCGGACGTTCCAAGCCTGCCATCCAGCCAGCCGACGCAGCTCACTAGCCGGCCCAATTTTACATAAAGTCAACTGTCGGTCAACCGACAAAGTCAACGACGGGTCAACCGACAAAGTCAATGGTCTAATCAAATATCGGTCAACGGTCGAAGCCAAACATCCAAGCCGCACTCTCATACAGTTTCCATTCATGTTGCCAGGCTGTGCTGACCCGCCTTCCAGTCATATTGCCAGCGGTGCTGCCAACTAACATCCATCTGAGTTGTCAGCCGCGCTGCCAACCTGTTTCCATCCAAGTACTCAGCCAACCTCCATCCAGTCTCCAGTCTAGGCAGTCTGCCAGCAGGTCATACCATTTAAAGCTTGACAGTCGCAGTCAACAGCAGAAAGGAGGCAGGCAGGGCAGATTAATGCCAGGAGGCATGCAAGGCAAGTGAAGAGGATACATGCTTACCTCGAAATTAGAGGAAGACCCAAATTCACAACTGTATAAATAAGGGGAATTATAACCCTAAAATAAAACGGGGGGATAGACCAAAAATCCCTAAAAGGGATCAGAAATTATTGTAACAGATACATCAATAAAATATCTCTCCCTACGGGGATTCGTCCGTGGATATAGGCAAACCATGCCGAACCACGTCAAATTCGTGTCAATCATCTTTATGCTTGTTTTGTGTTATTAACCCTAGTTTACATCTTCATCACCAAAATCATCGTGTCTAGTACCTGGAAATATTTCGGGGTACAAACATTGGCGCCGACTAAGGGGACTCCGAGAAAAAGAATCGTGTTTTCCCATTGAGAAAAGTACAGAAAACTTCAAAAAAAAAAAAAAAAAAATCATGTTCGAAAGAAATAAGTTTGGACGTCGTCAACAATTACTGCTGCAGTCTAGTTGATTGTAACTGCTGCAGTCCAGTTTTGATCGCAATTCTTTGCAGATCCGGTGATCGCAATCTCGCAATCCGATTAATCGCAGTTACTACAGTCCAGTTGATCGCAACTGCTGCAGTCCAGCTTCGCAGTTTGAGTTTTGCTGAAACTATCACCGTCAGAAGCCATCAGAACTGTATTGCCACAAAGATCTTTAAAACTATTAGTTGGATGTTCGATCCGCAACATGCTCAAGTCCAAGGTTCAAAGAGTTTGCTTCCCATATAACGCGGCGTCCACATATTCGAGTTTGTAGTATGTCAAAATCACTACTGTCATGTTCGCAGGTTTATCCAGTTGCCTAAATCTCTAGGCGCTTGCAAGCCCTAGAGAAAACCTCTACAAAATCATCACGAAAGGTTCCTGAAAAGGTCAACAAAAGCACCATGTATAACCGTCACAGAAAACTGTTGCAGAGAAGTTCTAAAGAAACGACAACAGTCCACAGAAAACTGTTGCTGAAAATTCAAGGATAAAGCTGTTTACAAAAAAGTTCAGATGGAGAGACCAAAGATCCCTAATAGGGATCAGAAATTATTGTAACGCATACATCAATAAAATATCTCTCCCTACGGGGATTCGTCCGTGGATGTAGGCAAACCATGCCGAACCACGTTAAATTCGTGTCAATCATCTTTATGCTTGTTTTGTGTTATTAACCCTAGTTTACATCTTCATCACCAAAATCATCGTGTTTAGTACCTGGAAATATTTCTTGGTACAAACAGGTAGATAATGAACATCACGAGACTACCGATTATACAATCGGTAGATGATAAACATCACGAGTCCACCGATTGTGAAAATAGAGAAACTCAAAATTCCATTGGTTTTTGAAAATTTTGAATTTGGGGCTACTAGCACAATCGGTAGATAATGAACATCACGAGACTACCCATTGTACAATCGGTAGATAATAAACATCACGAGTCCACCGATTGTGAAAATAGAGAAACTCAAAATTCCATTGGTTTTTGAAAATTTTGAATTTGGGGCTACTAGCACAATCGGTAGATAATGAACATCACGAAACTACCGATTGTGCGTATCTATTAGAACATAAAGGTTTAATCGGTTGATAAAGTATTTTATTATCTACCGATTCTGAGGCGTTAATGGTGCTGAATGCATTTAATTGTCTCTTTAATCAGTATTGAACCTTGAACATGATATTCTTCATGATGTTTCTCACCTTCTTCTTCATACCCATCCATGTTTGTTGTTGATTTTAGAAAAAAATGATATTCTCCACCTTTTTTTTTTTCTTTCTTCTACTCTAAAATCTTAAAACTACAAAACTAAAACAATTTTCCTTTATATAATCTAAACTACCGATTGTAAACTAAACTAACGATTATTAGGGTAGAATCGACATTATAAAAAATAAGAGATAAGGGATGGCTTAATTTTAGGTTTGGGTGACCCTATTTTGTCTTATTAGTCGCCCCTAAATCTTTCAGGGTCGTCCCTAATGACGCCGGGCATTTCTTCCGCCATTGTGCATAATTTTTCGGTCCATACGATGCATGATTTGGATAGCACATTATAAATAGCTTTTCGATAAAAGTCGAAAAGTCAGAAGTCAGTTCGGCTGTCAAATTTCAAAACGACCTTTTGAAGTTGAAATTTTTTATCATTTTGTAGTTTTGCATCTGACTTCGATTTCTGGAAAAACAGAGATCAAAAGTAGATTTGTACCCAAACACGTTATAAGTTATGGGTGGTCGTTGAATCTCCAGATTAATATCCCGCCTTAGCAATAGTGATATCCGCCTTTAGCAATCAAAAAAATGGAAATGTCTATGCTATAAGATTTTACATCGGAACCGGGAATTATTAGTCTCCTGGGATGAAAAAAGGAAAATAAAAAGTGAGGAAACTTTATGAAGAATGCGTTTTATCCATGCCATGGACCATTCGTATGTTTTGTCTTTTGGTGATGGCGCTGAAAATGCTCAGAACATATTAATCATACGTACTGGCACTGGCCATCGGGTGTCGGTGAAAAACAATACTTTTAAAGTTGAGAGTGTAGGTGTTGTCACAATTTATTTTGGGGTTCGGCAACAGATATTTGGATCATGCAACATGTATTGTATCCGGTGACAAATACGGCCACAATTTAGATTTGAATTGGCAATTTTCTCGACAATGTTTTCACCATTGTATCATTCGTAACAGCTCCAGTCATCAATAAGAGGTTGTCCAGCAGGCCTTGCAGCAGCATTCATCACAACCAAAGCCTTCTCGGTTGTTCCAAATATAAACTCACCAATGAGAACCATACAGGAATCAATGTAACTTCTTTGTTACAGGACAATTTGGTATCTCTGCCAAGCTTTAGTTTTCTTCTCAGAGCCCTCAGGAACAAAATTTAGGGTTTCAGATTCATACAAGGCAAACTTAAGTAATTTCCAGTATCCGAATCCGGAGTCCAAAAACAGTGACCGGGTCATCAAACAGTACCAGTGACACCTGCATACATCTACGGGTAAAAAAGGACCCGTTTTACATTTTTACCTAGGAATTATTTGGTTCCTGAGGCTGAAAAACAAAAAGTGAAGAAACTTTACTAGGAGGAATGATGCACTTCTCCATGGACCATTCGTATGTTATTGTCTTTCTTTCTGGTGGTGGCAGTGGCACTGAATATGTTCAGAACTTTTCCACTGGAATGGAATATCGAGTACCCACATCTGTCTCTTATGCCCTGTTCCCGTGACATCTCTCATTGGCTCTGTTTGCTCATCTTCAATCATGCACCCTTCCTCTTTAAAATTGCACATACGAAAATCAGAACTAGTAATCATGCTTACTGGCATCGGGTGTCGGTGGTGCCGAACCCTACGCATAAAAAGGATGCAAATGGATGATGATTCCTGGTGATGAGACTTTTCTGCAAATGTCTTGCTCATATCTCATAGTGTAGGGTAGTGAATCAATTTCAAACAGAGAGCTGTTCCTAATGAAATGGATGACTCATCTACAAATTAGCATTAGTTTGTCTTGTTTCCTAAAGAACCGTCCACTGCTGAAAAATGAGTAAAGATGTCACGAGGCAGTGAAAGCATGTTAATGGGAAGCAGTGTGAAGACGACGTATAAAGATTCACATGACAATAGTAGCAGAGAAGACAAGGAGGGGCCAGAGCAGTAAGCACTTCAGGATGGAAAGCATTACAAAAGTTAGCATGCGATTGGTAATAAGACATGACAAAAACATCTATCAAAAGTTGCAAATACAGATGGAACTGAAACAGAAATTATCTTCCCTTGGGTATTTCCGACCGCCTAATTGATCTTTAAAGAGTATATCTTGTTGGATCTAGCACACTACAAAATTTCAACTGGATAGCCCTTGATGATCCAGAAATAGATTTCCATCACTTCCTTTTTCTGGGTATTACTGTGCAGCATAATGATCAAGCCGTTCTCAAGACTGTGGACTGGGCATTCAGAAAACAATTACATAGAATCCAGAAATCCTCGTAACATCACAAAACCAGCTCGTTTTCAGATAGAAACCTAAGCATATTACAATACAAAAAAAGAGCAATCAAACAGTGAACCATGACAGTAAATAATGTAAAAGAAATGAGTCAGGTAGGTCAATCTAAGAGCAAATAATCGACACTACTGGAAAACTTCCAACAAAAGCTCATCATATTGTCGTCTGAGGAATACTAATCAAATACTGACTTGCTAATACTCATGTCAAACTTGGATTGATAATAATACGTATATTCATAATCTAATTCGCAACACATGATAGCAAGCATACACAAGTTGTCATGGAGAAGAGTAGGTAGCACCTGCAGATTTATTACCGCAAAAACAGGGCATTCCAAGCTCCTGAGAGACTCCGAACTATTCAACTTCACATCAATTCAGGTTAACATTAGAAACCTGATTTCCTAACAGCAATTACATTACCTGAGACATGTCTATTGCATTGGTTACGCTTAGAGTAACAGACCACTTTAGATGAAGGCTTTCATGATGCAGGAGCAGGCCCATTACCTGAGACACGTCTATTGCACTGGTTATGCTTAGCCTAACAGACCACTTTAGTTGAACTGTAGAAGGCTTTCTTGATGCAGGAATGGACCACTCAGACATGAAATAGAGGACATTCATGTGACTAATAACCCAAAAATAAGAAAAAGCATCCTCTACACATTGACATTGGAGTGTCAAGATTTGCTCGAAACTAGGGAAGTTAGAGCAGTCCCATGTACCACAAAGCATTGGTATACCTAGAAGAACAACCTTGGTTGCAGTGAAGAGAAGTTCAGGTGGGACTGATTGGTGAATGTAGTTTAGAGTTACAAGATTTTACTTAGATGGCAGTAAGTCTTACTGCAGAGTTAAAATACACCTATAAACCATATCTAGCACTGAAATAAGAATAGATAATGGTAAGGTTAGAGCCACATCAAAGTTCATTTGAAGTACATGAAACAAACTTTGATCTGCAATTCCTCGGCATCGAGTACCACCATCTCTTCCAACAGATTGATCCGATATCCCAAACCATGAAGTTGAAACGCAGAACTCAATTGTCATGATTCTCAGGCCTCAACTAACAAAAGCTAAACTGGTAGATAGAAATCAAAATCCTTAACACAGTATAGGTTTATTCATCTCATGCCAGAAAAACACCTACACGCTATTTGTTCTTTCGGACAAAAATCTCACACCTTCAATCCAATAGAACTCATAGATGACTTTTATTCTTCTAGTTAGAAAACATAAATTTACAATAACAAAGAGGACATCACAATTGGGAATATAGACTTTCCTCAAAAATGAATATTCCAAACATGTAAACTTTTGCTCACTCCCTAAGTGATTACCTATACAAGCAATTCCCTCTAATCAAGTAAAGAAAGAAATAAAAGACTCTCTTTTAGCATGCACTTGTTTAGTCGTCTAGACATGTTATTATTAATTGCAACGGGTAAAAACCTTCACCTTTTTTACAAAGCCTAACCAATAAAGTGTTGTGAATGCTGTTTATAGTTACCTAGATTCTCACTTAGATAACACTAAACTAATCAACTTAGAACCGTATACCAGGAACCTCGACATGAACCAGCTAAGATTTTCAAAGCATCTATAATCAATCAGATTACTCCGAAAGAGTCTTTATTAATCAAAAGCAATTCTAGTTACCTACAAAAAAAAAGCAAAAGAAAAAAAAACACAAGTATCTACTGTAATTAGTAAATGAACCTGAACTTCATTTAGCGCAATCCATCAAGCCTCCTCCTTAGCCTTCTTCCGCGATGCAAACGCTTTGTTAATCGTATCAATAATCCGATTCTGCGAATTGATAATCATTTCAGTCCTCTTTGCTTCCATTTCCATACGATTCCTCTCCAATTCCCTCATCATTTCCATCTTCATATTCTCAGTTTTCACAAACCCTTCACCAAATTTCCGTATCACCGATGCCAATTCCATTAATAACTCTCCCCCTCTTCCACCCAATCCCCCATCACCACCACCACCAATACCATTTTCCTCCTCCACCTCCTCTTCTTCCTCAACCTCTTCCTCTTCCATCTCATACGACTTCCTCTTCCGTTCCATCGGCCTCCTCGAACTCTTCCAATTCTGCGGCACTTGCGGCTGCTGCTGCTGCTGTGGCGGCAACGAATATGAATTACTCCTCCTCTTATCAACAACTCTAGAAACAATCGGCGGCCTTCTCAAAATATGATTAATACTTCTCGACCGTATAACATTATTAAATCCATCATTATCCTCATTATTATCATCATCAACCTCATCTTCTTCATCATCATCCGTTGACTGATTTTGACCCGGAGCTGGTGGTGGGATTGAAGAAATCGGTTTCACCGTCAACGGAAAAATCCCCCGTTCCATCTGATCCATTAAATCGAAATAAATCCAATTAGATGCCACCGGTCTTTGTTTCTCAGATCGGTAACGTTTGCGGAGTTTCTCCATTTTATGCCTGCACTGTGTGGATGATTTCGATGGTTCATCGAAACCGCAATTCGATGCGATCGTATTAGCTACTTCTTCCCATTGTGATGCTTTCAATTGACCTCGTTTTAATGAATACCATTTGTTGCGGTAGACTTCGATTAGGTTTACTGTTTCTAGATGTGTCCATGGAATTGGGGGGATTTTTTTAGGTGGTGTTGGGATTGCTGTTGATGATGATGGTGGTGGTGGTTTGGTGGTTTCTGATGATGAAGGTATTTTCTCCTCCGATGGTTGTTGAGACATGATGACTTTTTTTGTTTAGGGTTTTGGTTTTGGTTGTTGTGAGAAGATGAGGAGGAATTATATGGTGGTGGTGGAGTGGTGGTTGGGGCGGTGGTGGTGGAACTGGTAATGCTTTTGTGGGGTGGATATTCGGTTTTCTTTGTTGGATTACGTGGCAGATGTGGCTAATATGCGCGCTGAGTGCGTTTTTAGTTGGTGGTGTTGGGTGTGCGGTGGTTGGAATAATGGACCACCGGTCCACCACTGCTGCCTGGTTTCATTTTGAACAACTGTTTGAGCTTTTTCCGAAGGTTTTTGTCAAGTGCCAAAACATTACCTCCATCTCCATGCATGAACTCAAAAATTTCCGAAGGTTTTTGTCAACTACTACCTACACCATTTCTTCCCTGCTTCGTGGGTGTGGTTGTCGTGGGTTGAGTGGTAAAGAATTTGGTGCTAACAAGTTTTAAATTCAAAAATTCTGGGTTGTACCGCCCTCCTAAACAAAATTAAAACAACCCCTCACAGACTCCCTCCCAAACTTGGCCCCCTTCAAAATCCTCGGACCCTATCCCCTTTTCTGTGAGTGACGGTTTTAGTTTTATTTAAAAGGGCGGTATGCCCAGAACCATTGTTTTAAATTCGCGTTGTTATGTAACTGTTGATGGTGGTTTTTAGACAAGGGGTAAAATCGTAAAACCCCATGACCTAGTGTTACCCGCAACACATTAGATAAGAGCATTCAACTCAGGTGTAAATAATTAATAGGGGTATTTTTTTCAAAATACCAGATTAGGGTTTTTTCAACACAGAACCCTAATTCCAAAACCAAGCCGCATACTGCGCACCATGGCAACAATGCCAAACCAAGCCGCATACTGCGCACCATGGCAACAACGCCAAATTCCAAGCCGCTATGCCTTTGGCCCACGCCAAACATAGCGCCCTAGGCTTGCAAGACTTGCAACTAGGTCAACATGGTCGCACGTGCCATTGGCACATGCCAAAACGTGTCGCAAACAATATTTCCAAGTCGCTATGACTTTGGCCCACGCCAAACATAAATGCCCCAGGTTTGCAAGACTTGCAACTAGGTCAACATGGTCGCACGTGCCATTGGCACATGCCAAAACGTGTCGCAAGCCATATTTCCAAGTCGCTATGACTTTGGCCCACGCCCAACATAGCGCTTCCTAGGTTTGCAAGACTTGCAACTAGGGTCAACATGGATGCACGTGCCATTGGCACATGCCAACACGTGTCGCAAGCCATACTTCCAAGCCGCTATGCCTTTGACCCACGCCAAACATAGCGCCTAGGCTTGCAAAACATGCAACTAGGTCAACATGGCCATGCATGCCATCGGCACATGCCAACATGCTCGCTAGCTAGTTTCCCCTAGCAAAATCACGGCCCTAACGGCCACGCATGCCATTGGCACATGCCAACATGCTCGCTAGCTAGTTTCCCTAGCGAAATCACTACCCCAACGGCCATGCATGCCATTGGCACATGCCAACATGCTCGCTAGCTAGTTTCCCCAACGAAATCACTTTCCAACGACCATGCATGCCATTGGCACATGCCAACATGCTCGCTAGCTAGTTTCCCTATCAAGGTCACGACCCTAATGGCCACGCATGCCATTGGCACATGCCAAACACACACGCTGGTAGCCTAACTTGCAAACCGTGCAACCTACCACCAAGGCATTCCGCACATGCCATCGGGCACATGCCAAACACACACGCCGGTAGCCTAACTTGCAAACCGTGCAACCTACCACCAAGGCATTCGGACATGCCATTGGCACATGCCAAACACACACGCCGGTAGCCTAACTTGCAAACCGTGCAACCTACCACCAAGGCATTCCGCACATGCCATTGGCACATGCCAAACACACACGCCGGTAGCCTAACTTGCAAACCGTGCAACCTACCACCAAGGCATTCCGCACATACCATTGGCACATGCCAAACACACACGCTGGTAGCCTAACTTGCAAACCGTGCAACCTACCACCAAGGCATTCCGCACATGCCACACGCGCCACTAGGAGCGCCACTTGCACTCAAGATGCAACCAACACTGAGACATCAACACAACCGGGGATGCTTCTTTAGGGTTTTGGTTTGGCGGTGTGACAAAGATGCAACGACACTACGCTCACATTAAGAAAGCGTGAAAAGGAATAAAGCGGTCAAATAAAAGAGGAAATAAAGGTGAAAACGTTTTCACCCATTAAACCATGCGGTTACCACCTCCTCCCATTATTTCACCCTTTACTCTCTTCCTTCATGAGGCCAAAGTGCGTTTCAATCTCAACTTGTATAAATAGGTCTTACCTATTTCCACCCGAGAACAAGTCTCGGTCGGAGAAATATACTACACTTACACTCTCGGAAGGCAACTTTGCAAGCTCTCCCAAAAACTTTCATCTTTTGCAAGCTTCCTAAGCTTTCACTTTCTATACAAGTCGAGATACTATTCTCCTCAACACCTTTCTTTGCTTCCCTCCCCAAATCAACCCTTCTCCTCCACTTTGTGACCGGCAAGTCCGGAACGACCATTTCTTGGTTTAGGCCGGACTTGTACAGATTGATCTCTCGAAACCTATAAAGTGCTCACGTGCAAGACATTTGTTTAGGGTTTGAACCAGCTTTCTCACTCACCTACCGAATTTACCGAAATCGGCGAAACGATTTTTACCCATAAACAATTGGCGACCACGAGGATTGATCTATCGGCTACAATGTCGGCATCGTCGATCTCGTTCTTCGACCCAGATGTCAAGATGGTAGGGGAAGGCAACTCGATCCGACTCAACTACCCGTGCGACTTCGCTACCAGTTTGCAAAATCGCACGAGAAAACCGGGGACTCGTTGAAGAATCCACCAAATTGGGGACTTGCACTCGGTCCGACTCAATCGCCCGCACAACCCGGTTATCGGTTGTTAAAACTACACCCGAAAACTGGGGACTCGCCAAGACGCTACCAAAGAATTGGGGACTAATCGGCGATGCTACCAAAGAAGCCGCCTTGCTACAAAGAAAGCCGCCTTTTACTTGGAAAGAGGCGTGTTTGCAAGTGAGTAAATTTAGATTGGGCAAGACATACGATCTGCTTTTTTTTAGGTTCTTAATAAAACCGCCATACTATTGCGTCTTGTGCCTATTGCTAGCACACACTTTCATAAAAGCAATATTCCTTTCCCAAAACATAATCGAGTTATATTATCAAAACCATTCATCCCGAAAATAATCCAACACCCTAAAAAGCTACCACTAGCTATCAAAGGTTAAGTTTTGAACCAGACATCCAATATGTCTTTCAAAAAAAAAAAAAAAAAAAGAACCTAAATGAAAGTTTAACAGAGAAACGTTCAAGGAAAATCGTCCAACGTAAGTCCGCTCTTCTTGGAGAAAGTCACCAAACGTCTTCAAGAGCCGCTCTCTTTCATAGTCAACATCTTGGAAAGCTTTTCGAGTTCCATCTCCTGTCGGGCGATCTCCTCAAGGCGGAAAGGCTTTCGATTGTCGCATCTTTCAACTTTTGGATCTCAAGCAAGGCCTTCGACAAACCACGAAGTGTTGAACTCCTTTTCTACGCACACGTCGCGATGGTGCTCCCGAATAATAACGTCTTCGAAATGGTGTGACCAGTTACCTCACGCATATCCTCGATGGAAGACAAAGCCTCTTCCACACGCTTAACCAAATCGCGAATCGACTAGTGACTTTCTTGGTTGTAGCCATATGTCCGTGCTTCTCCTGCATCCTCGGTGTACAACGCTCATGCTTAGCTTCAAGACGCTAAAAGCCGCCAACCAAAGACATGACCCGGATGAGGAACCAAGTACGGGGATCAAAATGGCGCCTGCAAGTGGCCTCACGACTCGCAAAGGGTTTTCTTCCATGTCTACTGCAACAACCATCGTGAGAATCATCCACCGTCTCAACCACGTTTGTGCCCTACAATTGGCTAACTCCCATCTCCAAGTCACCTACGGTGGTCACCAAAGGCAAGTTTTCGTGTGACTCCATCCCAGAATCATCCTCCGAACCGGTTCCTCCTGCAAACTTGAGTTAGACATTTTTCAAAAAAGAAAGAAAGAAGAAGAAAGAAAGAAGCGCGAAACTCACCGAACCGTTCCAGAAGAACCAGTCTTTGCCAGAGGAATCACTCTCGCTTGTTGAACTTTCTTCTTTCTCGACTCATCACCGCTATGGGTAGGCTCTGTCTTGCGGAATTCCTTGAAGAAACTAGTCTCTCGGCAACGTGCAAGGGCGCGAAAGCGTTAACACTACCGAAGCCCTCAAGGAAACAAGACACATATTCTCACCAGAAATTTACGTGTGTTTTGAGACAAACCCATGAAGAGGCGACACATACCTGGTTATTGGAAGAACTCGAAAGACACAAGAGCCATGGGAGGATCTTGCGGAACCGTCGGAACCCGCCAAAGACGATTTTTCGTTCTCCGTTCCTTGGCCAGGGACTTTCCGAATTCTTTGGCAGCTTTCGCTTGGGATCTCTCAACATTGGATACTCCTTCGAACTCACTGGGGAAGGTTTGCAACGAACTTTTCCACTACGTTATTCACGAAATCTCGGATCATAGTAAACTCGTTGCACCAAAACTCATTATAGCCAAAGGTCGCCGGGTTACTCTTCCCATTTGAAAAAGGAAAGACGGATACCCGGCTTAAGGACACCGGCGTCAAGGGCGACACGCAACGAATCCTTAGGGACCACCGGCCCGGTAAACGAGGCACCCTTAATCGAAACCCATGTGACGAAAGCAAAGACGGTCAATATTGTAAGCAATATCCGGAAAGACCCACGAAGAAAGACGGCATATAACCGGCGGCGACTTTGAATGAACAGGTTTCACCAACGCTCAAATCGTCATCAGAAGACAAAGACATGAGCGGAGCAGAAGCAAAAGTGCCAATTTGAGCCACTGAATTATGGACTGGCCCCATGGACGAAAATTGATTTCATGCAACTTATCAAGAGAACTGGACCAAGCTCACGCCAACTCTTGGACGCCCGTTCACCCATCGAAAGAATTCGGGAGCCACCCCAACTCACGGGAAGCGAGCGCAACGGTTTCGGAGCATACTTCTCAAAGTGCTCCCATAGCCGGACTTGCGAAAACAACGTGCACATATGAGTCCACCTTCATGAAACCATTCGAAACTCGCATGTTCGCAACCAGGTGATCCAGATGCACATACGGGGAACCAAGGAACAGTACCGCCAATGGGAAGAACTTCACCCTTTGCCAATTTCACAAAGAATCGCCAACAACTCGTCTTATTCCTTTCTTGCCAGAACCGTCATCAAAATGTCTCTAGACAACCAAAGAGCCAAAAATGTCATGACATCAAGATCACCGCTTTTCTGCTCAGTGCTCCAACTCGTCCGGAAACCATTGAGATATCCACCAACCGTAAGGGCATCTTTCATCCTCTTTCCTGGCAGAGTCCTTCGACTTCGAATGGAGTCTTTCCGAGCGAAATCCCCCAACTTAGCGGCCAGGTCATCCCGCATCTTCGCCTCACTTTCGATAAATTGAATTCCGAGATTCCCGATTCTCGGAAGATTCAGCAAGAGAGCCACACTCTCCAAGGAGAAAGTCATCTCACCCCATCTACATATGATTGTATGGGTGTCCGAACACCATCTGGAGATGAAAGCAACTAAGCCTGGGATGTCCTTCCTAATCTGAAGATTTACTGAAGTCTTGACAAAGATCAATGACTCCGCGCTGAGTCAAGATGGTATTCATACGCTCCTCGGTCACCATGAACTCAACCTATCTGTCAAAAGAACGCAATGGACTTTGACACATCCTAAAGTCAATGTTGGAAGAGGAATATACCCCTTTATGAAGACAAAACCGAATGGTGCTCTCTGGGCGAACCGAACGTGTCTTCCTCGTCATCCTCACCACCGGTTAGCAAAATTGGCACGAAACCCGGGTGATTCTTCCGAAGCGGGGGGCGAGGGCTCTAGTGAAAAATTCATCATCCGTGTTCTGGTTTGGAATTATGAGCATCCTTCGACCTAAGTGAAATGCGAGTTCGTGTAACATCTTGTCGAATTCCTTCACAACAATTTGGTAATAAGATATCTCGCACAAAACAAATGGAGAAAGACGAAGTTATCTCCCCGACACATAATCGTACCCAACAAATTCGGTTTCAAGACTATATACGCAGATTTTTCTTCGGGTTCGAAACTATATACGCGGTATTCTATACGGGTACAAGTGTGTCTACATCATATATACAATATTTCCTGCGGGTTCGAAGTCATATGAAGCATATACACAGTATTCTTCTTCGGGATCCATACAGGGTTCTCTACGGGTTCGAAAATACACACGCAGTATTTTCTTCAGAGGCACGCCAAGGAATCATATGCAAAGATTGTGGAAGCGCTTACTTTTAAGGTTTATACCTATATAAAAAAAATATGAGAAAGAAGAGTACTCAAGACATACCGAAGCCTGGCCTCTTGCCGCTAAGAAGAAAGAATAAAGCGCAGAATGGGGAAAAGGGGCTTTATATATAGGCGTGAAGGAATTTGAAATAGGGAAGGATTTCCTTTTACCAAAATCACGCCTATGACATGGTTTCCAAGATTGACCGCCCCACCAATTGCGACTTCCCAATGCCGCCCAAGTCACGCCGCAAACATGGTTTCCAAGATTGGACCCGGCCCCACCAATTGCGACTTCCCAATGCCGCCCAAGTCACGCCTGCAAGCATGGTTTCCAAGATTGGACCGCCCCACCAATAGCGACTTCCCAATGCCGCCCAAGTCACGCCCGCAAGCATGGTTTCCAAGATTGGACCGCCCCACCAATTGCGCCTGGCCCCACCAAACTAGCCCACCTCGGTTTCCAAACTCACGCCAACTTCCCAAATGTCGCCTAAGGCACGGCCCACCAATTGTGCCAGCCTCCGACTTGTGCAAAACGACCAGAGGCAAGGATTCCAAATCCTATTTATAAAAGGTCGACGAGCCTCCTTTCAATTTTCTTTACGGTTTCTTGTCATAATAGTTTGTCACCATCTTATGCTTACCTGCAACAAAGCCCTGTTCCGAGCTAAGCGGGGGACTTAATGTTGATGGTGGTTTTTAGACAAGGGTAAAATCGTAAAACCCTATGACCTAGTGTTACCCGCAACACATTAGATAAGAGCATTCAACTCGGTGTAAATAATTAATAGGGTATTTTTTCAAAATACCAGATTAGGGTTTTTCAACACGTAACCCTAATTCCAAAACCAAGCCGCATATCGCGCACCATGGCAACAATGCCAAACCAAGCCGCATATCTGCACCATGGCAACAACGCTAAATTCCAAGCCGCTATGCCTTTGGCCCACGCCAAACATAGCGCCTCTAGGCTTGCAAGACTTGCAACTAGGTCAACATGGCTGCACGTGCCATTGGCACATGCCAAAGCGTGTCGCAAGCCATATTTTCCAAGTCGCTATGACTTTGGCCCACGCCCAACATAGCGCCCTAGGTTTGCAAGACTTGGAACTAGGTCAACATGGCTGCACGTGCCATTGGCACATGCCAAAACGTGTCGCAAGCCATATTTCCAAGACGCTATGACTTTGGCCCACGCCAACATAGCGCCCTAGGTTTGCAAGACTTGCAACTAGGTCAACATGGCTGCACGTGCCATTGGCACATGCCAACACGTGTCGCAAGCCATACTTCCAAGCCGCCATGCCTTTGGCCCACGCCAAACATAGCGCCCTAGGCTTGCGAAACATGCAACTAGGTCAACATGGCCATGCATGCCATTGGCACATGCCAACATGCTCGCTAGCTAGTTTCCCTAGCAAAATCACGGCCCTAACGGCCACGCATGCCATTGGCACATGCCAACATGCTCGCTAGCTAGTTTCCTAGCGAAATCACGGCCCCAACGGCCATGCATGCCATTGGCACATGCCAACATGCTCGCTAGCTAGTTTCCCTAGCAAAATCACGGCCCTAACGGCCACGCATGCCATTGGCACATGCCAACATGCTCGCTAGCTAGTTTCCTAGCGAAATCACGGCCCCAACGGCCATGCATGCCATTGGCACATGCCAACATGCTCGCTAGCTAGTTTCTAGCGAAATCACGGCCCCAACGGCCATGCATGCCATTGGCACATGCCAACATGCTCGCTAGCTAGTTTCCTATCAAGGTCACTACCCTAATGGCCACGCATGCCATTGGCACATGCCAAACACACACGCCGGTAGCCTAACTTGCAAACCGTGCAACCTACCACCAAGGCATTCCGCACATGCCATTGGCACATGCCAAACACACACGCCGGGTAGCCTAACTTGCAAACCGTGCAACCTACCACCAAGGCATTCGGACATGCCATTGGCACATGCCAAACACACACGCCGGTAGCCTAACTTGCAAACCGTGCAACCTACCACCAAGGCATTCCGCACATGCCATTGGCACATGCCAAACACACACGCCGGTAGCCTAACTTGCAAACCGTGCAACCTACCACCAAGGCATTCCGCACATACCATTGGCACATGCCAAACACACACGCCGGTAGCCTAACTTGCAAACCGTGCAACCTACCACCAAGGCATTCCGCACATGCCATTGGCACATGCCACACGCGCCACTACTAGCGGGCCACTTGCACTCAAGATGCAACCAACACTCGAGACATCAACACAAACCGGGGATGCTTCTTTAGGGTTTTGGTTTGGCGGTCACAAAGATGCGCCGTACACTACGCTCACATTAAGAAAGCGTGAAAAGGAATAAAGCGGTCAAATAAAAGAGGAAATAAAGGTGAAAAACGTTTTCACCCATTAAACCATGCTGTTACCACCTCCTCCCATTATTTCACCCTTTACTCTCTTCCTTCATGAGGCCAGTGGCACGTTTCAATCTCAACTTGTATAAATAGGTCTTACCTATTTCCACCGAGAGAACAAGTCTCAAGTCGAGAAATATACTACACTTACACTCTCGTAAAGGCAACTTTGCAAGCTCTCCCAAAAACTTTCATCTCTTGCAAGCTTCCTAAGCTTTCACTTTCCGATACAAGTCGAGATACTACTCTCCTCAACACCTTTCTTTGCTTCCTCCCCAAATCAACCCTTCTCCTCCACTTTGTGACCGAAGCAAGTCTGGAACGGCCATTTCTTGGTTTAGGCCGGACTTGTATAGATTGATCTCTCGAACCTATAAAGTGCTCACGTGCAGCACATTTGTTTAGGGTTTGAACCAGTTTCTCACTCACCTACCGAATTTACCGAAATCGGCAGAAACGATTTTTACCCATAAACAGTAACCTAGTATGATTATTCATGCCTTTGTCACTTTAACACAGTGGCATTGGGTGAGACAACGAATAGTAGTGTTTGGTGATCTTGTAACCTATTTTACTGTATAATGTTGTCGGCTCCCTATACTCAAATTCGACCGAAACTTCTAGTCGGGTGATTCACAACTATTATTGTTGTTATTCAATACATATATGTTGCCAATACTCGTTATATCTCTTTTCCTTTTTATTATTGGTCCTCAAGTTGCTAATTGAGGTTCTTGATGTTATCACATTTGTGTATTACATTCAACTTCTCGGCTCAGAGGCATCAGTTTGTTGAGTTATCTTCTCAGTTCTACGACCAAATAGTGATGACTGATATAAATAGGATACTTCTTCAACCTTTTTCAAAATCAACATCCCACAAGATCTCAAATGAGTGAGGAATTTTGTACAAAAATTTCTACAAAAGATAACATAAAGGTAGAAAAAGAAATCACTGAAGAAGAAGTTTGGACGGTAATCAAGTAATTCAATTCTGAAGCCAGTTGTGCTGAAAAGGCCTCTGTGTTAGGAAAGGACAAATCATTACTTATATTCCAATCGGCGAACCCTACCTGCCGAGTCGGGGTATTACAACGGTTCAAACTTGTTCTACCTAAACTGATATCAAAAAACCCAGAAGCTTTAACAGCAGACAAACAGATTCTTGATGGTATTCTAATTGCTGGAGAATTGATTGACTTAAGGTTTAAATAAAAAAAAAACCCAGGAATTCTATGCAAACTAGATATCCAAAACGCTTTTGACAATGTAAGTTGGCACACGGTCAGCAGCGCGTTAAAGAGCTCAGGTTTTGGTGAAAAATGGATTAGTTGGATGGAGTGGTATGTTTCAACTACACAACATTCCTTGTTGGTAAATGGAAGCTCAACAAAAAAAATCAAGCCTCAAAAAGAATTAAGGCAAGATGACCCTCTGTCACCATTTCTTTTCATTTTAGTTACAAAAATATTCTCAAAACTCATGAATGTTGTGCAACTAAACATGATATAGAGGTTTTCAATAAACACAATCCAGATTTCTCACCTGTAATATGAAGATGATACTTTGGTTTTCTTGATACAAAGATCAAGAAGATGAAAACTTAGTCATCATTCTACAGACTTTTGAAGACATCACAGGTTTGACAGTAAACTTCACTAAAAGTGATGTAATAAGTATTAGAGCAGAACATAAAACTGAAGAAATTGCAGAGATTCTAAAAATGCAAGACTGAAAGTTTACCTCTCAAATATCTTGGCATGCCAGTGGGCTCAACTTCAAGACGTAACTCAATTTGGGATTTAGTGGTGGAGAAATTCTAGAAGAAGCTAGCTCCATGGAAAAGTAAGTTTTTCACAAAAGCAGTAAGAATACTTTTGATGAAAACTACACTCTCCAGCCTTCCAATATATTATATGTTTATCTTTCAACTCCCTAGAAGTGTTGAAAAGAAGCTAAATCAGATCATGAGGAACTTTTTGTGGGGGTCAACAACTGAAAAACAAAATGTTAGTGAGTTTCTTGTGAGAGAATATGCAAACCAAAAAATCTTGGTGATTTGTGGATTATAAACTTGAAACTCACCAATAAAACATTATTAGCTAAATGGTCATGGAGGTTCTCAAATGAAAACAAACAATTATGGAGAAGAATCATTCAGGAAAAGATGAAGACAAAACCAAAAGCTCTATTGGTAAACGACACAACTGACACTCAAGGCAGAGGTTTTGAAAGAATATTCAAAAACAAAAAGATGTAGGTGAACAACTAACAACTTTGAAGATCAAAAAATGAATGCAGTTGATTTTTGTTGGGATAGATAGATAGGTCACAAATTTTGAATTTTCAATTTCCAGACATAGCTAGCATCACATAGAAATGCCTCAGTGAAGATTTGATTGCTAATGGAGTCTGGAATCTAAAACTGAGAAGAAATCTCATAACCATTGAATTTCCTGAAATGCTAACATTGTTTGGAGTTTTGGATACTCCTCCAACATTGAGTGAAGAATTTGAATATGAAATAAAATACAATGCAACCTTAGCGTTTAGCTCAGAGCTAAATGGTTAGTAGAACAACTGCTTGTCTTTCCCATCAATGTACATTTTTCATGTATACCCCCAAAGGTGCAAGTCTTCATGTTGTCTTCAACTCAATATGTCATTCTTAACTCACAATCTACTTGGAAAAGGGTATCAAATTCAGAACCCCATGTTAGACTACTGACACTTCAGCTCAAAATGTCTATCGATTATTTATTGGGGTAATTTGTGTTACCTCCCCTGGTGAAGATCATAATTTGAGTTACCTCCCCTACAAAAATTAAATTAGCATCACGAGTCCACCGATTGTGTTAAATTAGCTGTTGATGATGATGGTGGTGGTGGTTTGGTGGTTTCTGATGATGAAGGTATTTTCTCCTCCGATGGTTGTTGAGACATGATGACTTTTTTTTTGTTTAGGGTTTTGGTTTGGTTGTTGAGAGAAGATGAGGAATTATATTGGTGGTGGTGGAGTGGTGGTTGGGGCGGTGGTGGTGGAACTGGTAATGCTTTTGTGGGGTGGATATTCGGTTTTCTTTGTTGGATTACGTGGCAGGTGTGGCTAATATGCGCGCTGAGTGCGTTTTTAGTTGGTGGTGTTGGGTGTGCGGTGGTTGGAATAATGGACCACCGGTCCACCACTGCTGCCTGGCTTCATTTTGAACAAGTGCCAAGACATTACCTCCATCTCCATGCATGAACTACCTACACCATTTCTTCCCTGCTTCGTGGGTGTGATTGTTGAGGGGTGAGTTGTAAAGAATTTGGTGCTAACAAGTTTTAAATTCAAAAATTCTGGGCGTACCGCCCTCCCAAACAAAATTAAAACAACCCCTCACAGATTCCCTCCCAAACTTGGCCCCCTGCAAAATCCTCGGACCCCATCCCTTTTCTGTGAGTGACGGTTTTAATTTTGTTTAAAAGGGCGGTATGCCCAGAACCATTGTTTTAAATTCGCGTTGTTATGTAACCTAGTATGATTATTCATGCCTTTGTCACTTTAACACAGTGGCATTGGGTGAGACAACGAATAGTAGTGTTTTGTGATCTTGTAACCTATTTACTGTATAATGTTGTCGGCTCCCTATACTCAAATTCTACCGAAATTTATAGTCGGGTGATTCACAACTATTATTGTTGTTATTCAACCCATATATGTTGCCAACACTCTTTATATCTCTTTTCCTTTTTATTATTGGTCCTCAAGTTGCTAATTGAGGTTCTTGATGTTATCACATTTGTGTATTACATTCAACTTCTCGGCTCAGAGGCATCAATTTGTTGAGTTATCTTCTCAGTTCTACGACCAAATAGTGATGACTGATATAAATAGGATACTTCTTCAACCTTTTTCAAAATCAACATCCCACAAGATCTCAAATGAGCGAGGAATTTTGTACAAAAATTTCTACAAAAGATAACATAAAGGTAGAAAAAGAAATCACTGAAGAAGAAGTTTGGATGGTAATCAAGCAATTCAATTCTGGAGCCAGTTGTGCTGAAAAGGCCTCAGTGTTAGGAAAGGAAAAATCATTACTTATATTCCAATCGGCGAACCCTACCCGCCGAGTCGGGGTATTACAAGGGTTCAAACTTGTTCTACCTAAACTGATATAAAAAAAACCAGAAGATTTAACAGCAGAAGCAGCGATCATAACAAGGCACTACTTATGAAGCAAATTTGGAACATCCATGAGAATCCCGATTCGGTCTTGGCTACCGTCTACAACGAAAAAAATATGAAACATCAACCTATATTTGCAGAAACTCCAGCTAACCTCCCTTCTTCAACCAGCCCTCAATGGATACAATTAGCATCTCTCATTCCTAAGATGAAACAACATATTTTCCACACAATCGGAAATGGGTTAGCAACCCCTATCCAAGCTAATTGGATCCCGCAATTCACCAATACCTTGGATCCAACAAACTGTTACCCCATCCAGATGGTCACTGACCTCATCGATCCTTTCAGTCACACCTGGAACCACGACAAGCTTAGCCTTCTTCCCCCCCCATAAACCAAAGAATCGTGAATATCCACCTCCCCCAAAACAAAGTCTCTGATAGAATCATATGGCCTTTCACAAAATCTGGAAAGTATACTACATCTTCTCGGGTACAATTGATTAGTAAGCACATCGATCACTTCCATCCACTACCCACATAAAAATTTCTCCTCGACACTTCCATGTCCTCCAAAAATACAGCTTTTGTTGTGTTAAGCAATCAACGAGGGCCTCCCAACCCTCACCATTCTACACCATATCTACCTCACCGATACCGACATATGCCCACTATGCAATTCTCTACCAGAAACTGCTGAACACATTCTCCTTCACTGTCCAGTGGTTGTGGCTGCATGGAACACTCTCATAGCGGGACTTCCCAATCTTTCAAGTGTCGTCCAAAATATTCCAAACCCTCAAACGACGATCTCACAAATCCTACAGTTAAAGGTACACGGTTCTTTCAATACTGCCTTTTGTTTCCTTTTTTGGTCCTTATGGATAGCTAGGAATGAACACATTTATCATCAAAAGCAAACAAGCCCGGGAAGCATATCACATATGGCTCTTAGTCTTCAACGAGAATTTTCTTGGGCGCAAACGAACCTCTCTCCCGTGTTACCAGGAATGCCGCTTCTATCAACCCTAGAAACGTACCAGATCTCCACAACAATCATGGTAGGATGGACAAAACCAAATTTGGGTTGCATCAAGATCAACACAGACGGCGCAATGAGAGAGGACATCCCTAATAGGCTGGTGCGGGTTTCATATGTAGAGATTCATCTCGCCAACACCCTAATAGCGGTAGATCAACCTCTGGGAATCACTACTTCCTTGACCGCTGAATCTTGGGCCATGCTCATAGCGTCTAGAACAACAAAAGAACGAAGTTGGACACAAGTTCAATTTGAAACCGACTCAGAAAACCTACTTCGATTCCTAACTTCGTATCTTTGAGCCGCCTTGGTATTTCGGGTATGATCTCTAAACCAAGATAATTATGAGACAACTCCCCCAATGCATCATCACGCACATCTACAGGGAAGGTAATCAAGCTGCGGACGGGCTGACGAACCTTGCTGCGGACTAGAGCCACGTATGAATCCTTTCAACCTTGGTCTGGGATAACATGATCCCATCTTGCATTAACCAAGTTGTATTGGATGACTCTTTGGGTAAAACATACCCTCGTGTAATTTCCGCTTAATTTTAAATAAAATTTCATGCTTCAAAAAAAAAAAAATATTCTTGATGGTATTCTAATTGCTGGAGAATTGATTGACTTAAGGTTTAAATAAAAAAAGCCAGGAATTCTATGCAAACTAGATATCCAAAAAGCTTTTGACAATGTAAGTTGGCACACAGTCAACAGCGTGTTAATGAGCTCAAGTTTTGGTGAAAATGGATTAGTTGGATGGAGTGGTAAGTTTCAACTACACAACATTCCTAGTTGGTAAATGGAAGCTCAACAAAAAAAATCAAGCCTCAAAAAGAATTAAGGCAAGATGACCCTCTGTCACCATTTCTTTTCATTTTAGTTGCAAAAATATTCTCAAAACTCATGAATGTTGTGCAACTAAACATGATATAGAGGTTTTTAATAAACGCAATCCAGATTTCCCACATGTAATATGAAGATGATACTTTGGTTTTTCTTGATACAAATATCAAGAAGATGAAAACGTAGTCATCATTCTACAGACTTTTGAAGACATCACAGATTTGAGAGTAAACTTCACTAAATGTGCTGTAATAAGTGTTAGAGCAGAACATAAAACTGAAGAAATTGCAGAGATTCTAAAATGCAAGACTGAAAGTTTACCTCTCAAATATCTTGGCATGCCAGTGGGCTCAACTTCAAGAAGTAACTCAATTTGGGATTTAGTGGTGGAGAAATTCTAGAAGAAGCTAGCTCCATGGAAAAGTAAGTTTTTCACAAAAGCAGTAAGAATACTTTTGATGATAACTACACTCTCCAGCCTTCCAATATATTATAAGTTTATCTTTCAACTCCCTCGAAGTGTTGAAAAGAAGCTAAATCAGATCATGAGGAACTTTTTTTGAGGGTCAACAACTGAAAAACAAAATATTAGTTGAGAATGCAAACCAAAAAATCTTGGTGATTTGTGGATTATAAACTTGAAACTCACCAATAAAACATTATTAGCTAAATGGTCATGGAGGTTCTCAAATGAAAAGAAACAATTATGGAGAAGATTCATTCAGGAAAAGATGAAGACAGAACCAAAAGCTCTATTGGTAAACGACACAACTGACACTCAAGGCAGAGGTTTTGAAAGAATATTCAAAAACAAAAAGATGTAGATGAACAACTAACAACTTTGAAGATCAAAAAAGGAATGCAGTTTATTTTTGTTGGGATAGATAGATAGGTCACAAATTTTGAAGGTTCAATTTCCAGACATAGCTAGCATCACATAGAAATGCCTCAATGAAAATTTGATTGCTAATGGAGTCTGGAATCTAAAACTGAGAAGAAATCTCATAACCATTGAATTTCCTGAAATGCTAGCATTGTTTGGAGTTTTGGGTACTCCTCCAACATTGAGTGAAGAATTTGAATATGAAATAAAATACAATGCAACCTGAGCGTTTAGCTCAGAGCCATCCTATAAATGGTTAGTAGAACAACTGCTTGTCTTTCCCATCAATGTACATTTTTCATGTATACCCCCAAAGGTGCAAGTCTTCATGTGGTCTTCAAATCAATATGTCATTCCTAACTCACAATCTACTTGGAAGAGGGTATCAAATTCAGAACCCCATGTTAGACTACTGACACTTCAACTCAAAATGTCTATCGATTATTTATTGGGGTAATTTGTGTTACCTCTGATAGACGTATTTATGTGTCTATTTTGATCTCAATTATGTGTATTGTTAGTGCTCGATTTTATACTTATTTGATTATTTTATGTTTTTGTAGGTGTTTTTGGAGAAATAAGCTTTTGCGGGAAAATGAGCTCGAGAAGTGGTATTTGCGCTCGTGGGAGAAAATTACTATTCGGACTCTCAGTTTGGATAAGGGGCACCTCACTGATATATGCACCCCAATGGCTAAACGCACCCCAGTCAAGATAGGGGGAGGTCATCTTCTCCGTTTGAAAAATCCATTTTGGCGGGAATTTGTTCTGCATGCATGAAGATTATCTGATTTAGTGGAAGCCGAGTTTTATGGGACAGGAAGGAGGATTTCGATGTCCAAATCGAAGGAAATATCAATACGTGTTTAAACACGTCAGAGGTAGAGCTTCAGGCCAACATAATTGGAGGATTTCTTCTCGGGAAAACAGAGTTTTGCGGGAAAAGAAGTCAGTTAGCAGTGATGATTTTCTGGGAAGTTTGGACGGAGTTTTGCTGGATTTTTCTTGTCAGTATCTCGTCAGTATGAGTTACAACACAACGGGACTGATACGTGAGCCAGAATTGAGGAAAAATAGGAGTACTCGGCAAAACAGAGATAGATGTTTCTCGGGTTTGTATTCACGGGAATTTCTGAGAGGAGTTTTAGCCGGATTAAAGTGTTGGTTTGGACTGGAATGAACCTATCTCGATTGAACAGGCTTAGTAATGGGCTTTAGTTCGATGGATAAAGGTTTTTCACGTAAACAGGGAGGTGGATGTATTCTCGGGATTTTGGATTGGAAATTTTATGCAGTTTAGGAAATAATATCTTCCATGATTCAGTTATTCAATCTTTGGAAAGAGTCTTGAACAACTCAAACTCTAGATGACGCGTGAAGCAACAGAGAAGAAAGGAAAGAAAAAGCCGTAACTTGGAGTAGAGGAAAAGAAAATATTGTGAGAATTTATCGAGTATTCTTGGCCGTGTTGCCTATATATAGGTGCGGGGAGATTCATAGGAAAAGAATCGAGACTTTGGGGGACCAACAAAGGCACAGAGGAGAAGAAATCAGAGCTGCATGAATTGTTGTTGCTGCTGCTGCAGTTATCAAGAACATGAAGAACATTGGACCAACGGAATCAGTCGCAGAGCAGTCTTATATTCTACAGAAGTTTATTATTAACGTTTCTTGTAACAGTGCGATTGCAACACCTATAAACCGTTACAAATCTCTGTATTAGCACTTTTCTCTTATTTTTCACCTATTTGAGCTATGAACACCTATTTTGAGCACGTGAATAACATGAGGAGCTAAACCCCATTGCTGAGGCGACGGAGGAAGCCATTTTTCCAATTATTATGTGGTAATCTCTATTTTTAATGATTTTTGCAATTTCTTTTATGATTATTTGCACTGAACTGAAATCGAATATATGATTCTGATTAAGTGGTTGTGTTCTCAATTGATGGTTCATGCTTAGGTTAAGTCTTTTGATGGTCCATGCTTTCGATTTACAACTATTGTTTTGAGAATATACTTGTCTAGGCAAAAATATTAGAATCACTTTAAACGTAAAGAGTTGCATGAATATTGATTAGATTAAATCACATAAAAATTGGTGATCGGTGGAATCCTTAGTCTCAGTGTTTTTTTATAATCTTGATAACAACAACTTCTTAAGTTTTCTATTTTAATTTGAGTCTAAAATCGAACCTCAACAAGTCTGAGAAACGAACTTTTGTTACCACTTTCTACAACACATCAATTTTTTTTTGCCACGACGGACTTGTATTTAGGTTTAGGTTTTAGGTTTATTGTATTTTTAGGTTTTGTATTTTTATTACTTTTTTTTTAGATTTTTTGTTCTATTTTACGTCTTTGGTATTTTTGTTTTTGTTGTGCAGGATTGACTCGAAGCTATAAGTGGAAAGTTGAACTTGCCAAAAAAAGGAGAAACCGGAGATATTATTTTTGGACTTTTATTTATTAGTTTCTTTATTTTCTTTTGGACTTGTAATTTTCTTTTATTTGGTTGCTTATTTATTTTTATTTATTATATAAAAAAAAATACAAGTTGCACACACCAATTGCATCCCTCGTCAGATCACTGAGTTTAGGAAAACTCGTGGATTAGTAAGTTTGAACCTGTGCCTTGGGCCTTTTGGGAGTTACCAGCTGAAAGTCTACAAACCTCAGCCTCGTACCTTTGGGTATATTTTGATGTGGTAACCCAAGCTTACCTAAATTAGTGAGCCCAGCATTTACATGTGCACAGATTTTTGTTGAATTCTTGTGTATGCCTGAACGAAAAATAGACGCTCTAGGACGGTTTATGCGTGAAAAACCTAAAAGTGATATTTTAGGAAACAAGAATCTTGATTACCTTAATCTAGAGACCTATGATTTTGGAAAGTCTAGTTTTGAACATCCATCTTTTACCGAGGAGAGAATCCCTATAACTCAGGTAGAGCCAGAAATGGCAACTTTGAAAACTTTGTTGAATCCGACTAGGACTACTCGTCCCTCATGTATCGGGTTAGCTGACACGGAAGCAAATTAGGAACTTAAACCCCTATTTCCATGTTAGGGAAAGAAAATGAGAACCCCTATTTTCATGTTAGGGACTTTGAGGAAATTTGTAGTACCCTAACGATTAGAAACCTTGACGATGATGCTTTGAAACTTAGGTTATTCCCTTTTTCCCTGAAAGATAAAGCTAAATCGTGGCTATATAGTTTGGCTTCCGGATCCATTGAAACATATGAATAACTTACATCTGCCTTTTTGAACAAGTTTTTCCCTAGGCACAAAACATCGTCTATTAGGACGCAAATCTACACATTTTCTCAACAGGAGGGAGAATCTTTGTATAGGTATTTGGAAAGGTTCAATGATCTATTAGCCCAATGTCCTCATCATGGTTTAGAAAAGGTTAGGTTAGTTCAGATCCTTTATGAGGGTTTAGATTATCCCACTACAACCACAGTAGAATCTATGTGTACATGTGGGTTTGAAAACCAAACAGTTGATGATACGATGACATATTTGAGTGAAATCGCCGAAAAGACACAACAATGGGAAAATAGTAGGGAACCCAAGAAAACAATTCTTCTAGGAAGAGGAAACGTTAATAGGCTAGAAGGAGGCTTTGAATCAGATGCCAAAATTGCAGCAATAACTAAAAGGTTGGAAGCTTTAGAATTGGGTCACACTAGCAGTAGAGTGGAGCCTTTTTGGGAAGGCATGACTATTGAAGAGCAAGCCAATGCTCTTTATAATAATAACACTAGATTTGATAACTGTCAAAAGTTTGACCCATATTCAGAAACCTATAATCCTGGTTGGAGAAACCATTTGAACCTCTCATGGTCTAAGGACCAGAATCAAGGTCAGTTTAGTAATTCGAATGCTCTAGGTTTTGGCTATACTAAGAATCCTTCAGGACCAGCTCAGTTTCAAAATCAGTCCGATAAGAAAATTTTAAGTCTAGAAGAAACTCTTGCCTCATTTATTCGAAACACTGAAAAGATGCACCAATCACTTTCACAAAGCGTAGAAACTAGTAACAGGATATGGCAAGAAAATAGTCAAGCTATTGCCGAGTTAAAAACGCAAGTTAGTCTGATAAATGAGTCTTTGAGAGAAAAAAAAGTAGGTTCCCTAGTCAAACACAACCCAACCCTAGAGGAGTTCATGAAGTAGGCGCAAAATCATCACATCAGTTGAATTCAATTAGAACCCTTAGGAGTGGCAGAGTAGTAGACAATCAGGTAACCATGCCCGATAGTGAGCATACTGTAGTTCACCCCTCAGGACCATCCATAGCTGAGGGGACTGATAAAATATCTGATGATGCCAATTCGGTTCCTGAGAGGCCCTATTTTATGCCTAGAGCCCCATTTCCCCAGCTATTAGTACCAACAAAGAGTGAATCCAATTTTAATGACATAATGGAGGTTTTTAAGAAAGTTACCATAAACCTTCTGTTACTAGAAGCAATTAGGCAACTACCGGCATATGCCAAGTTTCTTAAAGATATGTGTACGCGAAAGCGAAAGCTTAGTGTCCCTAAAAAGCCTTTTTAGCTAGTCATGTAAGTTCGATCATTCAGAACCCCACAACTCCTAAGTATAAAGACCCAGGTGCACCTACCATTGCTTGCACGATAGGAAAACATCGGGTAGAAAAATCTTTACTGGACTTAGGAGCTAGTGTGAACTTACTGCCGTACCATGTGTACTTACAGTTAGGACTTGGTGAATTGAAGCCTACCAAGATAACACTGCAGTTAGCTGATAGGTCTGTTAAAATTCTTCGTGGTGTGATAGAAGATGTTCTTATTGAGGTCGACAAGTTTATTTATCCTATGGATTTCGTGGTCATAGATACCCAACCTGTCCCTGACCCAGAGAACCAGATACCTGTGATTTTAGGTCGCCCATTTTTAGCTATGTCTAATGCGATCATAAACTGTCGAAATGGTATTATGAATCTATCTTTTGGTAATATGACTATTGAGTTGAATATTTTTAATGTCAATAAGATACATTCTGATGACACATGCATTGAAGAGGTGAACATGATAGGAACCTTAGTTCAGGAGTCATTACCGAACACCTTATCGGAAGATCCATTAGAGAGTTGTCTAGCCCATTTTAGCATGGATTTCGACGATGATAGCAACATTGAACAAGTAAATGCTCTGTTGGATTCTATACCTATGTTAGATACCGATAGATGGAAAGCTAGGTTCGAACCATTACTAGCTACCGAATCTACCTTAAGCCCTTATTTTGAAGAGCCTAAAGATCCTCATAAGTTGGACCCTAATTATGCATTTTTAGGCCCATCGGAGATTTTGCCTATAACTTCCGATTTGGATAGTGATAATGAGAGTAGGTCAGTGACCGTGCTTCAAGACAATAAGGAAACTTTAGGGTTGCCCATAGAGGATATGAAACATATAAGTCCTACAGTTTGTGTGCCTCAAATGCATTTCGAGGATGAACCACCTTATTATAACTTAGAGAAAGCAATTGACCTTTTTCAGGAACCTAATGGTCTAGAAATTAGGAATATTGTGACTAGTCTATCTAGAGACACCCAAAATTCTAAGTTTGGGGGTAGTAATCATCAAGTATCCCTTTTTGAAGTCCCTAACTTGATACTTGAGCCTAGTGTGCCTGAGGTATTAGTTGAGTCTCTTCCGACTCCACAACCTGATCCTCCTGATATTGTCCGGGAGAAAATCCAGGAATTAGAAACCCATAGTTCAGAAGAATATATTTGTCAAGACACTCATATGAAGCCCAAGTGGGCACCACAAAAAAACCCAGTTATCTTGCAAGAAACCTTGGATGAGGATGTGCTCCGTCTGTTCATTTTTTTGATTTGGTGCAGTTGTCTTATAATTGTGGCAGTTTTATTTAATTTGGTTGACCCACAATTGTTTCGACTATTGATATATGATTTGAAAAGGTAATTACCCATTTGTGGTATTTAACGTCTAGCTGAAGACTTTAAACTTAGCACTTCTTGGGAGGTAACCCAACATCCATGCGACACGGTAATATCTTTCCTTATCTCATTTGCTTTAAATGGTAACAGTTTCTCCTTGTTCATGCTTTTAATTTCATCTTTAGAACATTGAGGACAATGTTAGATTTAAGTTTGGGGGTATGGGAGAAACTTTTTAGTTGCATTGTTAAACTCCAGAGCCTAGAAATTTATGCTTATTAAGGATGGTACTAACCAATCTAAGTAGATGGAAGCATCTTGGTTGTAGGAGTTGAGGAACCAATATGATTAGATGGAAACATCTAAAGATTATATTCATAGAAGCACAGAGCTCGAGTGTTAGAAAAAAAACATGGTAGTTTCGCCATATCTCGTTGAATCCTTTTCACCTTCTGTTTTTATTTTTTCCTTTAAATATGTTTCTAAGTGATCTGGTGGGGCTCATGATTCAAGTTTTTACCACTGCTAGGGTGAAATAGAGTGATTGAGATAAAAAAAAGTAAAAAAAGGAAAAAAAAAAATGAGACCAGACCACCAGACCAACCGGAATAAATTCAATAAAGTCGACCACTGGTACCCTTGTATATGCCAGCTGAGTTGACCTAGAGTTAGGATTATCGACCACTGGTTCCCTTGTATATGCCAAGCAGTTGATATTAGTCCAGCACCAAGATCTCACCATTAGGATAGGTTCGTTTTGGCAGTGGCCCTCAGAAAGATATGGGAAACACCGTTCACCTTAGTCAACATCAAAACCATCTACGTTTTTCATCCATCTTCTTAATCTATCCATGTGATTGGTTGACTCCAGTTATGATGTCCAGAAACTATCTGAGTAGAGCTCTGTCACTTATATATGAATTTTAGTTTGCTTGAGTGCAAACTCGCGAACAACAATTGGAATTTCGCATCAGGGTACTTCCTCCTGCAGTCAATGAGAGTATGCCAACCAAGGAGATTCTTTAGTGCCTTCCATGGTTCTTCGTAGATAGCTAGGGTCTGGAGTAAAGGTTTTGTGCGTATATCTCTTGTAAACCCTCCCGAGACTATAACTCGGCCACTAGGGCCACCTAGGGGTTTAAAGGCTTATTGTATACGCTAAATGCAATTGGCGATGCCTGCGATAGTGAGTTAGAATTTTATTTTCTAGATTTGATTTGCTCGAGGACTAGCAAATAATAAGTTTGGGGGTATTTGATAGACGCATTTATGTGTCTATTTTGATCTTAATTATGTGAATTGTTAGTGCTCAATTTTATACTTATTTGATTATTTCATGTTTTTGGAGAAATAAGCGTTTGCGGGAAAATGAGCTCGAGAAGTGATATTTGCGCTTGTGGGAGAAAATTACTATTCGGACTCTCAGTTTGGATAAGGGGCACTTCAATTCCTAAGGGACACCTCTCTGATATATGCACCCCAATGGCTAAACGCACCCCAAAGTGGATAGGGGGAGGTCATCTTCTCCGTTTGAAAAATCCATTTTGGAAGGAATTTGTTCGCATGCTTGAAGATTATCCGATTTAGTTGGCTTTAGTTTTATGGGATAGGAAGGAGGATTTCGATGTCCAAATCGAAGGAAAGATCAATACGTGTTTAAACACGTCAGAGGTAGAGCTTCAGGCCAACAGAATTAGAGGATTTCTTCTCGGGAAAACGAGTTTTAAGGAAAATAAGTCAGATAGCAGTGATGATTTTCTGGGAAGTTTGGACGGAGTTTTGCTTGATTTTTCTTGTCAGTATCTCGTCAGTATGAGTTACAACACAACGGGACTGATACGTGTGCCAGAATTGAGGAAAAATAGGAGTACTCGACAAAACAGGGATAGATGTTTCTCGGGTTTGTATTCACGAGAATTTCTGAGAGGAGTTTTAGCCGAATTAAAGTGTTGGATTGGACTGGAATGAACCTGTCTCGATTGAACAGGCTTAGTAATGGGCTTTAGTTCGATGGAGAAAGGTTTTTCACGTAAACAGGGAGGTGGATGTATTCTCGGGATTTTGGATTCAGTTATTCAATCTTTGGAAAGAGTCTTGAACAACTCAAACTCTAGATGACGCGTGAAGCAACAGAGATGAAAGGAAAGAAAAAGCCGTAACTTGGAGTGGAGGAAAAGAAAATATTGGGAGAATTTATCGAGTATTCTTGGCCCTGTTGCCTATATATAGGTGCGGGAGATTCATAGGAAAAGAATGGAGACTTTGGGGGACCAAAAAAGGCACAGAGGAGAAAAAATCAGAGCTGCAGGAATTGTTGTTGTTGCTGCAGTTATCAAGAACATGAAGAACATTGGACCAACGGAGTTAGTCGCAGAGCAATCTTATATTCTACAGCAGTTTATTATTAACGTTTCTTGTAACAGTGCGATTGCAACACCTATAAACCGTTGCAAATCTCTGTATTAGCAATTTTCTCTTGTTTTTCACCTATTTGAGCTATGAACACCTATTTTGAGCACGTGAATAACATGAGGAGCTAAACCCCATTGCTGAGGCGACGGAGGAAGCCATTTTTCCAATTATTATGTGGTAATCTCTATTTTTAATGATTTTTGCAATTTCTTTTATGATTATTTGCACTGAACTGAAATCGAGTATATGATTCTGATTAAGTGGTTGTGTTCTCAATTGATGGGTCATGCTTAGGTTAAGTCTTTTGATGGTCCATGCTTTCGATTTACAACTATTGTTTTGAGAATCTACTTGTCTAGGCAAAAATATTAGAATCACTTTAAACGTAAAGAGTTGCATGAATATTGATTAGATTTTATCATATAAAAATTGGTGATTGGTGGAATCCTTAGTCTTAGTGCTTTTTATAATCTTGATAACAATAACTTCTTAAGTTTTTTATTTTAATTTGAGTCTAAAATCGAACCTCAACAAGTCTGAGAAACGAACTTTTGTTACCACTTTCTACAACACATCACCTCCCCCGGTGAAGATCATAATTTGAGTTACCTCCCCTACAAAAATTAAATTAACATAACCTCCTCTCGTCAAGAATTCCATCCAAAGGCATTTAGTTGAGTCACCATCTATATCCAGCTGGACAAAACTAAACACGTGGTACTTAGCTTCCCAAAATACCATCATCTTCGCCATTTGTCTTCTTCCCTGTAAGAATCCTAACAAACATCTAAGGTTTATTCAGTCCACCACTCCCTGATGCTGTATCTTGGCATAAATTGAATAGTAGCAACATCTTGTAAAGCAGAGAACAACAACTAAGCCTACACAAATTTAATGTCCTACGCAGATTCAATCTCCTACACAGATTCAATCAACTCAGCCTACACAGATTCAATCATACGCAAACCATTCTCATATTCAATCTTCTATACAGAGCGAACCCATAAATTGTTCTCTGTTGAACTCAAATACACCTCATACCCATGAAAATAAACAGCAACAATATCTTCAATTTCTGTTACAGATCGAAACCCTAATTTCATTTACCTATTCAATCACCACCGTCACAACACAAAAAACTTGATTCAAAGTGAACCCATGTCTTGATTTACACTCTGTAGCGTCTCTATCTCAATTTCATCTGTGAATCTAGCAATTACCCTTGATTATCACCAACAACAACACTCGTTCTTCAATTATGCTATTATGCACTCTTACTGAAACCTACAATCCAATATTCTAATCCATTGTATCTCTTCTCATTAGTAGCAGATTCATTATCGAACTTCAATAGAAGTATTCAAAAGGGGTATGTCGAATTTAGGGGTTTGGTTTACTCGAGAATCTGAATTTAGGGGTTTGTGTTGTATTGGAGGAGAAGATGATAGGGTTTTGCTGTGAATCGAAGAACTGAAATCGAATTGAGGGTTTGAGCTTTTTTGTTGACAAGGGTTTTGAGTTTGAGACAGGGAAGAGGAATTGCTACTGCCGATTGCAAACATGGGTTCTGGTGAGATACTTGAAATCAAATAGGTGTTGAATTGAATTTCAGAAACTAGAAATTGGGTTGTTGTTGTAATTCAGAGAGAAGATAGATTATTTTCGAGCTGTAGTTGGTGATGGGAACTAGTGGTGTTGCTTAAGATTTGATGATGGGGGTGGTTATGAACCTGTTAAATCCGAGGATAGCAGTGTGAAATTGTGAAGCTGCTGCTGTCAATAGGAAGATTGAATGGACTTGTTGCAGTATCAGAATGATTGAACTTCTTAGATGTATAATTATCTTGGTGTTACTGAAACTGGATCAAACTCTAACATCATTAGCTGCCGCTGTAAGTGAAATTAAGAACATATCTCATGTAGAAGATGAGGGTAATGTTGTCATTTCATTTGATTTATAATGGATCTTCCACGCGTACACGTCTTGCGTGGAAAATAACAATATCTTTGGACGGAATTCTTTACGAGAGGAGGTTATGCTAATTTAATTTCTGTAGGGGAGGTAACTGTTTGAGGGTGAAAACGGTTTCTGCTGATTTTGGTAATTTCGTGCGTGTGGGTGAGAAACGAATTTAAACCCTAAATAATGTACTGCAAGGGAGTACTTTAGTTTCGAGAGATCAATCTGTACAAATACGGCCTAAATCAAGAAATGGCCGTTCCAGACTTGCTTCGGTCACAAAGTGAAGGAGAAGGGTTGGTTTTGGGGAGGGAAGCGAAGAAAGTGTTGAGACCAGAATAGTTGATTCTGGAAGAGTAGTTGTTTTACGACTTGTATCAGAAAGTTGGAAGCTAACAGATGGAGAGCTAGCAAATGTTTTCTGAGTGTTGTATGCTCCTGACCTAAACTTGTTGTTCGGTGGAAATAGGTAAGACCCATTTATACAAGTCGAAGTGAAACGTACTCTGGTCTCATTAAGAAATGGAAAACGGGTGAGTAAATGGGAGGAGGTGGTAACGGGTAATGCCTGGAATTGATGTTACATAAAAGAAAGTGTTTCACCATTACTCCTTGTATTTACTAACCGCCTCATCCTTATGACACTTTCTTATAACGGGCGTAGTGTACGCCGCACGTTGTAAACCGTCAAACCAATACCCAATGAGCATCCCCCAGTTTGTGTCATGCGTTGATGTCTCGAGTGTTTTCGTGGAAAACATGTAGCTACGTGTGTCGTGGCCAAAGGATTTGGCGTTTGTAGCCAAGTTGGTGCCGTGACCAAAGGATAGGCGTCGTAGCCACGTTGGTGCGTGACCAAAGGATAGGCGTCGTAGCCAGGTTGGTGTCGTGACCAAAGGATAGGCTTCGTAGCCAGGTTAGTGTCGTGACCAAAGGATATGCGTCGTATCCAGGTTAGGATTTTGGCATGGCCAGGCTAGGATTTTGGGCGTGACCAGGCTAGGATTTTGGCGTGACCAGGCTAGGATTTTGGCGTGGCCAGATTAGGATTTTGGCGTGGCCAGGCTAGGATTTTGGCGTGGCCAGGCTAGGATTTTAGCGTTAGGCCAAAGGTGGCCATGCGTTAGCTGGTGACCTTGGACGGCTAAGATCTGCATCTTAGACGGAAGGGTGGTCATTGATCGTTGCAACCCTTCGTTTGGTGAAAGCATGGCTTTAACGTGGAGTGGAGCCACTAGCAGTGTGCGGCTTGGAAGGGAAGCGCTTGCGGCTTTGTCTAAATTAGGGTTTGGTATGATGAAACCCTAATTAACGCACTTTACTAGAATCGATGTATAATTCTCATACGCACTCGTAGATGGTCCGCCCCTCCATTCTGTACGAAAAAGAATTTCCTATCTCCCTACGCGAGCATATTTAGGTTTTGAGCTCGTTTGGGAGATGAAAAACAGCCCGAAAGTAAAACTCAAGAAGAATTCCAAGGTTACCATGCGTTGTTTGGCAACCTTGGACGGCTAGTATTCGTATCTAGGATGGAAGGGTGGCCGTTGATCGTCGCACTCCCTCGTCTTGGTATCCACATAGGGAAGGCTGGCATGGTGGGACGCGGCAAGGTGGTTGGGATGCCATTGGCACATGTGGCATGGCATGCCTTGGCGTGGCCAAAACTAGGGTTTTGGGCCAAAGGTTACCATGCGTTGTTTGGCGACCTTGGACGGCTAGGATTTGCATCTAGGAGGTAAAGGTGGCAGTTGATCGTCGCACGCCTTCGTTTTGGTAGCCGCATGGGGAAGGCCGGCATGGTGGGGCCAAGGCAAAAAATGGCGGAGATGGCTTAGCATAGTGGGGCCAAGGGTTTAGCATGGACAACTTGGCATGGTGGGGCCAAGGCAAGGTGCGGTTGGCTTGGCATGGTGGGGCCAAGGGTTTTGCATTCCATTGGCACATGGTGCGGCTAGCATGGTTGGGGCCAAGGCTAGGTGCGGTTGGCTTGGCATGGTGGGGCCAAGGGTTTGGCATGTCATTGGCGCATGGTACGGCTAGCATGGTTGGTATGCGTTGGCGTGGTAGACGTGGTTGACATGGTTTTCCATTGGCACAGTGGTGCGGCTGGCATGGTTGGTATGCCTTGGCGCGGAGATGTGGCTGGCATGGTTTGCCATTGGCACAGTAGTGCGTCTGTCATGGTTGGCATGCGTTGGCGCGGAGATATGGCTGGCATGGTTTGCCATTGGCACAGTGGTGTGGCTGGCATGGTTGGTATGCCTTGGCGCGGAGATGTGGCTGGCATGGTTTGCCATTGGTACAGTGGTGCGTCTGGCATGGTTGGCATGCCTTGGCGAGAGATGTGGCCGGCATGGTTTGCCATTGGCACAAGGTGCGGTCGGCATGGTTGGCATGCCTTGGTGCGAGAGATGTGGTCGCATGGTTTGCCATTGGCACAAAGGTGCTACCGGCATGGTTGGCATGCCTTGCGCTTGAGATGTGACTCGATCATGGTTTGCCATTGGCACAGTGGTGCGGATGGCATGGTTGGCATGCCTTGGCATTGAGATGTGGCTGGCATGGTTTTCCATTGGCACAGTGGTGTGGATGGCATGGTTGGCATGCCTTGGCGCGGAGATGTGGTTGGCATGGTTTGCCATTGGCACAGTGGTGCGGCTGGCATGCCTTGGCGCAGAGTTGTGGCCGACCGGCATGCCATTGGAACATGTTGATCGCTATCGTATGCGTCAAAAATAATTTCACTTTCTCAATCCACTAGATATAAATATAGTATTCGATAAGAAAGAGTTCGTATCCACAGAGAGGCGTTGGTTGTTATAAACTTTCAGTTTCTAGAATAACCCAAGGTATGTTTGTTGTATTTAAGCAAATAAAAGTAAATTAAAAGCAAAGTAAATTGTAGAGAATAATCAATGGAGAAAGATATTGGTCAAGGAATTCATCTTCAATCTTAGACATGTGATTGCATATATGATTAGAATTACGATTTAATCTCTTGTGTTATCAAAAGCCTAGAGAATCAAGAAAGCAAGATAATCTATTAATTTCTCAAGTTCATCAACACACACATTAGGGCTGCGTATGTGAATTCTACCTAAAGAATAACCTAACGCCTTGCGCTAATCAAGTTCAATTCCCAGGAGCATTAAGTTTAAGAAATAGGCTAATCAATGCAATTGTCATGCGTTGCGCAAAACAATTCGGACAATAGTCAAACTCTACATATGATTACGAGAGTGTATCACTACAAACCGTAAACATATCATGCTACTTGTATTCAAGGTTATCGCTTGATGAAAAACCCTAAAATAGCTATGGACTAAGATGCAAGTTCAATTAATTGGCCACTTAACTAATCAAACACCATAATCCTATCACAATACTTCAATCATGTGATCATAGAAACCGCAGAGAATTGAACGATAAACAGGAGAGAAAACTAATACATAAAGCAAACACAAGTTTTAGAAATCGGACTACATCCTTAACCAATAACAAAGAATTTAGCTACTCATAGCTATGGAGTTCATCATCATCAATATTCAATAATAAAACAAAGAGGAAGAAGAACAAAACCAAACCCTAGAAGCGTAAACAAAACGGCTCTCCACAATTCCAAGAATAAGATATGAGATAATATTCCAAAAGTTGTAGAATTCCTCTTTTTATAGCCTTTTTCTCCTTCCAAAACTAGGTTTTGTCTTCAAAGTCCATTAGATGTAAATCCACCAAGCCCACGAGAGAGAGAAATCCATGTAGAAAATATGTCCAAAAAGTCGTCGCCGGAAAACTGGGATTGTGGCCGGAAATCGGCCGGAGAAGTGCCCGGAAATCGCTCCGGTGGCCGCAAAGTCCGCCCGACCACCGGTCAACGGATCGGATCGGTCGGGTCAACCAGGTCAAGGCTGATTCTGGCTCGGGTCAACTCAAGTCGACTCCGGATTCGAAAAGGTCGGAGTCTACCCGGTGAGTCGTGGTCATATCACCGGCTAGTTGCCGCGACAATGACTGTGATGTACAATCATTGTGCATCATAGCTTCTTCCACCAAGATGGTCAGACTTCTTGTTTATTCATCTGCGACTCGGTGCCATAGCATCACAAACCTTCTATAGCTTTTTCCAACAAATTAACTATCACCGACTCCATCTCCAATAACAAGACCGATCAAAACCATTGCACATGACATCGCTTCTACAACTCACTTCAGTCCCAGACCCATTACACCTGCAATTAACTCAACTTCACACAACCAACAAAGCTTCATTTCCCGAGCAACACCATTACACTGCCACGCAGACAAACCTTGAGCTCAAATCTTAACCTGCAACTCAGCTTCAACTCCCATTGCCCTTCTATAACTCTAGTGTTACTGTCACAGCTGCATTACTGCCCTGTATGCTCTATCTTACAATGCCATTGCCTGACACCAGCTTTCTTGCCCTGAGCCACAACACAAGATGCAACACCAGTTCTCAGCATTACACTTGCTCTCAGCTCCAAACCTGATTCAACTAGCACCACCATTCTTCTCTTGTTTCACAGACTACCAGTACCAGTACAGTTTTCCAACATCCATTCCTTATTCTTCATCACAATAAGCTTCAATTACCCATGACAATCATCACTAATAATCGAACTCAACCCGTCCTAACAATTATCTAAACTTGATCACCGAACAAGCACCAATTATTCTCCACTTTACCCACATCATCACAAAGATCTATGTTCCCTTCGACCTGAATTTCATAGCCAAACCCTTTTATAAACAACCAGCTCATCGTTCTTCATTGTTGAATCCTTCATCACTACTACAATTCCCTTGAAAATCACCACTAGTCGCTTCTAGGTTCAATTCCTTCACTGAGAGACCATCATCGACCTCAATGTTCAATCCACAAACCCATTCCATTTCTTGTCCACCACCTCGAACCCATCAAGCTCAACCACCATTCACAAGACTCAATCGATTCGCATCTTTTCATGACTTCACCGAGTCATACCCATCATTGCAAACTCAATGCTCACGGATTGAAACCCGATCTTCTAAAGTCGAGCCATCCAACACAAAGCAGACTCAATTTCTTCATCTACCGTGCTGAAGCCCCTACCGTAAATGAGAATCCATAACCACCACAGATCCGGTCTCAACTTCATCCGAATCTTCACAATTTTTCCGATGAACCCTAGCTTCAATTTCAACTCAACCCTAGCTTCATTTGTCCCTTCTCTTCGAACCGATTAATACCATCCTCTTGTTCTTCCTCAATTTCAATACCACCAACACCTGTTCTTATCTTTCCTCAGCCAACAACAAACCCACATCAACCACTGATTCCTTCTTCTCACCATCTCAGTTTCATTCTCGATCTCTCGCTTGTAACTCCATTGCCTGTTCATCTCCCCACCGCAATTCCACAATCACCAACAGAAGCTTGATCTCCCATCTGTTAATCGTCTCCCTTCCTCTTCACTCTCTTTCAGTGAAACGATTTCTCGGACAACGACGGCTATTGTTGTTACAGAAACAACAACTCAATTCTGGGGCTGAGAACAATTTCCCTATTCTCGACCAAATGATAAGGTTGCCTGTACGGCATTATTAAGGCACCCCGGATAGTGGATATGGGCCACCAATAAATCACTTTGTATTGTCAGTCCTGGGGAACTGACAAGTTTAATTGTTGACTTTGCTTACAACCTTCTCATACGGACCCGGAATGACCTCGTTCTTTCGCCGATAGCTTCGCCTTTTTGCTCAAATTGGGTCATTTCTCCTTCTTTTCCTCCGTGCGACTCCAGAGTACCTAATAACTCAAAAACACGCGTAAAGTACATAATTCACAAGAAAAATAGCAAAGAAAAAGCATAAACTCTATATAGTAAATACGGTGTATTCTACACCTATCAGATTCCCCCACACTTAGACTTTGCTAGTCCTCGAGCAAATCAAACAAAACAATAAAATACAACAACCAGGTGTCGTCGAGGCTACGGTCACTTTTAGCATAAATAACAAGCCTTTAAACCACTAAGTGTCCCTAGTGGACGAGTTATAGTCTCGTGAAGGTTTACTAGAGATATACCTACAAAACCTATATTTCAACTCCGTCTATTCGTGACAAATCAATGAACGAATCCAAAATGACTACGGAGGAGGTACCTTGCAAATTCAATTCAAATATTAGTAAATAAACTCTAATTAGATAGTTGAACAAGCCACAATACTCGAAACTAACAAACCACAATCACAATGAAAAGATTAAGAAGATGGATAAAGATGTAGATGTTGGCGAATATTCACAAGTGTTCGATGTTTCCCATATCCTGTTCAAGGTCACTTTGCTAAGATGAACCTAATCCTATTGGATTGAGCTACTTCGTCTTGAATGCTACATCAAATCAATTGGCATATACAAGGGAACCAAGAGTGACTTTATTCAACACAGTAGTAATTTCCTTCTTTTTTTTTTTAATTGGATCAAACTGGATCCAATTTCTCTGTTTTTTTTTTTTAGACGGCATGATTAGATCTTTTGGATCCAAGCGCATGCTTCTTGTCAGCAAGTACATGATAGTTGCCTTGGATCCTGCATTCCACGCTTGTTTAGGCGACGAGACAGGGACTACGTTTCACACATCTTGCTATTCCCAAGTGTCTTTTTATTCCGTTTTGGTCTAATTGGTCGGTCCTTTTTTTTTTCTTTTCATATATTTTTCTTTTTTTTTAATTTTTTTTCTTTTTCTAGTAACTCAACCACTCTATTTCATCCTAGCAGTAATAACACGTCGATGTTTAGTGACCCACCAAAGCACTTAGAGAACAATAGATAAATATGGAAAAATAAAAATAGAATGTGATATGGTGATATTCCGAGATATGGTAACAACTATCATGTTAATTTGTGATTTCTGAGCTATATTATTCCCTTTTAGTTAATTGGTTCCTCAACTCCTGCATTCAAAATGGTTCCATCCACTAATGGTGTCATCCTAAAGGCACAAGTTTCTAGATTTCGGAGTTCAAAAAGCACAATTTTTCTTGGTTTTTTTTTCTTCTATTTTTCTGATTTTTTTTTTTTGTTTTTTTTTTGTTTTTTTTTAAAGGCATAAAACAACAACCTCAAACTATGGGGTCCAATATGGAGGAGTTGCTGAAATTGTTGTCTCGGTTGGAATTGTTGTTGTTGAGGTTGAAATCCACTCGGGTTGTTGAAACTAGATTGTTGAATCGCTCCTTGCTTATTGGCATAGCTAAAGTTGGGGTGATCTCTCCATCCCGGATTGTAAGTGTTGGAGTAGGGATCATACCGTCTTTGTTGATTAGGAAAGATCGCATTAGCTTGCTCGTCTTCATAAGATTGAGAGGAACTCGGTATCACCGCGGTTGCAACTTGTTGAAGCATTGCGTTCATGTTACCCATTTGTTGACGAAGCTCCTCAACCTCGCTCACCTCACTCACCCTTCTTAGAATCACATCCGAACCACGACTCAAGAATTGTTGTGAGTTCGCTGTCATGTTTTCAATCAACTCTCTAGCTTGTGCCACCGTCTTGTTAACTAGTGCACCACCACCCGCAGCGTCGAGAAGATTCCTATCACTTGATTGGAGTCCTTCGTAGAAGTATTGGATGATCATAGCGTCACTGAATTGATGGTGAGGACAGCTTGCCACCAATCTCTTGTAGCGTTCCCAACATTCATATAAGGATTCCCCACATTCTCGCTTCATTCCACAAATCTCCTTGCGAATTTGAGTAGCCTTTGATGCGGGAAAATATCTCTCTAAAAGAGTTTCTTCAACCCATTCCATGTTGTGACACTTCCGGAGGTAAATAGAACAACCAATCCTTAGCACTATCCATTAAAGAGAAACGGAAAACTTTCAACATTGCACCATCCGCTGCAACATCCGCTGGAAGCATAGCCGTGACAATGGTGTGGAAGTCCATAAGATGTTTGTTTGGATCTTCATTCACCATGCCATGGAACTTTGGTAATTCTCTAAGCAACCCGGTTTAATTTCAAAAGTAGAGTCCGTTTGAATACACCCCCGTTGTATATCAAGCCTATGAGAAGCTAAGTCCTTGAGTGAACGATTTGCATCACCCATTGCTCCTTGTTCTTCCACGTGTGTTTCCTCTACGATTGGAACCTCTTTTCCTTCTTCTTGTTGTCGGAAAATCTCTTCTCCTACTTCCTCTTCGTGCTCGTCCGTTGTGTCTTGACTTGGTTGGAGTATTGTGCCGCGTCGAGTAGCTATCCCGCACCTTGGATAATTCCAATCCTTAGAAGCCGAGATTAGGCACCTGCAAAACAATTCTCGCAAACAAGTGAGAAACAAGACAAGAAACAAAAAGCAAAGATGAACGAGAAATTGTAAAAAGAAACTAAAAACTTAATAACTAGCCATGAACCTCCCCTAAAATTCACGCCAAAATTTGATCGCTATCGTATCGTCAAAAATAATTTCACTTTCTCAATCCACTAGATATAAATATAGTATTCGATAAGAAAGAGTTCGTATCCACAGAGAGGCGTTGGTTGTTATAAACTTTCAGTTTCTAGAATAACCCAAGGTATGTTTGTTGTATTTAAGCAAATAAAAGTAAATTAAAAGCAAAGTAAATTGTAGAGAATAATCAATGGAGAAAGATATTGGTCAAGGAATTCATCTTCAATCTTAGACATGTGATTGCATATATGATTAGAATTACTATTTAATCTCTTGTGTTATCAAAAGCCTAGAGAATCAAGAAAGCAAGATAATCTATTAATTTCTCAAGTTCATCAACACACACATTAGGGCTGCGTATGTGAATTCTACCTAAAGAATAACCTAACGCCTTGCGCTAATCAAGTTCAATTCCCAGGAGCATTAAGTTTCAGAAATAGGCTAATCAATGCAATTGTCATGCGTTGCAAAAACAATTCGGACAATGGTCAAACTCTACATATGATTACGAGAGTGTATCACTACAAACCGTAAACATATCATGCTACTTGTATTCAAGGTTATCGCTTGATGAAAAACCCTAAAATAGCTATGGACTAAGATGCAAGTTCAATTAATTGGCCACTTAACTAATCAAACACCATAATCCTATCACAATACTTCAATCATGTGATCATAGAAACCGCAGAGAATTGAACGATAAACAGGAGAGAAAACTAATACATAAAGCAAACACAAGTTTTAGAAATCGGACTACATCCTTAACCAATAACAAAGAATTTAGCTACTCATAGCTATGGAGTTCATCATCATCAATATTCAATAATAAAACAAAGAGGAAGAAGAACAAAACCAAACCCTAGAAGCGTAAACAAAACGGCTCTCCACAATTCCAAGAATAAGATATGAGATAATATTCCAAAAGTTGTAGAATTCCTCTTTTTATAGCCTTTTTCTCCTTCCAAAACTAGGTTTTATCTTCAAAGTCCATTAGATGTAAATCCACCAAGCCCACGAGAGAGAGAAATCCATGTAGAAAATATGTCCAAAAAGTCGTCGTCGGAAAACTGGGGATTGTGGCTTAAATCGGTCGGAGAAGTGCCCGGAATCGCTCCGGTGGACCGCAAAGTCCGCCGACCACCGGTCAACGGATCGGATCGGTCGGGTCAACCAGTCAAGGCTGATTCGGCCGGGTCAACTCAAGTCGACCGGTCAGAAAGGTCAGAGTCTACCAGGTGAGTCAGGGTCATATCAGCTGGCTAGTTGCACAGCCTGACCTGCGATGTACAATCATTGTGCATCATAGCTTCTTCCAGCCAAGATGGCTGTACTTCTTCTGTTTATTCACTGCAGCTCAGTGCCATAGCATCACAGCCTTCTATAGCTTTTTCCAACAGCTGCAACTATCAGCTCCATACTGCAATAACAGCACTAATCAAAACCATTGCACATGACATCAGTTCTTACAACTCATTTCAGTCCCAGACCCATTGCACCTGCAATTAACTCAACTTCACACAACCAGCTGAAAGCTTCATTTCCCCTGAGCAACACCATTACACTGCCACAGACAAACCTTGAGCTCAAATCTTAACCTGCAACTCAGCTTCAACTCCCATTGCCCTTCTATAACTCTAGTGTTACTGTCACAGCTGCATTACTGCCCTGTATGCTCTATCTTACAATGCCATTGCGACACCGACTTTCTTGCCACGAGCCACAACACAAGATGCAACACCGTTCTCGCATTACACTTGCTCTGACTCCAAACCCGATTCAACTAGCACCACCATTCTTCTCTTGTTTCACAGACTACCAGTACCAGTACCAGTTTTCCAACATCCATTCCTTATTCTTCATCACAGTAAGCTTCAATTACCCATGACAATCATCACTAATAATCGAACTCAACCTGTCCTAACAATTATCTAAACTTCAGTCACTGAACAAGCACCAATTATTCTCCACTTTACCCACATCATCACAGCATCTATGTTCCCTTCCTGACCTGAATTTCATAGCCAAACCCTTTTATAAACAACCAGCTCATCGTTCTTCATTGTTGAATCCTTCATCACGACTACAATTCCCTTGAAAATCACCACTAGCTGCTTCTAGGTTCAATTCCTTCACCAGAGACCATCATCGACCTCAATGTTCAATCCACAAACCCATTCCATTTCTTGTCCACCACCTCAGAACCCATCAAGCTCAACCACCATTCATTAAAGACTCAATCGATCTGCATCTTTTCATGACTTCACCGAGTCATACCCATCATTGCAAACTCAACATTTCATGATTGAAACCCGATCTTCTAAAGTCGAGCCATCCAACACAAAGACTCAATTTCTTCATCTCCGTGCCTGAAGCCCCTACCGTAAATGAGAATCCATAACCACCACAGATCCAGTCTCAACTTAATCTGAATCTTCACAATTTTTCCGATGAACCCTAGCTTCAATTTCAACTCAACCCTAGCTTCATCTGTCCTTCTCCGAACTCCGATTAATACCATCCTCTTGTTCTTCTCAATTTCAATACCACCAACACCTGTTCTTATCTTTCCTCAGCCAACAACAAACCCACATCAACCACTGATTCCTTCTTCTCACCATCTCAGTTTCATTCTCGATCTCTGCTGTAACTCCATTGCTGTTCATCTCACCACCGCAATTCCACAATCACCAACAAGCTCGATCTCCCATATGTTAATCGTCTCCCTTCCTCTTCACTCTCTTTCGGTGAAACGATTTCTCGGACAACGGCGACTATTGTTGTTACGAAACAACAACTCAATTCCCGAGGCTGAGAACAATTTCCTATTCTCGACCAAATGATAAGGTTGCTGTACGGCATTATTAAGGCACCCCGGATAGTGGATATGGGCCACCAATAAATCACTTTGTATTGTCGATCTGGGGAACCGACAAGTTTAATTGTTGACTTTGCTTACAACCTTCTCATACGGACCCTGGAATGACCTCGTTCTTTGCGCGATAGCTTCGCCTTTTGCTCAAATTGGGTCATTTCTCCTTCTTTTCCTCGTGCGACTCAGTACCTAATAACTCAAAAACACGCGTAAAGTACATAATTCACAAGAAAAATAGCAAAGAAAGCATAAACTCTATATAGTAAATACGGTGTATTCTACACCTATCACATGTAGTGTGGGAATTAGGGTTCGGCCTATCGAAACCCTAATTAGTATTAAAAAAAGGTACCCTGGTAATTTTCTCGCAGACATATTAAAGGGTTCAATAAGTGCGCTTAGTGGAGACATTATTACTCAAGTTACGTGACGTCACCATGTCGACTAGGGTTTACGATTTTAACCTAAGCTAAAAACCACCATCAACATAAAGTCCCCCGCTTGGCCCGGAACAGGGGCATTGTTGCGAGGTAAGCATAAGAAGGTGACAGACAAGGACCAATCGAAACGTAAATCATGCAAGATGGTCGGGAAGATCCGTCTAACCTTTTCGAGAGGTAAAGAGAGTTTGTGCTTCCGTGTTGGCGGCCATGCATGAATTTTACTTGTGGTGTTGCTGGCTAGACCGTGAAGTGGTGAGATGTAGACTGTCATCTTGGCTTGGTCACATATCATCTTGGCTGGACTAGGGAACGCGGAGGTGCTGGCTTATCGAGTTATTGGCGTTGCTCGGCTCGGAATAGGAGCCGTAGGTTTTGTACGGCTTGGAATGGAGACGCAGGCATTATATTGGCTTGGAATAGAGCCGTTAGTATTGGTCGGCTTGGAACAGAGCCGTCAGCATCGGTCGGCTTAGAATGGAGCCGTCAGCATTGGTCGGCTTGGAATGGAGCCGTCAGCATCGGTCGGCTTAGAATGGAGCCGTCAGCATCGGTCGGATTGGAATGGAGCCGTCAACATCGGTCGGCTTGGAATGGAGCCGCTTGTGTTGCGCGTCTTGGAGTGGAGCTATCTTGAGTTCCTCGGAAGGATGACGGCTGGCTTTAGTTTCGTGGGAAGGTGACGACGGCTTCGGGAAGATAACAACTTGCTTCAGTTCCGTGGAAAGGTGACGACTGGCTTCGGGAAGATAACAACTTGCTTCAGTTCCGTGGGATAATGACAACTTTGTCTAAATTAGGGTTTAGCATGCCGAACCCCTAATTAGCGCCCCTTACTAGAATCGTTGTAGAATTCTCGTACGAACTCGGATTTTGATAGTCCTCCCCTCCATTTTAATCGGAAGAGAATTTCCTATCTTCTTACGCGAGAATATTTAGGTTTTGAGCTCGTTTAGGAGGTAAAAATGGCCCGACAGTGAAACTCAGGAAGAATTCAGGAGGGATGTTGCGGGCCCGGGGTAGCATAGTCGCGCCGAGTCATCTATTCCCGTTCATGGAGCAAGAAAGAAACTTTATTCTGTGCAAACTCTAGAAACTCCGTCCGTATGAAAAGAGGTATTGACCTTCTTCTATTTTCTGTTGCTCGTCCGGATCCGTGCTTTCGTCTGCAGTGTCTCTCCAGTGGATCCCAAAATTTACCAAACTCCGTTGCATTCTTGGGACGGATGGATGTGGTTGTGTTGTCGGTCCATCCTTGATTTTAGGTTGTTCAGTGCCTGGACCTTCTAATCACGATGACAGTACACTACGGGAAAAACAACGATTAACTATCCCGGAAATCAGTTGTGGTACCACATAAGACGACGTTTATCGATAGGTTGCGCAAGGGGAGGGGGGGGGTTGTAGAAAGTCTTCAATTGTTTGCAACTCGTCAATACTAGTTGTAAAAACGATTGTCGTTCCATTGTATACCATGCTTTTTTTAGTTGTGAATGTCGTTCGAAATTTCCTCTTAATGCCTAACACAACTCATACCTGGGTTGTGAAAATAACTCCTACGCAACACTTGTTGGGATTGTAAAGATTTCTTTGAAAACTATGGTTAGAGTTGTACGTGAATTCTTTGACAACAATTGTTTGAGTTGTATGTTACTTATTTGACAACAATGGTTAAGAGTTGTATGTCATCTCATTGACAACTTCTGCTTTAGTTGTATGTCACTTCTTTGACAACTTTGGTTTGAATTGTATGTCACTTCTTTGATAACTATGTGAAGAGTTGCATGTCATTTCTTTGACAACTCTAATTCTGAGTTGTGGTACATATTCGATTTGAATTTTTTTTTGAGAATTTAAATACAAAATTAAATCTGTAATACTTTAATAACCATGAAAGAAGATCAGATTTCCAATTATTATCACTATTGTTTGTTGGTAAAGATGATCAGTTTCTGAAACTTCGACCTTTGAAAAAAAATAATCTAATAACACTTCGGTTTAGTAAAACCCTTGTAGCTATTCTTTCTCGACTTCAAAAATCATCTCTTAACCCTTGGAATCCTCTGTGGGTGAGATTGCACTGCAAGCTTCGCTCAATGACAGAATCTATGTAAACCAAAAGTGAAAACTTAATTGAGTATACCAAGATAACAACCAAATATGAATAGTAAAGAGTTACATAATGAATAGTAAAGAGTGGAGCCAGAATTATGTTATACTAGAGATATGTATACCTAGAGAACTAATTTGGAACCATGTTATACTCTAATGGACTTAGAAAAAAATGGAACAAAAAGCCACACCAATAGCTACTAGTACCATAGCTAAGTAATGCGAGGCACGAAGGTGACAAATAAAATAGAAGACTCTAAGACTAATCCCAAGTTTAAAAACAGATCGGTAGTAGAATCTTGCAAAAATGAGGCTCATATAATCATATATTCAATCATCATTATAACAATCACCTTGTTTTTCCTTCCTCGTGTTCAAACTTCAAACTTCAAGACCCAAAACCTTCATACCTTCCTCAGTAGCAACACAAGATTGGTAGACTTCACGATTCCATTTACAGCAACAGAAATACAACGATAAAGCGTTTGGGAGTTAATATTCAAACAAGTGTGTCTTCCATTCTTGCTGGAACACCATCAAATGTTTAAGTTCTTAGGCTGTTACATGTAAAATATGAAACACACAAGCAAGTGGTTTATTATTGATGCAGAAAAGTTATTAAAATTAGACATACCTGAACCCAATTTCTTGTATAGCTTCCTTCTCTGCTTATTCACTGGAAACTCGTATTAGGTCGGTACCCAAGTTTCCTAATTCATTCACGACTCTAAAACACTCAAATCTTGCCAACATAAGAAGTTTTTATTTCCAAGCTTTCCTAATAAGTGTTACAATTCACAAGAAAAAGTACTTCATAGTCGAGTGCTTCCATACATAAGATTTGGCGAGAGAGGAAAAAGCAAAGTAACCTAGAATCAAACCAATGCGACCGTGTCATCACCAACTTTCGGAAACCAAATGCATGTTTGTCCATATGGATTCAACTTCTCCAGCAGATGGAAGCACCAGGTTCTTCATTTTCAAGAATCTCAACAACCTCTCGAGGCAACAATCTCGAGGCAACAAAACAGTGACTAGAAGTATCCCTGCACAAACATAATAGAGAATATAAGAACATAATCCAAAAGATCTGACTGAGACCTATTCATGTTTAAAATATTTGAGGATTAGACGAAAAAAATGATATTTATCTTTGAATAGTGAGAATAATGATTTCATGGATGCACCTAAAAAGCCAACAGAAAAAGCACCAGCTATCTAATATTTAAATTCCATTTGAACAACCTTCAGTATTGTAGCCCGCATCTGGACGAGCGAATGGGAGACAAGAAGAAGGAAAAGATAAAGAACATAAAGAAAGGATGCATCAGTGTATCAGTCCTAATATGTCCTTGATGATCACTACTCGTCGCAACTAAAGGAAGCTCTGCTATTTCCTGCCCAAAGATTCGAAGAATTCCAGCTGCTACCACGGAAGAGATGCAAAAATAGGACGAAATTTTAGGACAAGATAACTTTTACGAACTAGCATCAAATCCAAAGATGAGTAAACAATCCTCACTTAATGGTCAATACTGCACAATACATCCCACCATAGTCTTGGACTTTGTTGTTCCGTCTGTAGGATATGCAAATAGAAGAATAAATATGTCAAATTCAGATTATTGTTACATAAATTAAACAAAAAGGAATAATACTGAAAGCGGCATGATGCGTGATGGATAGAAGATGAAGTCAATTCTTGCTCACCCATATATCATGGTTTGGGATAAGGTCACGACCTGTGGTAGCATCAACAATAGGGTCAAAGCGATCCTGAGCAACATAGAACACGTTAAAAACCAACCATTACTCGGGGTAATTATTGACATCAATCATGTACTAAAGAGGGCATATCATAATCACAACACTAAACAGAGTATCATGGTGCGGCTAAAAACTACTCACATGAAATATTGCTAAAGCCTTTGAAAGCAGTGCTCTACTATCAGGAGAAGTTGTCTTGCCACTAAGAAGCCTCCACCTTACATCCAAATCTCCATCTATATTCAAACCTTTTTCCTCTTCACAACAGGATCCACGAATGATCAACTTCTGCAAAGCAGTATGTAGCAGTGTGAAGCAAAGGAGTATGTAGTAGTATGTGTGTTGTGACACTGCTATATCTCCAAAGATTTGCCAGTTTTCGTCCACTGTGAAGTCTTTCTGGAGACAGTCTTGAGTGGTACTTAAAGGTTGAAGGTTACTTCTGAACCTTGTTATAATAACGAGAAAATCCAGTTGTGGTGGTAACTTGATTGCTCTGTCTACATTAAAATGGAAATAATTCAAGTTTACGACCAAAAACAACAACACGACTCAATCATATAGATTACGTTGATTTAGGGAAAAAATATCACCCCAGTGATCAAAATTAGTTCATACCCTTGAAATCTTCCAAACATGAATCCACCAATGTCTGAATTGAACACTAAAACATTTACTCCTTTCCAAGCTTCAACAATCTTGGAAATATCATCTAATTTCGCTTCCCTTGGCGGCATCGATATCGACCAAATACGAAGCCTTATAGAATAACAATGTCACTCCATAATCCTACAAAGCACAAAATTAAGTAACAATTAGACTTGAAACATTCTCATGATAAACATAGTTAAGTAAACATTCTCATGATAACACATCTCGGTTTATTCATCACCTTCAAGACCATGCCACTGTTGAAGGTTCAACATCCACATCCAGCACAATACATGTGCAGATTAACCATCTTCGAATTCGCGCAAGTTTCTTTACTTGATAAAATCCATTCTCCCTAAACACCCACAGAAATTCATGTTAGAGAGAACCAAATAAACAATGAATGAAGAAATTGCATTCGCCATATAATTTCTCTATCACAAAGAGTAAGAACAAAGTAGCAGTAGTAGTAAGTATGTAAATAGATAGTAGTTCTTACATTTCTGATTCTCGTCAAATTCAGCGTCTTCTCCTTCTAATCTAATTTTAAAAGTTTCAGATCCATGTTTGCTCAAATTAAGCACCAACCCTAGACAGAAGAAGAATGAAGAAGAAACAATCATAATCAGTACAAGAAACAAACAATAAATCACCCAAACTCAAGGGTAATAAGTCATTTCAAGGGAATCGAAATTGAAAAGTAAGAAAAACAAAAATTTGTACCAGCACAAGCAGATCGACCCACAGATCCTTCCTTGTAATTCGATGGAAAAAGCTTGAAATCTGTAATTACCCATCTCTTCTTTCCCTTTCGTCAACGAAGTCACCACCACCTTCACTGATTCTGTCAAAATCTTTTACTCCACCTGAAATTTAGAGAGAAATATGGCTGCGGCTGGGTCTGTGTTGTTCTAGATTTACAAGGTTTTGTTGAGAAGAATTTGAAGGCACGGTGATGGACAAAGTTGGGGTTCACTGATAGTGTTGCTGCTGGGATGAGCTTGAAAAATCATCTGAGAATTATTCAAAGTGTTGAGTTGAATTGAATCAGAAACTTATTCCGTGGGTGGATTTCTGGTTTATAAAGACCAGATGTTGCTGGTGTTTGCACTCAAATTCAAATTCATCCACCACCCAACATTCCTGATCTGATGTAACTCTGAAATCCGCATACAACCCATTCCTCAAAGATTTTTTTTTTCTTGGGAGATTTTGATTTTGAAATCTAGGGTTTGTTTTTTTTTAGGTCAACATTCAGATTTGGGGGTTTTTACTTTTGTTTTGAAATCTAGGGTTTGAAATGTACAACTCCGTAAGTTTTTTACATAGAAATTGAGAGCGAGAAAGAGATTTGGTGGTAGTTAGAGATTTTGGGTTAGGGTTTTCTTGTTAGGAGGCGAAAGACGAGAGAAAAGAGTAAGGGAGGAAGAGATGAGAGAAAAGCAGATTAGAAAATGCGAGGGAACAGAGAAAAAAATGATCGTTTTGTATAAAGGGAATTGGACGGTAAAGATTTGATGAAATGCATTCATACAGATTATGAAAAATCTATTGGCCAGTAAAGATTTGATTTAAAATCATCATACGGATCAAGGAAAGTGTGTTTTCTTTGTGCTTTCTCTTTGTGTTAATACTAACTCATGTTTTCGTTTTAATTATCAACCTTCGACATGAAAAAAAATCCAAAAAAAATATTAATAAATTTAGGACATTGTTATCGACATTCTGATATAAAAAAATCCAAAAAAATGTATAAGAATGAATCGGGAAAATAAAAAATGAATTCGATAATTGGTGTGTTTCTTTGTGCTTTCTCTTTGTGCTTCCGGTTTGAATTTCGACTAGTCGCATAGGTCATGAAGTAATTTTAACAAGTTATACAGGTCATGAAGTAGCTTAAGTTCACCTTTGGTAAACTCGGGTTTATAAGATTACTAGAGATGGACCACGAAATTGGATGGTTCTGACTTCAAACTTAGCTAGATACATCATCAAAATCGATAAATATGAAGCTCGGTGTTGATTCGAACTTCAAATGTGGTATAAAAACATACAAACTATGAGCCAATAAGCTCCGGGAGGGTTCTGATTTCAAACTTAGGATGATACATCATCGAAATCGATAAATATGAAGCTCAGTGTTGATTCGAACTTCAAATGTGGTATAACGACATACAAATTATGAACCAAGAAGCTCCGGGAAGGTTCTGACTTCAAACTTAGCATGATACATCATCGAAATCGATAAATATGAAGCTCAGTGTTGATTCGAACTTCAAATGTGGCATAACGACATACAAATTATGAACTTAGAAGCTTCGGGAGAGTTCTGACTTCAAACTTAGCATGATACATCATCGAAATCGATAAATATGAAGCTCAGTGTTGATTCGAACTTCAAATGTGGTATAACATCATACAAGCGTGAACCAAGAAGCTTGGGAGGGTTCTAACTTCAAACTTAGAAGGATACATCATTGAAATCGATAAATATGAAGCTCAGTGTTGATTCGAACTTCAAATGTGGTATAACAGCATACAAACTGTGAACCAAGAAGCTTTGGGAAGGTTCTGACTTCAAACTTAGAAGGATACATCATTGAAATCGATAAATATGAAGCTCGGTCTGATTCGAACTTCAAATATGGTATAACGGCATACAAACTCTAAACGAAGAAGCTCCGGGAGGGTTCTGACTTCAAACTTAGAAGGATACATCATTGAAATCCATAAATATGAAGCTTAGTGTCGATTCGAACTTCAAATGTGGTATAACAGCATACAAACTATGAACCAAGATCGAAACCTGGCCGTGAGTGGACTACTATAAGTCGGAAACTTCGTAATAACGATGAATCCATCCATTTACAAGTAAGATTCCTTTGGAATATTCCCCGAAACATTAAACAAACCCTATTCGGCATATTGTATGCAAACCAAGACTCAGAGATCGAAACACAGCCGTGAGTGGACTACTATAAGTCGAAAACTTCAAAAAGAACGATGAATCCATACATTTACTGAGTAATATTCCTTTGGAATATTCCCAAAACATTAAACAAACCCTATTATGGCATATTGTATGCAAACCACGGCTCCAGAGATCGAAACACGGCCGTGAGTGGACTACTATAAGTCGGAAACTTCAAATGAACGATGAATCCATACATTTACGAGGTAAGATTCCTTTGGAATATTCCCAGAAACATTAAACAAACCCTATTACGGCATATTGTATGCAAACCCAGCTCGAGATCGAAACCCTGGCCGTGGTGGACTACTATAAGTCGGAAACTTCAAAAGAAACGATGAATCCATACATTTACAAGTAATATTCCTTTGGAATATTCCCAAAACATTAAACAAACCCTATTACGGCATATTGTATGCAAAACACAGCTCAGAGATCGAAACTTGGCCGTGAGTGGACTACTATAAGTCGGAAACTTCGTAAGAAACGATGAATCCATCCATTTACAAGTAAGATTCCTTTGGAATATTCCCAGAAACATTAAACAAAACCTATTCGGCATATTGTATGCAAACCTTAGCTCAGAGATCGAAACACGGCCGTGAGTGGACTCTATAAGTCGGAAACTTCAAAAGAACGATGAATCCATACATTTACGGGTAAGATTCCTTTGTAATATTCCCAGAAACATTAAACAAACCCTATTACGGCATATTGTATGCAAACCACAGCTCAGAGATCGAAACACGGCCATGAGTGGACTACTATAAGTCGAAAACTTTGTAAGAACGATGAATCCATCCATTTACAAGTAATATTCCTTTGGAATATTCCAGAAACATTAAACAAACCCTATTACGGCATATTGTATGCAAACCACAGCTCAGAGATCGAAACACGGCCGTGAGTGGACTACTATAAGTCGGAAACTTCGTAAAACGATGAATCCATCCATTTACGGGTAAGATTCCTTTGGAATATTCCCGAAACATTAAACAAACCCTATTCGGCATATTGTATGCAAACCTTGGCTCAGAGATCGAAACACAGCGGTGTGAGTGGACTACTATAAGTCGGAAACTTCAAAGAACGATGAATCCATACATTTACGGGTAAGATTCCTTTGGAATATTCCCAGAAACATTAAACAAACCCTATTACGGCATATTATATGCAAACCACAGCTCAGAGATCGAAACACGGCCGTGAGTGGACTACTATAAGTCGGAAACTTCAAAAGAACGATGAATCCATACATTTTACGGGTAAGATTCCTTTGGAATATTCCCAGAAACATTAAACAAACCCTCTTACGGCATATTGTATGCAAACCACAGCTCAGAGATCGAAACACAGCCGTGAGTGGACTACTATAAGTCGGAAACTTCGTAAGAACGACGAATCCATCCATTTACAAGTGAGAAAATTTAGCAGAAGTGTTTATACCTCTACAACAACTCTTATAAAGGTTGTCAATAGCGATGACAAATTTTTTTTAGCAGAAGTGAGAAAAATTTAGCAGAAGTGAGAAGTTTTTAGCAGAAGTGAATAAAATTTAAGCGAAGTGGGATTTTTTTGCGAAAGTGAGAAAAATTTAGCATAAGTTTTTATACCTCTACGACGACTCTTAAAGGGGTTGTAGAAGGTCTATTTATCTTTTTCTTCTTATCTTTTCCATGTCCCATCATAACCATCCATTTACATCATAATCGTCCTTTATTTATTTTTCCTTAACATTTTTTTTTTTCCGTATCACTTTTTTATAAAAGTAAATGTAAAATATAAGCAGACATGTAAATGTCGAAGGGTGGTTGGAATCCCGGTGTTATAAAGAGAGGTTGAGGTTCGATTCACCTTAGCCTCATTTTTTTCAAAGTCAATTTTTCATTTTACAACCCTTGTAAAGGTTGTGAATATTGATCGAGAAAAAAAAAAAACAAATCTATTAATATTGAGAACCGCAAGGATGGTTGATGACTTGTACTAACACCTAGTAAGCTTGGGTTCGATTCTCTACAAGAACATTTTTCATTTTTTTTTCTTATCTTCAACGACTCTTATTAGTGTTGTTTTAAAATCATTCACTACCTTTAGGATATGAGTCATAAATTCTAAAGGTGGTCAATTCTCTCTGCAACCCTTTTCACACAACAAGTTGTGGTTCGATTCTCTTCACTACTCTTAGGAACTCGTTGGTCTAAGAGTTGGACATATTTTACTTTGACAACGCTTTTGTTGGAAAAGTTGTAAAACATACTACATTTTACAACTTTTAATTTACGAGTTGTCAATCTACGATTTGTAGATTACTAATTTTCCGTAGTGGTATCTTTGTGGATGCTTGTATGGTGAAATCTTAGGACCCTTTGGATGAAATAGATGAGTTGAGAGATGTTTCGTTGTCGACGTGCTGCTATTAAGTCTTCAAGAACTTTGTTCCAAGAGACATCCTTTGAACCATCTTCTGAAACTTGGACTATCGTATGGAATGGAATGCGATGAGAAGTCCCCATTTATATTTATGTTAGATCTGATGGCACGACCAGAACATGTGAATGTATCTCTGTGGCGTGCTTTTGGATTCTTCGATGCACATATACGACTTCATGTTGAGAAATTGCTACGGCTCGTAAAACCGACCGAGTGATGATGTTGAAATCGAAATAACTTTGGTTGAGGGGGTGAAAGCGCCTGTCTTTGAGTAGTCCCCATGTGTATCCTACTTTCATTGCATCGCCTTGAATCCACATCCACAGGATTTGATACAAGTTTATTGTACTCTTCCGGATGTGACGCTAGGATGCTCATAATATCACATGGATGAAATACTCTGGATAGTAAAGTGGTAAAGATTAGAGAGTTATGTTGTTTATCGTGGCTCCCTCTACTTCTCTAGGAAAATGTTTCAGTCGGGTCGCTGGGGTTATCTCATGGATCTTTGATGGTCATCGGGATGGGCTGCTATGAGCAGTCCCCAGTCACACTTTTCTTTAGTGTCATAAAGTTGTTTCTTGAGCAAGCTTGGGATCCACCAGCGGCCTTGTAAAGTGTTGCGGGCGTCCTCTAGGCAGGAGGTGATGATATTCTTCTTACACCCTTGAAGGGTAGATGAGCTTGTTGTGGTTATGACTTTTTGGTTATTTGTGTCTTGAGCTTTTGGCAGTGAAAGGATTCCGTGTAGATCCCCGTCCCCAAGTATGGTTTTACATGTTGTATGGTCGGTGGGTTGACCATGATAAAGATATAACCATCGTGTGTTCGTACTGGTGATTTTGTCACTTCTTCCACATGAAACTAAAATATGGAGGAGCACGGGTTACCTTTATAGTGGTTGTTTCTATGGTGAAGCTCATTGGTATCAACAAATGAGCGGCGGCGATTCTTGGCAACGAGATGTGATCGGAAGATACTACATTATCGTGAGAACAAAGTAGGTTTGCTAGAATTGTATGGGCATCCATGGAAGTAAAAGGATTGGCTGGATGTGTAAGCGAGCAAACTGTCCATGGTCATGAGTTTTGGAGGGATGGATCAAAAGGTGGCCATGACTATGAAGATTGGCTGGCTGCGATCATGATCCTTGACATGGGGAGTGTGGTGGCACGACCCTTTGGAGGAAGGAGTGGTGTTGAAGCGAACGTTGAAGCGGAGCCGCTGCTGGAGAACGTTGAAGCGGAGCCGCTTCTGGATAGAACGTTGAAGCGGCGCCTTGAAACTCCCAGAGCCTTGACGGTTAATGTGGAATCCGGAGAGTGCGTCACTCAGCGTTCTGTCAAACTCGACATCCCTCAAGTGAACAATGGTTAGGAGTCCCAGTTCCATCTATCGATCGTGCTTTCCCGGGAGAGGTTGGGGTTTGGGAACGGCTTCCTGGTGGAAACATCCGCTTTCCTAATGCGGTGCGGTTTGAGGGATGCAAATATGTCTTGGCCTTCGCCTTGGAGAAATATATAATCTCACATAATTGTTTCATCATAGACTGCACGATTTTGTGGGCGAAGTCCCCAGAAATCATGCATATTTTGACGGGAAGAGGGTCTCTGTGAATTCAGGAGGGTTTCTGGTTTCCTTTGCCTCGATTTTGGAGAAGTCGTTCCTAATCTTTACGTGTGATGAAATTGGATTGCTGATTCCCTTCTACTGGGCGTTCAAAGAGCAACGAGCCCCTTCATTTTAAGCGTCTGTTTGAAGTGCAATGCCGGATGTTAAAAGTATTCCTTGTCGGCTCCCCCTTGGGTTGGCGTGACTCTTATGGTGGCCGCTCGTCGGTGTCTTGAGGAAATAGGTATCTCTTTAGGAGTTATAAACATGTCTGTCCCCGAGGCCTTACGAGAACCTTTTTGTCTTTCCATCAAATCAACGGAGTGGTAAAAGGAGGTCGACTTCTTAGGATCTTTTATATCTTGCCACGATGGTGGAGTAGTAGCGTCTCTGGTGACGGTTGGAGCTGTCATACTTGAAGAAACATTGGGGTGGCGGAGCGGCTGCGGTTACGGTGATCGTAGGTGTATCGTGCGGCGATGTCGCGGTTTGATCACGGAGTCTTTGGAGCCATGGCGCTGTTTGAGAAGGGTGAGAATGGCGCTTCTTTGGCTGGTTGTGGAGGCGGAGAAGATGGCGTTGGAAGGGTGCAAGGCTGTTAGCGGCCAGGAAAGGATGCAAAGCTGCTGGCGGGAAAGATACAAATTTGTTGGCCAGACCATCTTGGAATGGGCGGCGCTTGGATTTGGTATGGCGCGGACTGTTAGGCTTGGGCATGGTGCGGAGATTGGCTTGGCACGGCCCGGCAGCACGTCGTTGGCTTGGCATGTAGCGCGGATTGTTGGCTTGGCACGACAACGGCTTGGCGTGGCGCGGATATTGGGCACCGTGAGGGTTGTTCTTGCGAGGCCCGTTGTCTCTTTCCATAGGTAGTTCAAACAGGAAATCCTTTCCTTATTCGAATTCAAAAGTGTTATGCTTATGAAAGGGGTTGGCTTCCCTTTTTATCTCGTATCTTTGTTATCACGTCCTGGTGTTAGCGATAGCGTGGTAGCAATAAAGTGGTCAAGCATATTCGATTATGTACTCCGGCGTTTCTCTTTCAAATTGTTCTCTTGGTTTCTTGTGTTGGTGCAAACCCTAGCCATAGGTATGCCTTCCATAAATGCTGTAGAAATATTTTTCTTTTGAACTGGTGTAAACCCTAGCCATGGGTATGCCTTTCATAAACTTGTAGAAATACTTTATCATAAAAAATTCCTCTTCGAATATCACCGTAGTAACGTCGGCTACCTCATGACTAGTGACGGGTAATCATTATTATGCAAAGTAGGCACGTACGGGTAGGTGACTGTTTTTTTTTTTGAAAGGCAAACAAAGCGCTTGGTTTATGGTTTGATTTGAATTGATAGATGACTGTTATCTACGAGGGTTTTGGATTATTCTTTTGGAATGAATTGTTTTGGAATGGATTGTTTTGGGAATGATGTTGTCTTGGTTACGATTGCAAGTGACGCAAACATCCCAGGAAAAACCATGGAACCGTGTGTTAGTAGATGACGTGGGGTGAAACATAACATGACTATAAGTTTTATCATTCCCGTGAAAACTTGAAATAGCAAACCATGTATCTTGTCTAGGTAAGACTTACTCGGTTTTTCAGACCTCCTGATGAAAAGGGAACCTTCCCGGTGTAAGACCGAGTTTTATGGGAAGCACCGCCGTGATTGTGGAAAGTCCCCAGTCGTCTCATAAGATTAATCGAGTCGTCGATCCCCGGTTGGATGAATCGCTTATAATCTCTAGCGGTCCCGATCATCCCTCGCCGTGTCAAGACTGATAATCGGGTCGTCTGCTAACTGAGTCGTCGATCCCTGAGCGGACCGCCTGCTTCTACCATCTTGATGTCTGGGTCGAAGCATGAGATCGATGGTCGAAAATTGTCATTGTAACCGAAAGATCAATCTCCCACTGTGGTCGCCAATTATTTGAGGGTGAAAACGGTTTCTGCTGATTTTGGTAATTTCGGGCGTGTGGGTGAGAAACGAATTTAAACCCTAAACAATGTACTGCAAGGGATTACTTTAGATTCGAGAGATCAATCTGTACAAACCCGGCCTAAATCAAGAAATGGCCGTTCCAGACTTGCTTCAGTCACAAAGTGAAGGAGAAGGGTTGGTTTTGGGGAGGGAAGCGAAGAAAGTGTTGAGACCAGAATACTTGATTCTGGAAGAGTAGTTGTTTTACGACTTGTATCAGAAAGTTGGAAGCTAACTGATAGAGAGCTAGCAAATGTTTTCTGAGTGTTGTATGCTCCTTACCTGAACTTGTTGTTCGGTGGAAATAGGTAAGACCCATTTATACAAGCCGAAGTAAAACGTACTCTGGTCTCATTAAGAAATGGAAAACGGGTGAGTAAATGGGAGGAGGTGGTAAACGATAACGCCTGGAATTGATGTTCCATAAAAGAAAGCGTTTCACCATTACTCCCTGTATTTACTAACCGCCTCATCCTTATGACACTTTCTTATAACGGGCGTAGTGTACGCCGCACGTTGTAAACCGTCAAACCAATACCCAATGAGCATCCCCCAGTTTGTGACATGCGTTGATGTCTCGAGTGTTTTCGTGGAAAACATGTAGCTACGTGTGTCGTGGCCAAAGGATTTGGCGTTTGTATCCAAGTTGGTGCCGTGACCAAAGGATAGGCGTCGTAGCTAAGTTGGTTCCGTGACCAAAGGATAGGAGTCGTAGCCAAGTTGGTGCCGTGACCAAAGGATAGGCGTCGTAGCCAGGTTAGGATTTTGACGTGACCAGGCTAGGATTTTGGCGTGACCAGGCTAGGATTTTGGCGTGACCAGGATAGGATTTTAGCGTTGGGCCAAAGGTGGCCATGCGTTAGCTGGTGACCTTGGACGACTAAGATCTGCATATTAGACGGAAGGGTGGCCGTTGATCGTTGCAACCCTTCGTTTGGTGAAAGCATGGCTGGTATGGCTTTAACGTGGAGTGGTGCCACTAGCAGTGTGCGGCTTGGAAGGGAAGCGCTTGCGGCTTTGTCTAAATTAGGGTTTGGTATGCTGAAACCCTAATTAACGCCCTTTACTAGAATCGATGAAGAATTCTCATACAGACTCGGACTTTGATGGTCCGCCCCTCCATTCTGTACGGAAAAGAATTTCCTATCTCCCTACGCGAGCATATTTAGGTTTTGATCTCGTTTGGAAGATTAAAAATAGCCCGAAAGTAAAACTCAAGAAGAATTCCAAGGTTACCATGCGTTGTTTGGCAACCTTGGACGGCTAGGATTCGTATCTAGGATGGAAGGGTGGCCGTTGATCGTCGCACACCCTCGTTTTGGTAGCCGCATAGGGAAGGACTGCATGGTGGGACGCGGCAAGGTGGTTGGCATGCCATTGGCACATTTGGCATGGCATGCCTTGGCGCGGTTTGGCGTTGCCAAAACTAGGGTTTTGGGCCAAAGGTTACCATGCGTTGTTTGGCGACCTTGGACGGCTAGGATTTGCATCTAGGAGGGAAGGGTGGCCGTTGATCGTCGCACGCCTTCGTTTTGGTAGCCGCATGGGGAAGGCCGGCATGGTGGGACCAAGGCAAAAAATGGCGTGGATGGCTTGGCATAGTGGGGCCAAGGGTTTAGCATGGACGGCTTGGCATGGTGGGGCCAAGGCAAGGTGCGGTTGGCTTGGCATGGTGGGGCCAAGGGTTTGGCATGCCATTGGCGCATGGTGCGGCTAGCATTTTTGGGGCCAAGGCTAGGTGCGGTTGGCTTGGCATGGTGGGGCCAAGGGTTTGGCATGTCATTGGCGCATGGTGCGGCTAGCATGGTTGGCATGCCTTGGCGCGGAGATGTGGTTGGCATGTTTTTCCATTGGCACAGTGGTGCGGCTGGCATGGTTGGATTCCTTGGCGCGGAGACGTGGCTGGCATGGTTTGCCATTGGCACAGTGGTGCGGCTGGCATGGGTGGCATGCCTTGGCGCGATGATGTGGGCGGCATAGTTTGCCATTGGCACGATGTGGTGCGGTAGGCATGCCTTGGCATGCCTTGGCGGAGATGTGGTGACATGGTTTGCCATTGGCACAGTGGTGCATCCCAGGCATGGTTGGCATGCCTTGGCGCGGAAATGTGGGCATGGAATGGTTTGCCATTGGCACAGTGGTGCGGCTGGCATGGTTGGCATGCCTTGGCGCGGAGGTGTGGCCGGCACGGCATGCCATTGGCACATGTGTTGTGGGAATTAGGGTTCGGCCTATCGAAACCCAAATTAGTATTTAAAAAAGGTACCCTGGTAATTTTCTCGCAGACATATTAAAGGGTTTAATAAGTGAGCTTAGTGGAGACATTATTACTCAAGTTACGTGAGCGTCAGCACATTGTCGGACTAGGGTTTTACGATTTTAACCCTAAGCTAAAAACCATCATCAACCGTAACTCAAATTATGAGCGTTTCTCTTAATATGCTCTTTCCGCCGCGAAATGCCTCTTTTGTAGATGATCTATTTTCTTATCATACTTCTTTTGCGTGACGAAGTGTCGCACCCGTAGATGATTTATTATTTTAACATGCTTCCCTAAATGATTTATTTCTCCTAACATGCTTCATCCGGAACAAAATGGCGCGATAGGGGAGGATTTATTTTCCTAATCATGCTTCCTCTGCGACGAATTCTGCGTCCGGAGATGATTTTTTTTCTTTTCTTAATATGCTTATTCCGTAACAAAGTTCCACGCCTGGAGATGATTTTTTTCACTTAGCATGCTTACTCTGTGGTGAAGTATTAGACATGATTTATTGCTCTTAACATGTTTCCTCGGTGAAAAAATGTTGCATCGTGAGTTGATTTATCATTTTAACGTGCTTCCTTCGTATCGAAATTTGCGTCCGAAGACGAACATATCTTAACATGCATCCTTATTCCTTAGGGGTGGAATGTCGAGCCAAAAAAATAAATTTGTTATGTAAAGATTGTGACGGATGGCTGATCCACTCGGCTGAACAGATTTATGCGGGACCCAACAAATCACCATTTGAAGACAGTTGTCCCATGACGTGTCTAGTGTACGGGAATAATTATCCCTTAACAGTCGGTTTAATCTCATCTCTCCCTAGATATACTTCACCTATATATATGTGTAACCGTATGTAAATATATACGAAGAATTTTAGAAATGGAAGGGGACACGTTCCCACATTCTTCTCCTATCTCTCTCTCTCTGTTTTTCTCTACCACTTAATATGAGTTGTAGTCATCATGTTGTAGTGGCAACAGTGACAACGTACTGCACCGTAGTAGATTATTAACCGTAAACAGCTTATTGAATAGATGAGTTGGTAGGTGAATTGTATAAAAAAATTATTATTATTATTATTGTTTTTTGCAAAGAAGTGTCACGTCTAAAAATGATTTATTTCTTTAACAACGAAATTCATTAATAAAATATCTAAAGTCTCCGGGTGATGATTATATGTTATGTTAGTGACCAAATTATTTATTTTTAATCGACAAAAGAAAAATACACAAAAGAGAAGGAAAAAAACAAAAAGCATTAAGCATCTTAGCTCCATATAGTCATCGTAAAAGGGCCGACACTAAGACTGGCTCTTATGGAGTACATCATCCAAGATGGATCCCTGTAGAACCGTCGTTTATTGGTAAATAGTGAGCGTGATCCAGAATGCACGATGCTGCGTTTAGCTTGGATTCAGTTGGAAGTCACACGAGTGTCTTGAGTTTCAAACTAACATATGGAAAAAGCATAACACAGATTTAACTAACCGTATCAAAGAATAATCCACGGAATATTATTGCATCCCAGAAATTCACGTTGCCTTGATTCAAGCTGCGTATTCTTTATGGTTTGAGTTTGGTAGCAGCTTATTTTTTTCAAAACACTTTTAAAACCTATATATGTCAATAAATTTTGAAGTTGGTGTTTGGTAAAAAAAAAAAAGCTAAAATCTTTTTATCAAAAGCACTTCCCATATTCCTCAATTTTTAAAAGGCGGGAGGAGGAGCTTTTAAAAGCTAAAAGTAAATTTGTGGTCCCATAAATTTAATCTTGATTTATCTTTTTTTTATCCTACTTTATTTTATAAATAATGAATTCCCCTTAAATTTATATACTGATCAATTTTTTATTATTTCTTATATCGCATTCTATAAATATTATTATTTTTTATTATTTAACTATTTTATATACCATTTATTTAATTTGTCAACGGTAGAAATAAAAACAAATATTAAATAATTACTTAATTTTAGTTTCACTTTTTGCTTGAATAATTACTTAATTTGTCAACAAGTAAAAATAAAAACAAATATTAAATAATTACTTAATTGTTAAGTAAAATAATTTCTTAACAATCATAATGATAGTGGTAATTAGTATGAACATTAATATTATATAGTAAAAAAATTAATTATTTTTAAACCCAATAAAATTGAATAAAACTACCATGAGTGATATGTCTGTTTTGTCATTTGTTACAACAACAATGGTTGAATCAAATTTTACCAAACACATTTTAATTGCTTTTTTAATCGGCTTCAACTTTAATTAATATTTTACAAACGTCTAATCTGCTTTTTCTCACGACACATCAAGAAACGACAATGAAAAAGTGCTTTTACAAAAAATGCAATACCAAACTAAGCCTATCTGTGATTTACAAAGCTGCGTGGATGTTTTATATTTGTTTGACCTTTTTTCCTACACTTGGTTTACCTTTGTAATGTTAAACGGGTATTTTTCGTATACTTTCTCAAATTGATCTACGGTTAAACATAGCCCCGTTACGTAGTTGCAAATACTCATACGACTCAACTTTGGCAGTTACCACTAAGTCATCTACACACTTTTTTCACAACAACCCATTAGAAATCTCGTTATCCTTATCAACACCTTTATGCTTGAAGATTTTTTAAGGGGGATTTCCTAAGTATCATGCATATATCACAAACATACGTCCACATTACATTTGCGTTTGTATCTAGGAAACAGCTCAGGTTCATACGAAGAGCAGTAGAGGTTAAATTGGAAAATTTTAAATTTGTGGAAGTCTTCTTTCTGTTTGAATTGTGAACCCTTGAAGGGCTTTTCATTAAGATACCCCCAAATTAACCTTTCACTTTCGAGTTTTCCCTTCAAACTTTTAAACCCTCCTCTCCCTGAATCTAGTCCACCATTTCATGCATGATACCTAGCATCCCACACAAGCAAAGCAAGCAACCGACACTTCCCCACCTTGCTTTCACTTCCACATTATTTTTGGATTCACAGAATCTCGATAATTACTCCCACGTGATTGTGAGCCCACATAAAAATCGTATCAAAAGAAGGTTTGAATTTTGTTCCGGATTACAATCCAAAAACTCCATTAATTCACAATCACCCTCACCAGCCAAAAAAAATTGTGTCACAGTCATCACTCGTGCTGCACATAATCTTCAATGTGAAAAAACAGAAAAATCGTTAGTACAAATCAATATTCTTTGGGCAAGAAAGAGGGATATTTTCCGCTGATAGCGTGTTATTCTGATGTATTTTCCACTGTTCATTTTCCCCAATTATTCATGTTCAAGAGGATTGTTTTTTTGGTGCTCTGGTGATTAGAATGTTCACATAGAAATATATATATTCTTTGGAAAAAGTTTTGCACTCTCGCGATCTTCAAATAAGCGAAGATCATAGCCATTTGTTGCGATCATTATGAACTTATGCCATATCTCGCAACATCCAACGACTTTTTAACTTCCAAATCTAAACGTACGATATTTTCCAACAACTTAGTGTGCCAAATGAACTTGTATCTCAAGACTAAAAACACTAAGATCTACAAGTTATGCAAACAAAATCTGAAAATCATCGAAAAGAAAAAGGATACTGGTCAAAAGAAATCAGCATGGAATTAAAACTCAAAATCAAAAGAAAGATTGAGGAATTAAAAAAAGAAGATAAAAAAAAATAATAATAATAATAATAACAATAATATCAAGAAAAGGTCGGGTCAGAAGTTCATCTCGTTGGTAGGACACACCGGACTTATTCTACATTTTGGCACTATTTGATTGGATAAGTTCATACTCCACTTCTTCTCAGCAACAAGACACACACTCAGTCTGCTCTTCTCTTACGAAACCAAAAAAAAAAAAATCTTCCTTAGATATTCAATAAATTCAACACTCTGATTAGTATTACTACTTCTTCAAAACCCTTTTTCATTTCCCTTCTTCTTCTTAGTCTGGAGATCATGGAGAAACATTCGAACCATATGGATTTAGATGATTGGGAAGTCCTTTCTGATGATGGGTTTTTCGAATTACATCATCAGAATCATAACAAGAAGGTGTTAACGATCAATTCGGATTTTGATGATTACTTCATATGTCCATCACCACCAAAGAAATCAGTTCTTGCCAAAAAGGAGGAGAAAAAAACAGAGGAGGAGCAAATTATAGTAGTAAAGGAGATGATTCAAGTTCCTGTTCTTGAGATCAAAACTCCGAAATTGGTACTAGTTGGAGAAGATCAAGATACAATTTCACAAGTCTTCTTTAAGAAAATGAAGGAGAACGAATTCGTCGAAATGAAATTAGACTCCCCCACAAAGTCTGCTGGGTCTAGAGGAATAATACCGACACCAACAATTGAATCAGGAGGATCGATTCAGTTTGAGGATAAAGAAGAAGACGTCATCGAGAATAAGAAAATTGATGATGATCAAGAGGCGGTGAAGAAGAATTACTTGGATTCAGAGATGAAAAAAGAACAAAGAAACTTACAGGAAAGGAATAATGGTGGCGGGTTGCACATTTGGAGGTGGAGGATAACTGGAATTGGAGCTCTCTGTTCTTTAGGAATCACTGCAGCTACTATCTGTATTTTAATTATAGGAAACAAAAAAAAACAACATCAGCAGAATCAAAAATTCAGATTCCAGATTTATGCAGAAGACAACGAGGTCTGTAAATTCCCTTCAATTCATTTTACTAAACGTTTATCATTTCAGCTTATAAGCTAATTTCCACCACAAGACTTTGTTTCAGATCTTTAAAATTATATTATATGATTAGAGAAACATCCAACTATTTTTCTAACGATTTTAAGAATTACGTTGTGGTTTTGCAGAGGATTAAGCAAGTGGTTCACCATGCAACTAAACTGAACAATGCAATTTCAGCAGCAAGAGGTGTTCCTCTCTCAAGAGCTCATATTACCTTTGGAGGTTACTTTGATGGCCTTTAAATTACAAGCGCCGTAAAATTCCTCAATTCTTCACAAAACATTATGTTAATCAAGTCGGTTAGGCTATCATCGTCCATTGACATCTTTACAGTATGGTTTATTTCTGATACTAATAAGTTATGTAAGATCTCTGTACAGTAAAATATAAATGTAATATAGGATGCAGTTATTTTAAATTCCTGATTTGTGTTTTAGGTTTTCAGTTGCAGTTTATTAAGGAACATGTATTTCATGGAAAAGGAATGGATGTTGTTGTATTGCGTCTGCTATATTACATTGGTTCAGACTTCAGAAGACTACACCCTGAGTTATTCAATAAATAAAAAAGTTCATTTACAAGCCGTTTGGTTCAGAGAATTGCAAGGCCAGTAATCCGATTAAGACCCCGGGCACTTTAGAATTCCCTTGACTATAGCCTAACATTTTATAAACTTCAAAATTTTAAAAACTGGACAGTTTATAAACTTTCAATCAATTTCTGAATCAATATTGTGAATTTAATGATGTGTGAGAAGCAAATTAGTAATAGAGCTTTAAAAAACATAACAACTTACAAACTACTTGAGATTTTGTTCTTCGCGTCTTCCATGCTGTGAAAAACAACTTTCTTTGTTGATGAGTCAAGGATGATAGATCCCACACTGATTAAACCGTCGTCTTCAGTTGGATCATCTATCTTTTTCAGCTCCGCAACACTTGCTTGCTTCTTTGGGCTAGTGACAGACTAACAGCGTGAAGCAATTGAACCTGGTGAGTAACAAAAAAGTAAGAAAATAGACAAACGCCACAACAGGCAAATAAACAAAACAATTCATTACAATTCCTTTTCTGCTTTGGGGGCAGTAGCAATTCATTTTGCACTTCTGATTTAAATTAAACTGATGGAAGTTAGAGCACACTTTTGTCAAATTTATTCTTTTCGACAAATCTTGAAAATCATATTATTGGACCAGTCTAGAACAACATGGTATCATGTTAAATCCCTAGGCAAGTTATAAATCGAATGTCGTACCAGTAACTAGGAAAATTCAGGTTATAAATCGAAATCACAAATTATGTTACAGTATTACAGGTTATAAATCGAAATACCGTACTAATATCAAGGACTTTTGTAACCTAAGCCTCAGAATCAGAAATTTTATATGGCAGTAGCAAGTTGTTAAAACACAAGGGGAGTTCTCACAAATCCAAGTTGTACCAAATACATTAGTCCAGTGCAACTTTATACAAAATGTAAGCCAAAACTTCATTGTGATATTACAAAGACCACGTATTAAGATTGGCAGTCTATAACTGATATATATCCATGCATATATATACTACAAAATACTAGAGGTGAAAGTTCAAGACAGTCATTTAAAGAAGCAAATACCATTGTGGAACTCTTATCAAAAGAATATCCTCGCGGCCAGAATCTTAGTTCCATGAATCCTACACCCAGATGTAAGTGAAAGTTTCTTTAGTTTGAGCCAGACATAGACAAAACAACATACTGGAGATGACAAGACCATTTTCCCCAATATAAACTTTGCTATAGGGTTCCATATTGTGACACATAGTTGAAAGCTGAAACCTCATTTTGTCTCCAATTCAGTGTCTTCAATAGTGTTAGTATGGTTCACTAATTCAACACATACATGAGTATGATATCTTAGCCTATTGAATCAAATTAGTGTATATGAATACGGATACATTACGTAAACCATGTAAGCACCATAGACTGCCTCCTCCCCACCAGAAACTAACCATGTAAGGATACGTGTATCCAGAATCCTAGCATTTCTCTATTGACAGAGTCAAAGGGAGATTTGAATATTTCAGAAACAACTTATGTTACGGGTTGTTACTTGTTAGATTACTGGTTGAGATTATATCTCTATATCTATGTAAATTGGTATATCAATAGTTGAATCAATCTCCACAAAAAAGTGTGGAAGATTTTCTACAAAATATTTCTTGAGTTGGTATCACGCCAGCGATCCTATGACCACGCTATCTTCCATCTTCACCATCAATCAATGGAAGCAAACACCACAACTCTACAGCAGCTGCATATCAACCACCTTATCAACATACAACTCAATGAAACCAATTACCTCTTACGGAAACACAGTTTAAACCACTTATAAAGGGTTACAAACTGGAAGGCTATGTTGATGGAACCACAGTAATACCCCCACGTACCCTGCCAAACTCAGAAGCAATCAACCTGAGTATACCAAGTATGAGGAACAAGACCAGATTCTATCATCTCTGACAAAGAGTCTGATGACTAGAGGGATGCAGGTGCCGTAGAGTTGTAGTGTTTGCTGCATTAGTCGATAGTGAAGATGGAAGATAGCGTGATACCAACTCAAGAAAATATTTTGCAGGAAAATCTTCCACACTTTCTTGTAGAGATTGATTCAACTATTTACATATCAATGTACATAGATACATGGATTACATATTTTCAACAGATAGTAACAACCCGTAACATAAGTTGGAGATAGTTAAAGGAAGAATAGACTAAGTTGTTTATGAACAATTCAAATCTTCCTTAGATTCTGTCAATAGAGAAATACTAGGACTCTGCCATCCTTGACATATAAAACCATTGATCAATTGAGTAAAATGTCGATGTAAATTGATAGAATCAATTCAATCAGGGAGACAATATGTTTGGTTCTTAACAACAAATTATTCAACCTAGAAGCTGAGAGCATGACTGGAGTACCCAAACCAGCAACAAAAAATCCTAAATTACAAACAGATATGACTGAAATTAGTTGATTTTAGGGGTTCTTCAAGTTAAAATATGATCAAGAATCTATCTTATAATTATAGAATTATCTTGTTATTGAACAAAAAAAAAATAAAAAAAAAATGAAATTCTCACCAATTCAGCAGCTTAATCCAACCCAACCAGATACGAACTTGAAGTTGCAACTCCTTCAACGATTGCTTTTCTGGGTTTCAGAGCTATGAGACTGTTTTTTTTTTTTTTTAGGTTTACAGATTGGAAGAGACAATTAGGTTTTATGGATTCAAGAAGATTTAGTGATTCGGGTAGAATTTTAGATGGAGGTAAAAAAAAAAACCGAGTCCAAGGATCGCCATCTCCATCCGCAGCTGGTTTATTTTCTTTCCCGTAGAGTTGGAAAAATCACAACAAATTCCATGGATTTTGTAAGGATTACTTGGATCATTTCCAACATGAGGATTGGATTCAATCGCAACCAGTGCATTTGGATTCCGGAAGAATCCAATTCTGAACTCCGGTCCGGTGAGTAACCTCACCAAATGAATAAACTTTCACTCTCTGCTTGGAGACTAACCATGTGCCAAAAAGAAAAAAGTCTCTCTCTCTCTCTCTCTCAATCTCTTTTTTTTTTTTTATTATTTTTTTTTTTAACACCATGGATACAAATCATAATTAGAAGAAAAAAATCTAACCCTTTCATACCCAATCCTGAGTAACAACAGCACAAGTTTAAATGGCCTTATTTGGATTGAGAATGTTATAAATACCCTCCATTTTTGTTGATCTTGCACAAATATCTCTGAGGGGTAAAAAATAATTTTTTTTAGAGTCAACTTAAGAAAGTTGCTTCCACTTTTGAAGCAACTTGTATAAAGTTGCGTCCACTTCTGCAAGCAACTTGTGTTAGTTGCGTCCAATACTGAAAGCAACTTGTATTAGTTGCTTCCACTTTTCAGAAGGTAAGGGTATTTTTAAAAAATGAATAAGGGTATGTTTTAAGGGGCGAAGTTTGAGGGGTATTTAAATAATGTTCCCTTGTTTGGATTGAGATTAACTCATCCAAACCTCTCAACAAATCCTGAGTAATTTGGGTAGAAGCTTTACTAAGGGTATGGCAAGAGCCCTCAATGTTCAAGTGGCCGCAGAACCAGGTAAGTACTTAGGTATACCCTTACAGTGGGGTAGGATAAGTGAAAAAACTTATGCTGATCTGATTGAGAAAATTGAGAACAAGCTACTGGGTTGGAAAGCCATGGACCTTATCATTGCAGGTAGGACTACTTTGCTTAAATCAGTCATGGACCCTGTTACTAATCATGTCATGTCTTTGCTGAAGCTTCCTAAAGGGCTTTTTCAATAAGATCAACAAATATAAGAGGAATTTCTTATGGGGTGGGGGATAAAGATAGATGTAAGATGCATAAGGTTAAGTGGGGCACTGTTTGCAGTCCCTACGAGAATGGTGGTTTTGGTATAAGAGATTTGGAGATAAATAATTTGTCTCTCTTAGCCAAAATGGCCTGGAGAATCTCTGATAATCCTTTGTCTATACATGTCAAGATTGTTGCAGGATAAATATGTAAAGGATGGAGAATTCTGGTCCAGTGATGCACCTAAGGCAGCTCAACTTGCTGGAAGAGCATCATTAAGGGTAAGAATGCTATAAGTGATAGTCTTAGATGGTGCATTGGCAATGGTAAGGATGTGGACCTTCGGCATGACCCTTGGATAAGTAATTTACCAACCTCTGCTAATGTTAATTGGATGGTCTTAATGTGCCAGATATGAGGGTTAGCGATATCATAGATACTGATTCTAAGGATTGCAACTTAAGTACCATTGAGAACTTAGTGAATTCCCAAGTTTGTGGGAAAATTAAATCTATCCCTTTACCTATAAGCAGAAATGTTAGGGACAAACCAATCTGGTCCGGTAGTAAGTATGGTGAGTTCAAGGTAGTTAATATCGTGTATCGGTATCGCATCGGTCGGGTCCTATACACCTATACAAATGATAATATCTGTTTTTATAGGCGATACATCATTAGGATTTTTTTTAATATTTATTATTTATCAAACAAAAAAATATATTGATATAACCATAATAGAAAATAATAATTGTAGTAAACATACTTCAACCTTACAAAATAAGACGTGGTTGATTAGAGCCTTATACCATCAACAAAAAAACCGTGCATTGAATGTTTGTTAGCCCATCAACATCACATTTACAATAATTACATCCACCATAATCATATACGAAGTTAGCAAAATTATTGGAGTTATTTTCTTGAACTAAAAGTTCAAGAAATCATAATCAAAAGACAAAATGCATTAGTGATATATCAGTGTACAAGTGAAACCTATATTATCAGTGTACAAGTGAAAACGATATATCGGTCCGTACAAGACGATACCCGCGTTTTTATCGTTTCTCCTTCGTATCGCCGATATTTTCAGTATCGTATAGGTTTTTTCCGATATCCTATAAAAACCTTTAATATCGGCTTGTACAACCGATATTGACTACCTTGGGTGAGGTTACAGTTAAGGAGGCTTATCATTATTTGAACTCCAAGAATCCTAGTTTCCCTACAAGAAATCAGGACTGGAAGTTCTTGTGGAAGCTTAAATGTCCACACAAAATTAAATTCCTTCTGTGGCAATTGTGTCACAATAAACTAAATCTTCAAGAGTATCTTTACAGGAAAGGTTTGTGTAATCACCATGGATGTTTCTTATGTGATCAAGATTTTGAAACTGCTTACCATCTCTTGTTCATGTGCAGATCTGTCTCACCACTGTGGAGTAAGTGTTTTAAGTAGACTGGTTTTACCCCAATGATTGAAATGGTCTCTCCTTTTTTTTTTTTAAGACAATGTGTTCTTTTAAAGGAAGTGTAGGTGGCGTAGAGTGGCACTACGTATTCCCTTTTCTGTTATGGAATATATGGATAGGAAGGAATAAATTTTTGTTTGAAAATTCTCAGTTTCATGCTCAGAAAGTGCTTGCTAGAGCAATTAGGTGCGCTAAGGAATATTATTTTATTGTGAATGGCATGGAAGGAGCAAATAGTGAATACCATGAGATTAATATCACTTGGAGGTCCTCAAATAACGGTTTTTAAAAACTCAATACTAATGGTGCTGCCATTGGTGGTGTTATTGCAGGGATTGGAGGAGTTATTAGAGCTAATGATGCAAAGTTTGTGGCATGTTACTGCAAACACATATTCTTCAATGGGAATAATGACGCTGAGGTGTGGGTTGTTCGTGACGGTCATAGAATTGTTGTTGATATGGGTATTCAAAAGTTGGAGGTCGAGAGCGATTCTACCTACACCATCCATCTTTGTGAAGCGAAGATCAAACCCCCATGGAGGTTACAAGGTCTTGTTGAAGATATATAAATTTTCCGAAGACAAAGTTCGTGAGTGTTATGTTTGTTCATTAATACAGTGAAGCTAATGGAGTTGTTGATCGCTTTGCAAAATTAGAAAGTAAAAAGGTTCTTGAAGGTCAATGGTTGCTGCTGGTGTCTCTGAAGATGTTCTTGTTGGTGGTTTTAGAAGTCCATTGATGTTGTTGCAGTCGTTCTTGATTAACTTCATCAAGCTAACCCAAACTGAAATTCTTGTAGTGAAAACTCAAAAAAAAAGAAGACTAGATTATAAAGAAGCGTTGATTATAGAAAAGAAAGTTGCTACATAAGAGTTGGACTCAGAAACTAACTGAACCAAACCCTAATTAAAATCTAAGAACCTAAAACAGGAAGAAGAAAAGATAAAGAAGAAAAAACAAAGATATAAAGGGACTGAGAAGATGAAGTTTAGTCAGTGGTGGTGGTTTCTATGATGGTTACTGTTTTGGTGGTTTCTATGATGGTTACTGTTTTGGCTAGTGTGCTGATCACCTGCTTTGCATGTATCATTTGTTTGTGCACATCCATTCCCCCTTCCCAAAATAGGGTAGCCAATGCTGACACTACTAAGAGCAATTTCAATGGGCACCATCTAATTTAGAGGTATGACTGTCCAAGTGGATAAACAAATTGAGTTTTGGGCAGTAGGGAAAGGGTTTTACGAAACACAGTAAACCGAACGGATCATTCGGAGCTGATCGGCTCACATTGGGCCCAGGATCGACGCAAAGTGAGACGAAGCTCGGCCCTGTGTAAGTCGGTCGGCTCCAACAGATCCGACAACGTTCAAATTTCATAACACCCCCCCTATAAATATCCAACCCATTTAAACATACAACTCACACCAAAATTCAATGTTCTCTTGAATGTTTTCCACAATCTTTCTTTTAAAATGTTTCGTAAGGCAATTTCTCTTTTTTTGTGAAGCAAAACTTGAGGCTGATGTAAATAAAATTTGTGGTAATTTAAAAAAAAATCGAAAATGGTAAAAAGGAAAGATTTTTTCAAGTTTTAGAAGTTAATCCAGAAAAGATTGATCCAGTATTGAAAGTTAACAACTGGATATTCAAAACAAAGGAAAAACAGTTCAAGAGTGCGTTGAATGGAAGTTACGTCAAATGAAGAAAACCAAGAGGCAAAAGATTGTACTAGATTTTTATTGATGTAATTGTTTAAGTTCTTATTATTGCCTAAGTTTATATCTCGTAAAAGAAGTGGCAGTAATATTAATTAATGAAAATTTTTAGACCTTAAATTAGACTTCCATTTTATATTAAGCGATTGAAGTTACATTTAGACTTACATATATAGTAATTATTTTCATAACGAAAACAATAACATCAAATTAAATCAAATCCAGCGACATTATCTTTATAGAGTTCACATTATCTTTATAGAGTTCATAGCATTCAAAATGCTTAAACTCTTTTCTGTTTTCTTCAGTTAACTGTTTATTTTTCTCGTTATACGATGTATCAAACATTGAACAAGAGTAACATCTTCTTCCATGGTAAGGACAGGGAGTTCCCTTATGTTTTGGTGAATATGTGATTGATATGGACCATTTTTAAGAATGTTGAAACAAGATTCGTAAAGAAAAGTTTTGCCGTGAGTTTCCTCCCAATTATCCGGAGCTGTTTGGATCACTTCAGCTTCAGTTATACCGATGAATTTTTCTCGATCAATTTCCCTACGTGATCAAAGAATGGTGTGGAAAAACGATTAATTGAATGATAACGAAGATACAAACCACGAGCATCTCGGTTTCCGGGGTTCCCCGTTTGTGAGACGGACATTGTGAAAATGTTCTGCCAAAAAGATGCGTCCGACATGTCTGGATCTTGCATAATATTTTCTACCTTTGCATATAGCTAAATTCCCTTCTTTAGTAAATTTAGGACCACAAATTCTAGCAGACATTTTTTGAGATATTTTTGTACTGAAGGTGTGGTTTTCGAGTTGAAATCTTAAGAATTTTATACTGAGTGGAATGAAATCCGTTGGTTGATACTAGTCGTTGTCGGCTCAACCAATGTCGATCGTCCTATTGTGATACGAGATAAACGAGTCTTTTGTAACAGTCATATTTATCCTTATATATATCATATATTTTCTCCAATATTTTCCAAATATTCTTCATCCAACACAATGTTTTCAAAAACAAAGGAAAACAAATACTATGTGTGAAAGCAAAAGAGGTTTGTCCAATATGTTTCATGGATCGATGCCCATATTTCACGCAATGTCCTTGGACGTATTCCAAGCGTCCACAAGTTGGTTGTTCAGCTAACAAAATGGTCGTTGAATCACAACCAGAAAATATCAGGTAATTGCAATGTCAAAATAGTAATGGTCCAGAACCACGAATGTTAGCTTATGTTATTAAGGAGCAAGAAGATAACAAGCTAGCAGCATCTTGGAGAAACTTGAAGCTTAAAGTCAGGTTGAAGAAACCACAACCCGATCACTGCAAAGAAGTAGAGTTTACAAAACAGAGGATTAATGAATGCTCTAGCCTTGGTTGCAACTTTTTTATGCATTTGCACACTTGTACATAAGAAGACACATATGGAAAACAATTCTGGGAATTTCCTTCGTGTTTTAAGTTGAAGTGGTTTGGTTAAGTGTATGAACTGATTCCACCATTGTAATGTTGACATTAGCTTAATTAATGAAAATGTTTATGTATTTGCACCACTCTTATGTTTATGTCAAACAACATTAGATTTCATTAAACGTTACATTAGCCTCACATTAGCTTCCATTAAACATTACATTAGACTTCATAAAACATCCTCATTCATGGAGCGGCTGGAGGAGCGACTTGTGGTGCGCCCGGTGGAGCATCCAGCGCGCAGAAGGGGTCGAACATGTGAATATCTCTAAGGATATTGAAACAAGCTAAATGCTGAAAAGGTCTCCCGTTAATTTTCTGCCACATCGTTGCAACTCTTTGGATCAATTCATCTTCGGTTTCACCGTTAATCCCACTTCGGTTAACTTGTATTACCATAGCAATAAATTGGTTGACAGCATGAGAAATTGATTGAAAACGATAATACAATCCAGGAGCATCACAGTCTCTCAAGTTCCAATCTTGCAAATGGAGGTCAATTTCAGACTACATATTCTCCTTATCCTTCATTTGCTACTATTAATAATACTATTAGCAGCAGTAGTTGTGGCCATCATCATATATAGGTCTCACCAACATGTTCTTGTTCCCAGATTGTTCTTTTGGTGAGTTTTCTTTCTCATAAGTCATAAATTTTATCTTAATAATCAGTAGCGTTTGAAAATAGGACGCATTTCCTTTTTAAACTTGAATGCAGACGCACCTAATAATTAGTAGCGTTTCGCTATATTTAGTAAAATATAAATTTAATCGCTAAATTTGTCTGCAGTTTTTTGCTTTTACAGCTTAACACGTTTCACCTGCCATGCCTACAGTTGGAAATGTTGCCAAATCTTACAATAATTATAGTAGCATATATATTTTCTGCATACCATACCCGTAATCTAACAACTAAGAAAGTATAACACATAAAAGTAAACAAGAACACAACTATATAACGTAGTTGGGCCATGAAGATCTACGTCCACCGTGGGAAAGTATCATCTTTATTGATGTTTCTTAAGATCTTACCGTTTTCTCAAGAAAACGAGTATTTCTTCTCACTCTACCTTTTCTGTTACTAAGCTCTAAGCTCTAATTCACAGTAAAAAAATCCATCTACAAGAACATGTCCATCTCCAACTATATGGTCTGGTATTTATAGGCAAATAGTCTTCATAATGAATGATAAGATGTTTCTCGGATGGTGTTGGTGCAGTACTCCTTCTCGATGCTCGGACGGGCTCCCAGTTACCCCTCTCCGAGTTATATCATGATATCTCCTTTGTAGATAACATCTTTGATCTCCCTTTATCCGAGTCTCTAATATGGTGTACTTTATTCTACAACTATATCGCATCTCTTCTGCTTCCTCATTAAATTCATTGTTCTCCTTTCGAACTCGACCATCAGATGGTTTGACTGATTTACACATGTCTTTCATGAGGTAAAGCGTTAGATACCATGGTTCTGGTGTAATCACCTTTTAGACCTTTCATTGGTGTATCTCATTAACCTTCTTATCATGCATCTGCCTCTTACGATATTTACATGTGCCGATCGGATATTTTACCCTCACAATTATATCCATGGATGTGGTTGCTCTTAACAACTAAACAGTTGGTAAATATTTACTTTGAACAAAATATTTTAACCGTCTAACAAAATATTACCGTAGTTATTAACTCTTAAAAGTTAAAAGTGGATGCTAGAGTTTTGAATGGAACAATAACCATTTTGTAGTGGAAATTATAGGTGAAACAGAGAAAGATAAGAGGAAGGAGAGGAACAATCTTATTAGGAGATTAGAGTAGAAGCATTACATAGTTTCCTTTATATACAACCCTAGAAATCTAGTTGGACCGCACATCCATGGGTCGTAAGCCCTGTAACACTCCCCCTTGTGTATTTCAATAACAAAACAAAACTTGATGACTTGTGTCGAAGTCCGTTGCCTCATTAAAACTTTGATAAGGAAAAACCCAGTGGGATAAAGAAGGGAAAAGAGTACAATGTGACAGATCCAAGTAAAGGTGATCCATTGTAAATGATCACTTTGCTCCTTTGAAATTGACTAGTTGCTTCACAACTCTTAAGGCAGAAAATCCTAGTGGGAAAAACAATAGCCTTAGATGGGAAATTACATTCCCGGTGTTTGTTGTTGTCTCATTAAAAACCTTGCCGAGTAAAAAAACCCTGTGGGAAAAAGCAACCTCGGTGAAGGAAAATAGTTCAACAAACCATTAGATGCTCACCCTGATGTCAGACAATTTTTGTTAGTCTATGCAGTCAAAAGGAGTTTATCACACTTTACTTTGGTGACTTGAACGTTTATAAAACCCTGTTGTTGATTCTAGAAGTTACGTTGTTTAACAGACTATCACATTTCATTACTTTGATTCAGATATTTTCAGTAATATCTACACGATCTTTATGTCTTCAACGTTCAACATACTTGATGTTTTTAGTGTTGTCTCGCTAAAAACCTTGTCGAGTAACAAAACCCTTTGGGAAAAACTATTCTCTATCGAAGGGAAAAAAGAGTACAACACAGCTTCAATTTCGATATGTCGACATCATATCCTTGGATCCTCCCCCTGATGTCGGCATCTCCCCCTGATTACTTTCAAAGTTGTTCCAGACAGTTCCTTTAGTCATGTATTTTTCGAAACTGAATATTGGTAATGACTTAGAAAATAATCTACCATATCTCCCTCTGATTACTTTCGTTAGAGAAGAGATTATTGTTCCTTCATAATCAACAACTTTTGGATTGCACTTTCATTAGCATTCCTTTTAATGTCTTTGTAGGGATAAACCAAATTTATGTCAATGGTTACTTTTAAGTACATGATTACATTCACTATACCATTCCAATGACGTTGCGTTGGTGCTGAGCTATATCTAGCTAACAAGTTCATTGAGGATGTAACATTTGGTCGAGTACATTATGCTAAGTATAGAATAATGCTTCTATTATACTTAGATAAGGAAAGTTCATCTCCCGACCCAACTTCGTCATCTTCCTTTAGACGAATTGGTCATTTATGTACGTTTGAAACTCGACTAATCATGGGAGTGCTAGCAGCATGCACGTCCTTGTTAAATTGTCTGACAATGGACATATGCAAACTGGTGGAATAATATACCACAAGCTCGGTCTTCTAGTTTAGAACATAGATAAGATCGATATTTCCCAGGATTTTCATCTCAAATTCAGATTTTAAATAGCTTATAAGATCTCTTATTCCATTAAGAGTACTTATCATGTCCATACCGTCGACATAAATAGCTATAATTTTGAATCAAGAACTTATTTAATATGCATGGCACAAAACCTTACTTTTTTATACCTTCCCAATCAAATAGTCACTTAGATGGGTATACCACATCCGCCTGATTGTTTAAATCAATAAGTTAGTGTTCCAGTGTAACTGCAAACACACTCCGTGGTTTAGAGTCATTCGACTTGGGAAGCAAAAGGCCATCATGCACTTTTGCAAATATCTTTGAGTCTAAATATCCAGAGATATAACCACATCTACTATGTTTCAAGTTCTTTTGAAACTACCAAGCAAACTAATTAACTGAACATTATGATGTTCAAAAGAGTAAGCGATCCAGGGGTTTGTGAGAAACCTCACGCCACAAGGTGATTCTTTATATTTTAAGACTTCATTCTTTTCACTACACTTTGTGATAAATAACCACATATGTCCCACATTCTTTGCACTTGGTTGGTTAGCACTACCACACCAAATACCCGTATATTTGTCAGAGAACTAAGTTCTACCTAGATTGTGTAGGCCAAAGATGCTCTTTATTTGAAATTAATCAAAATATAGCATGGTTCGATCTCATTGTTCTCTACTGGAGCAACTATTAATGGATTATATCATCATTTTGCACGCATGATCCTTCTATTGACTCATATGCATTCTCATAGTCCGTCAGGATTTCATTGTTCTCTAGAATCATTTATAACTTCGGAGCTTCCTCCAGTTTGATTCATGGACATATTCAGAGACAATATTATGAGATAATTTCTAATATAAATAAGTTGTGCCTTACTCACCTACTTCCTTTCTAGGTGAGGATTGATCGAACCAAGTGGTCTCTCCAAATTCCTTTATGGAGCCACGACCTCAACCACACTTCCACTGAGTGTAGTTGCAACACCTTAGTCTATGGTGTATATCCCTTATTGAGGATTTGTAACCTTGCAGGTAGGTTTGCAGCTGGTATGTGTGATCTCATCACTTTAGCGACATCAATGTACATTCTGAAAATTAATTATTCTTTGTCACTTCAAATTTACATTAGTGGAGTAAGAAAATCAATATGATACACAATGGGAACACACCACGACAATTCTGTCGTTCCCTTAGAAAATAATTTTTCCTATCTCCCCCTAACGACGGGAAGACTGTCTCATTAAAGTGATAATCTGCAAATCTAGCAGTAAGAGATCTCCTGCCCGAAGGTTTTAAAATGCGGATAATTGTTGAGAGTAAATATCCAACAAAATTACTTAATCATTTTCGCGACCCATCATAGTACGATGTGGACTCGTAATGGCACATATATAGTGCAACCAAAAATGCGTAAGAACACAAATGTCAGGCTTAAATTCAGTTACCAACTGGTACGCAGAAAAGGTTGACTAATATTGGGTTCTAAAACAAATTAAGTAAAGATGCGTGTAATATTGCATATCCCCAAAGCAATAATATGCATAACCTATTCCTTAGACACCATTTGTAACCTTTGATGGTAGCCTCTGCGAGACCATTAGGTATAAGATGCTCTATATTGATCCTATTAAACATGCAATATTCATCAAGTCCTTTTGATGTAAATTCTCTAGCATTAATAAGGGTGGTGAGCCTTTGCACTTTGTATTGTGTAATATGTGCTAGGAGTTTTTAAACATAAATTTCTTAGGAACTATAACTAGTCCAAAATGTCAAAACATTCACCACAGCCATAAGTCACTTTAATGGTCCGCATTCTGCATGAATATTTTTCTAAATTACACCTTGTTATCTTTGTAATATGGATTGTTTACCATTTGCATCTTAGGATGGTCTCGATCCTGTTTAACTGAAGACTTTGTAAAATGAGTGATATGCTCTCTTACTTAAAAGCATAATGGGAAGGAGGAGGGGGTTGTGCATCTGGTACTTTAGAAAACACTTATTGAGAGATATGTCGTTACTTCGCATTCTGTCAATCTTTTTCCCGTTGTCTCGTCCACTCAAACACATCGATGTACGTATGAGTCCTTTCAAAACGAAACATCATGTCACAACCAAAGTGCCTTCATGGTTATGTCAAAGTCTGTATGAGTCAATTTCCAACATTTCATCGTTGGAGTCTATATGGATTCAATAATCCAAATTAATACTATAGTGATTTACATTTTACTAAATTGACTTATTAGTGTCTCTAAAGTATGTTTCCTTCCAAATACATTAGTGACTATAAAAGATGCAATCAATTACATTAGCATCTGATGTAGGACATGTGCGTCGGTATCAACAACGATTGTTGATCCCTTGCGTCTGTTTAGTTTACTTGCTTTGCAAGTCCTTTACTTTCCTAGTTTAGGTAGAATTCCCTTTTCTTTTCTTTTTAGTCGGTCATGCTAGTCTATATCAAGGCTAAGCCTTCGTGTTTAGAGATACACAATCATCTTATTAGTTTCAATCAATTTTAGTATCGCGTTTAATACGATTCTCTTTTATCTCTTTTATCTTTTCTTTGATCTCTTAAAATATCGTCTACAACTCATCCCAATTCTTCCTTTCTCATCACCAGCAATCTCCGTGTTGCCTTCTTCCTATTCGTACTCAATTATCATCACAATCAGGTTCCACATGATATCCATTTGCATGGGTTTCTTTGGAATTTAACAAGGTGTGATTATCTCTCGGTACATATAGAGATTTTGTGACGTCTTTGTTCTATCTTGAAAACAAAATTTTGAGCAGTGCTGCGCTCGATGATCCAATTCTCATAGTTACATTATAAGAAAATAGTTCAACAACTAGTTTAAATTCTTTAAGCTGGTGGGAGGAAACCACTATCTGTTAGACATTTAGTCTTGAGAAATTTTATTAGTGGTGTTGCCTTATTAGTAACAAAAGTGAGATTCAACTCAAGTATTTAGAGTGAATATATGTTACATTTTAGGGAGGATGATATATTTTTCATCCAGATATATCTCATCTCAAGTGATATAGAGAATTGTGTTTTCATTCCATAAGTGCAGACATTGGATCTAGTTCAACTCAATAAGATAGTCAATTGGCCCGGCAAAGTTCTTGTTGCCATTAAAGTTGATGTGAAAATTGGTTGCTACTATGATACACACATTACATTGTATATACCAATATCTATGACCAGGTGCATTTCCAACTCTTTCATTTATGATGGGAGCTACAATTACATTTTAGCTGATGCCATACTCGGTTGATACTTGTGTATTGGTGTTATTACTACCGAAGACAAAAGTACATCTTTGTCTCATGATACGTATGTCCCTTTTCACATGCTTTATATGATTCAGTACGCCTAACCCTCATTACTTCGAGGTTCTTTCCATTTTTAATTTTGCTACATTTAGCTTAATTTGAGGAATTTCTTTATCTCAACAGGCCAAGAGAATCTCACAACACATGTCAACCACATACTTTAGGTTGAATATGTTATTAAGATAGTTCTCTTGTTGTCATATACTTCAACATATACTAGTTCGTTAGTATCATGGGTGAAGTAGAGAAATGGAAATTTTCTGATTCATATCACCTTTTGTGAGTTCTTCCACAAAAAAAATGGAATATATGTGATTTTATTTGCAACGTATCTTTTGAAATACCGACCCTTTAATAGTCGGGCCAGTGGATTACATCCCACAGAACATTTCAAATTTGGGCATAAAATATCAAATACACAATAGTGGTGCTCAAGTACTTTTAAACCCCAAATAAATATATTTGAATCGAGTTGGTACAATCGATTGAACAAAAGATAAACATCATTCAACCATAGCCAATATCATATTCAAGAGAACAAAATAACAATAAAATCAAAATTCTTAATGGTCGAGATCAACAATCATAGTTTAAGTTGACAATTTATATGACATGGACTTATCTTAAGGGGAAAAAAGAAACAGAACAAAGCATGTTCTAAAAACCGAATAAATAAACCCAACAAATATTCAATGTAAAGATAAGAGAAAAATATTAAGAAATTATAGGTGAAACAGAGAAAGATAAGAGAAAGGAGAAGAACAATCTTATTAGGAGATTAGAGTAGAAACATTACATAATTTCTTTTATATACAACCTTAAAAATCTAATTGGACCGCACATTCATGGGCCGTAGTCCCTGTAATAAACCATGGATTTTAGTATTTTAGTACTTTATTTTAAGGTGGCTACATTTAGATGAGATTAAGGTGCTACATTTATAAATACATGTGTAGTGCTGGTTTTATATACTGCAACTACTTTTGGTAACCTATAAAGTGTCAGTAATAAATGCTGTTTGTAGTTACTTCCCTAATTAAATCTCATCTTTTATCTTCATCATCTTTGTCTGTCGATACGGCAGGTATTGTTGTCCCACTAACGGGACCAGTTCTTTCCGTAATTTATAAGGGCTGACACCAGCATTACTGGGGTTGATACCATTTAACCGATCCAACGGTCAGGATCGCTTAAGATCTTGAGATGGTATCAGCCCTTAGTAATATTGGTATCAGCCCTTATAAATCGTGGTTCTTTCTTCTTCACTTGTATATAGTCAAGAAAATCTAGATTTGCTCGCTAATGTAAGTATCCAACATATGTCCTTTCTCTGCAGTCTGAAATCATTCATGATATGGGTAGATTAGTTCCTACCATGGATTGATGGTTCGGTTGGATACTGCCATCTGGTTGAACTTAAAGTCGGTCTGAAAGCTGCCAATTCTTGTTGTTGTTGTTGAAGAAGTAATTCCCTCTCCGGTCTCACTCACACATGCATGGAGGTCAGTTTTGGACTACATATTCTCCTACTCCTTTATTTGCTACTATTAATAATACTATCAGAAGCAGTTGGGCATCATCATAATTCTCAACAACCTGTTCTTGTTCCCAGCAGATTGTTCTTTTGGTGAGCTTTCTTTGTAAGTCATAATAAATTTTTTTTATCATCTTCTTCCCCTGTTTTCATTTTAGGTTCTAACTGTTTTAGGCCAAATGGATAATGCCGTTACGGGGAAAAACCGATCTTATCAACTAAGGGGGGAGCGACACTCCGGTTTCACATTATCAGAGGAATCGTCTGTAGACATGCGACTAAATTTTTCTCATCTAAACCTAGCATCAGCTTGTGAGCGCTCTGGAAGCAATGCTGCCTACTTCTCATGGCCCAATTCCAGTCGAATGAATGGAGCTGCTGAAGATCGGGCAAACTATTTTGAGAATCTTCAGAAAAGGGTACTACTGCCTGAAACACATGGTCGCAAGCCAACGGGGAAACGAGCAACAAGTTTAATTGAGCTGATGACCATTTTGGCATTTTATGGCCTGATGTTGCGCCGTGAGAGCATCAGCACTGCAATTGGACTTCGAATCCGCAAGGGTGCGTTGACAGATATACCTGCCATTCTTGTTTTTGTTGCCCGTAAAGTTCATAAGCAGTGGCTCGACCACATCCAGTGTTTTCCATCTTCCCTCGAGGTAAGAGCAGTATATACCAAGAAATATTTGTTTCTGGAATTGGAAACGATTTGAAGTCAATCTGAATCTGTGCAGGGACCAGGAGGCGTATGGTGTGATGTAGACATTGTTGAGCTCTCATTCTTTGGTGCTCCTGCACAAACCCCCAAAGAAGAAGTATACAGTGAGCTTGTTAATGGCTTACGAGGAGGCGATCCGTGTATTGGTTCAGGTTCCCAGGTAATCCTTGCTTAATTACTAACTCTCAAGAGCTTCATTCACTCTCTGCTCCACTTTCCCGACACACGTATAATTCATAGGTTTCCAGTTTCCTGATTGAATATATTTTCACAAATTGTTTGAAAGAACTAGCCATCTTCCAGGGTGATGTATCTAGTTACTGCCTTGTTTACTCTTTTGGACTGTACACTTTTCAAATTTATATCGATGCTTTAGGTTGCAAGTCAAGAGTCATTTGGAACATTGGGTGCGATAGTAAGGAGCCGTACAGGCAACCGTGGAGTTGGATTCTTGACAAATATGCATGTAGCGGTTGATCTTGACTACCCAAATCAGAAGATGTTTCATCCAGTGCCTCCTAGCCTTGGACCTGGGGTGTATCTGGGAGCAGTGGAAAGGGCAACATCTTTCGTTAGAGACGATCTTTGGTATGGCACCTTCGCTGGAACAAACCCAGGTAATGTAGTTTTGACGATGTTTGGTTATTAACGATTGTTTGGTTATAGTGACCCCCGAATTTGTCTTGCAGAGACATTTGTTCAAGCTGATGGAGCCTTCATTGCTTTTGCTGATAGTTTAGAGATCTCCAATGTGACTACGACTGTGAAGGGTGTAGGCGAGATTGAGGATGCTAAAATTATAGACTTGCAATCTCCAATCAACAGCCTCATTGGGAAGCAAGTGGTGAAGGTTGGAAGAAGCTCCGGCTTGACTACTGGGACGATAATCGCCTATGCACATGAGTACAAGGATGAGAAGGGTATCTGCTTCTTCACTGATTTTCTTGTTGTGGGTGATAACCAACAAACCTTTCATCTTGATGGGGATAGTGGGAGTCTCATCCTTTTAACAGGAGAGAAAGATGAGAAGCCAAGGCCCATTGGGATCATATGGGGTGGAACAGGAAATCATGGGCAAATGAAGCTCAAAGTTGGCCAACCTCCTGAGAATTGGACTAGTGGAGTTGATCTTGGTCGTCTTCTTAATCTTCTTCAACTCGATCTGATAACAACCAGTCAAGGACTTCAAGGTTTGTGCACTTCAAACAAGTTTGTTTGTTTTTTTTCTCTCTTAATTATTGGGGCTGAATCTACTCTGACTTGAATACAGAAGCAGTGCAAGAGCAAAGAAGTGCATTAGCAGATTCCATGGGTGGAAAGTCTGCTTTTGCGGAAGGAACATTACCTAATAAGCTGCCTTTGGGTTTCAACCTCGAACAATTCCCAACTGAAGATCGCACCTGTTTAGGGGTGAACCAGCTCCTTGTGCATAATGAGTTCAATATTCAAGATGTGGTCGAGACTACACCAGCCAATATAGAAGAACATCAGTTTATTCCCAACCTTATCAATGTCCCCTTGCACAAGAAACAGACTCAAGACAGTACTCCTGAATCGGCACCGAGGAATGGCTCGGATGAGGACCTCTCTTTTGGATTGTACTTGGGCGATGGTGAAACCCAAGAGTAAGCATTCAAATTCTTCAACCAGTAACCGAAATATTAGAAAGTGCTTAACCTTTTCATTTTCCTGCCCAAAGCCATCTTTTTTACTTTTTTTTTGGTTGAATGATCAATGAGTTCAGGTGAGCTGCTCCTACCAAGAGCTAAGTGCCGTAGAGAGTACAAATTCTGAACGTAAGTAGCCATACTTTATAAATTGATCAGAGAGTTGGCTGGATAGTGTTGGCACGAGGACATATTTTTCCTAGTTCATTATTCCAGCTCTTTGCTAAAAAAAAATTCCAGCTAAATCTGTTTCTATACAACTGTGCGTCTGTCTGTAGACTTGTGATCAGGCGTGAAAGTCACCTGCGTGGGGCTTAAACTGGCCCCTGATCCGTTTACATCCTGAGGATGGGTAAATCTTGAAAATGCTGTAATTTGTGAAGAGGATAGACCTCGCATGGCTCAGTTTCTTGTGCTGCTGCGGCGGTGGTGGGATTACGTGTGGCTAGTATAATGCGCAATGAGTGCGGCTTTCATTTGTGGTGTTTGTAAAAATGGACCAGCGGTCCGCCACTGCTGGGATTTGTCTGAGCTTCATCTTGGATTTGATGATAACTTCCTTGGTGATTTTTGTTCACCAGGGTTCTTATTATACTAGATGACCGCTACCACGGTGGGATGGCCGACCGAAAAAATTGACGTAAAACTAAATTTTGTGTTCACAATTTAGTTCCGCCGTATGGTGAAAATATTATTTTTCCCGAGACGGCACGAAGGTATAATTTTTCCAAACACGACGCGAAAGTATCATTTTTCCAGACAAATAGGCCATGGTATATTTTTACTTTGCAAATAATTTGGTGGTGATTCAACACCATATGTTGTGCTTTTCATTTTAAAATTAGTTCTTTTTTATACTTAGTCAATCATTTTATTTTTCTTATAGTTTTTTTCGCTTTTTTTAAGATATGTCCTAATTTTAAAACTATGCCTAATTTTTAAGGAGAAAAGATACAAAATTTGGAGAATAATAAAAAAAATTGAAAAACAAAAATTTGATATCATTGTTTGTGCTCATTGCGTAGCTAATTTAAAGGGCTTTCCAAATATATAAAATTTATAAAAATACGACTTGTAGTTTGGAATATACGAGGTTTTTAAATATATAAAAAATGCATTTACTGTTGTGCCCTTTCTTTTTGGTTTATTTACAAAAATGTCTAATACCTTATTCCCCTTCCTCTTTGGTTTATTTACGAAAATATCTAAAGGTAAAAAGGTAAAATTTGATTTAGAGGGACATCTTAGTCTTTTCCAGGTGTCCGGACCAAAATTCAATCTTTTTTGTGTAATTGAAAAAAATGTCACGCTTCACATTGACACAAAGTCACCATATATATAGAGTCCTCCCTCGCTTCGCTCGGTCGGCCTAATAAAATAATAGTATCCCTTTTGGGAATACAAAAGTTATGGTGGAGATAATCTCCTCATTACAGTAATTATGACCGGAGATGTTCTCCTTAATGAAAATAAGGAAAGCAGGATAATATATTCTCTAATACACCCCCTTAGTCTGAGCGGGAGAGGAGCAAACGCTAAGACTAGAACGCAAACGAGAAAATAGGCGTCGTGGAAGGCCCTTGGTGAAGATGTCGGCATATTTGGTTTCGAGATGGGACGTGTAAGACACGAATATCACCAATACGAACGCGTTCACGAACAAAGTGTATGTCAATCTCCACATGTTTAGTGCGTTGATGTTGAACAGGGTCTCCAGACATATATATCGTACTTACATTATCACAATACACCATGGTAGCACGTCGTAAAGGTAGATGAAGCTCTAAAAGAAGGTTATGAAGCCATGTTGTTTCAAAGAACGAATGTTAGCTACCCCACGGTATTCTCGCCAAAGACTGGATCGAGAAACGGTTGCTTGACGTTTTGATGACCGGGGAGATGAGGTTGTCACCAAGAAAGACGCGGTATCCGGAAGTTGAGCGTCGTGAGTCGGGACAACCCGCCCAATCGGATCGAGAATATCTTTGTTAGCCCAGAGATAGCGGAAACCGAGAGAAATAATCCATGATCAATGGTTCCCTGAAGATAGCGAATGATCCTCTTAAGGGCACATGCGGGGCTCTCGAGGATCATGCATGAACAAACATACCTCGCCGAAACAACATAAGTAATATCTCGGCCGTGTGAATGTGAGGTACCGCAACGCACCGGCTAGGCTTCAGTATAGAGTCGGATCCGTAAGAGCGGGGCCGAGAGGTAGCACTAAGCTTGGCATTGGTGTCGGCACCAGGAGTAGCCACCGGTTTGCATTTTGTCATGGAGGCACGAGCAATTATGTCCTTAACATATATCGACCGAGACAAAGATAATCCCGAGGGTGAACGAGAGTAAAGAATAATACCTAAAAAATGATGTAGCGGGCCAAGGTCAGACATAGAAAATTCCCTTTTCATCAAATCAATGAAGCGGCATAGGAGAGCGTCGGTAGAGGCGATTAAAATAATATCATCAACATATAATAATAAGTATGCCGTCTCAGATCCTGATTGATAAACGAAGAGAGAGGGATCACACACACTACCACGAAAACCACAAGTAGCGATAAACTTGGAAAACCTCTGAAACCATGCCCGTGGAGCCTGCTTAAGACCATAAAGAGATCTACGTAGTCGACATACGTAATCAGGGTGAGCAAGATCAAAAAACCCAGGAGGCTGATGCATATACACTGTCTCGGTCAAATCACCATGAAGGAACACATTCTTGACATCAAGCTGATGTATGGGCCAAGAGCGCGAAGTAGCAATGGTAAGAACGGTACGAATAGTGGCAGGTTTGACAACCGGACTAAACGTTTCAAAACAGTCAACTCCAATCTGCTGAGATTTACCATTAGCAACTAGACGAGCCTTGTATCGCTGCAAGAAGCCATCAGCATTATATTTGTGACGAAATAGCCACATGGAGCGAATGACATGAGCGTCACGTGGTCGTGGTACAAGTTCCCACGTATTAGTTTTCAACATAGCATTGTACTCATCTTTCATGGAAGCATTCCAGTTAATGTCCCTAAGAGCATATAAGTGGGAACGAGGGATGGGAGAGATATGTCTTAAGGTCTGGACATGAAGATTAAGGCGATGGACAGGGCGAAAAATGCCACGGGAGGCACGAGTGGTGGGGCGAGAAGGAGCTGGAGGAACAGTAGTGGTTGGAGGTATGGAAGAAGCTGTAGGGGCAGAAGTGGTTGGTGGGGATGATGGGATAACGTCAGTAGGATGTACATAATTATTGGATGGTGCGGAAATGGTGGGAGTGGGATCTGACGCAGTAGGAAAAGAAGAAGAAGAGGTGAGGGGACCTGCTGACGTAGTGGGGACTGAAGTGGCGGGGGGAGAAAGTGACGTTTGGATGGGAGGAGTAGACACAGTGGGTAATGTATTGCGACGATGGGGTGGGGTGTAGAGGTGAGGTGGAGTTGGATGGATAGGAGATGATTGGTGTACAGTAGGAACAGTACTCGAGGATGGGTAAGAGAGGTGATTATTATGAGAGGAGTTAAAAAGAGAAGAAGACACATCGTCATCAGGGGAGTTAACACTCTCATCAAATGTCACATGACGGGATAGGATTATTTTGTGTGTGGTGAGATCTAAGCAGCGGTATCCACGGTGGTTGGGAGGAAAACCAAGAAAAACACACCTAGTGGAACGAGGGGCGAGTTTATGGGGAGTTGTGGAGGAGAGATTTGGATAGCAAAGGCAACCAAATGTACGAAGATGATCATATGTTGGTTGGCGTTGATAAAGAATAGACACATGTGATTGATTATGAATGACTTTGGTGGGTAGAATATTATGGAGATAGACAGCCATATGAAGAGAGTAAACCCAATATTTAGGGGGAACGGAAGCGTGAGACATAAGAGTGCGAGTGATGTCGTTGACATGGCGAATCATGCGTTCAGCCTTGCCATTTTGGGAGGAAGTTTGGGGGCAAGAGAAACGAAAAACAAGACCATTATTACGAGCAAAAATATGGAAGGAAGAATTGTCAAATTCGCGGCCCATGTCGCATTGAAAACATTTAATTTGACGTTCAAATTGAGTTTGAACGAATGAACGAAATTCCAAGAACTTTTCATAAACTTGGGATTTAAACTTTAGTGGATAAAACCAAAGATAGTTGGTAAAATCATCCACTAATATAAGATAATAACGGAAACCGGTCTCTATGTGTAAAGGAGAGGTCCATAAATCACTTTGAATGATATCAAATGGTGCAAAAGTAATAGAATTTGATTCATAAAATGGTAATCTAACATGTTTACTAACTTGACAGGAATGACAAAGTTTGTGAGACTGATTCTTATTACAGTGAATAGAGTTTTTGGTACGTAAAACATCTAAAGTAGCCTTGCCGGGATGGCCAAGACGACTATGCCAAATATCTGGCGAACAAACAGCAAGAGATATGGGGGAAGACTGGGACGATTTTTGAGCTGGCACGGCAGAGTTGGTGATGGGGTAGAGTTCGCGAACTATTGCACCGAAGGATAATCCTCCTCGAACTCGGATCTTTCCACGGAAAAACCATACGGATCAAACTCAACAGACACACGATTATCCGTGGTGAACTTACGAATGGAAACTAAGTTTTTGATAATATCGGGAACAACAATAGTATTTTTGAGTTGAAGGGTGCGAGAAGGGAGGTTTATGAGCTTGGTACCACTAGCAGTAACTGGAATGCTATTGCCATTGCCAACTAAGATAGACCGTACAGTACTAGAATTGGAAACGTTATGTAAAGTACACGAATCGCGAAGTGAGGTGCGAGGTAGCACCGTATCCATGTAGAAAGCATCATATGGTTCTTGTAGATGCATAGAACTATATGCCTCAAAGAATGTCTGTGAGTTCTGATGAGTTCCGTCGCCATTGATTTTAATGGTTTTAGAGAAAATAGGATCGTAGAGGGCCGATACCATTTTAATGAGGAGATTATCTCCTTAATGAAAATAAGGAAAGCAAGATAATATATTCTCTAATACTTCATTTCGGACAATGTTTGGACTTTTCTGAAGGTTTTGGTCCAGTGCAAAAAAAAAAAAAAAAAAAGTGATTCGCCAGAGGGGGGCGTCATGGGGATTTTCTTGGCCTTGTCCAATTAGTATGCGAAAAACTGAAGATTTTCTTCTTATGATGATGCTACCTCTTGCTGGTTTCGTGCCAATTTCTTCCACTCTTATTTTCATAAGATGAATACCATAAGGTCTATAACCACCATTGTAGCTGGAGCCAATTTACTTACAACAGCATTACAACAACATTGTGTTCAGGTGGCATGTTAATCTTATGGAATAAGGATTTTCTAGAGGTTTCTGACTCTTTAGTTGGTGACTACACCCTCTCAATTCGCTGCATCAACAAAATGGATAACTTTGAATGGGTTCTCACTAATGTCTATGGTCCAAACAAACCTCATGAAAGAACTGCTTTTTGAGAAGAACTTGACAATTTCTGCAGCATCTAGAATCTTCCGTGGTGCCTGGGAGGAGATTTCAATGTAATCACTAAATGTGATGAAAAAAAGGGTTGCAACAAGATCACCAAAAGCATGGAGCCTTTCTGCAAGTTTATCAACCAACATGACATTATTTATCTTCCTCTCAAAGGGGCTAGATATACCTGGTCAAATGGTTAATCCAATCCCATCATGTCAAGACTTGACAAATTCCTTATATCCCCTTCTTTTGAAATCCAATTCCCTTTCATCTCTCAACTAGCCAAAGCCAGACCTAATTCGGATCATAGTCCCATACTACTAGATATCTCATATCCATCTTGGGGACCTAGCCCTTTCAGGTTTGAAATCATGTGGTTTATGGAGAATGGTTTTATTGAATTATTAGAAGAATGGTGGTTTTCATTTTGTTTTGCATGTACCGCTAGTTCTATCTTTTGGTGCAAGTTGAAATCTCTCAAGGAGAAATTCAAGGAATGGAATGCTAGCACTTTTGGTCATACAAATACAAAGTTGAAGCATATTTTGTCAGAAATTCAATCTCTTGAAAACATTGCAGAGGACACTTTGTTATCTGATACACAATTACGAGACAAGCTAAACTTCAAGAAGGAATTTGAACATGTTACTCAGATAGATGAAGTCTCATGGAAGATAAAATCCAACAACAAGTGGCTGAAGGAAGGAGACAAAAACACTTCATTCTTTATGAAACAAGCTTCAGCTAGAAGGAAGCACAATAAAATTAGGCAGTTGTACATTGATGGTACATTAGTTGATGATAGATTCAAGTTACAAGAACATATTGTCAGTTTTTATGAGAATTTGTTTAGGGAGGAGGAGATTATTAGGCATGTTCTGGAAGATATTGAGTTTGATTGCATCAATTCAATTGAGTTTGAGATTCTAGATGCCACTTTCACTGAAGAAGAGGTATTACAGGCTATTAAGGACTTAGGCCAAGACAAAGCGCCTGGACCATATGGCTTTCCCATTATGTTTTTCCAGAATTGTTGGAGTTTTATGAAGGAGGATATCATGGGCACTACGAAAGAGTTTTGCGACAAGAGTTGTATTAATACAAAACACAACACCACCTTTATCACTCTTGTCCCTAAGAATAAAGGATTGCAGACCCATTTGTATTCTTACAAGTGTTTACAAGATTCTGGCTAAAGTCCTAGCTACCAGATTGAAGTTAGTGATGAACAAACTCATATCTCCAATTCAATGTGCTTACATTGAAGGTAGACAGATTATTGATGGGATTTTAATTGCAAATGAGTTGGTGGACTTAAGGTTGAAATCTAGTAAACCGGGTGTTATTTGTAAGATTGACTTGGAGAAGGCTTTTGATAAGGTAAATTGGAGTTACTTAGAGTTCATGATGCAGAAGATGGGTTTTATCCGGAATTGGTGCAGTTGGATGACATTTTGTTACTCGATATCCACTTTCTCTGTTCTTATAAATGGCTCAGCATTTGTTTTTTTCAACAGCTCTAGAGGAGTAAGGCAAGGTTGCCCTTTATATATCACCACTAATTTTCAACATTGCAATGGAAGGCTTCTCAAGATACATAGACAGAGCTGCAAATGCTAATCTCTTCAATGTCTTTTCTATGGTGGAAAATGGCACTGTAGTGAATCATTTAAATTATGCAGATAACAATATATTCTTTGTCGACAGTAAAAAGGATGAGCTAACCAATCTTTTTTCAATTCTTCATTGTTTTGAATACATTGCAGGGTTAAAAGTTAATACATCCAAAACAAGGTTAATTGCAATTGGTGATGTGCCTCAAATTGATGAATGGGCAGCTGAGTTGGGTTGTGCGACAGATTATTTGCCATTCATGTATCTAGGTATGCCTCTCGGTGCTAAGGTTACTTCTAAAACTATTTGGGTTCCAATTATAGAACAATTTGATGCCAGATTGACAACTTGGAATCAAATCTTACTTTCGAGAGGTGGTAAACTTGCTCTTCTCAAGTGTATTCTTTCATCACATCTGCCTATGTATTACTTCTCACCTTTTAAAGCTCCAATTGCAATTATTAAGGTTATTGAGAGTAAAATGAGAAACTTTCTATGGGATCATACTACGTGTGGTAGTGGTTGTTCTCATCTGGTGAATTGGGATATCGTTAGCGCTGGTAAAGAGAAAGGAGGTATGGGTGTTCTCAATTTGAGAGTAATGAATCAGTCATTACTCGCAAAATGGTGTTGGCGTTTTGGTATTGAAAAATCACATCTTTGGTACAAGCTTATGGTGGAGAAATATGGAAGTAACTACTCCAATTGGGTTCCGGGTAGAGTTAACACTCCGTATGGGGTGTCTTGCTGGAGAACCATCGCTGATACTGGAGCTCTTACCACTGCAAACTCAAGCATCAGTCTTCATTCTGGTAATCTAATCTCCATCTGGCATGATTTGTGGACCGGTGATTTGTGTCTGGCAATAACTTTCCCATTAATTTATAAGCTAGACAAGCTATTATTTGGCACTGTTCAAGACCATATTACTCTGGATGGTTCTTGGGCCTTCGATTTCAAAAGAAGTATGTCACATTCGAAAGTAGATCAGTTCACTGAACTGATTACAGTAATTGGTTCAAACCCACTTGTACGAGACACTTTACCGGCATTAATGATGCTCTAACAAAAGAATACGACATTAATGGGTTTACTTACAAATTTGTCTGGAAGAAAGAAGTCCCTTCTAAAATTAATTTCTTGACCTGGTGTGCTGTGCACGGTAAGCTCAACTCCCTTGACATACTACAATATAAGGGAATTGATATTTATAGTTCATGCATACTATGTGTTAATAGTTCTGAGTCACAAGACCACATTATCCTCCATTGCAAGGTAGCCTACAAGCTCTGGATGACATTAACACCTACAACAAGGTGGGCATGGGAGTTTCCTGAAACAATCTCTCTCGTTTGCTCACTCTTGGCCGTGTAATAATCTTTCAGCTTCTGGCAAAGTGGTATGCTTATTAATCCCTGCTGCTGTGATTTGGGTTCTTTAGAGGGAAAGAAATTGCCGCACGTTTTAAGATAACTATAGTTTCAAGACGGATAATGATCTAGCTAGCTACTAAGGACTCTTGTTCTGACTTGGGCTTCCGCCTTTGGGAAGAGGGTGCACTTCAGCTTCTCCTTTATAGTGCACAACTGGGCCAGTGTTTTTGGTTGTTTTTTTAGAACCATTTTTTGGGACCATGGTTTTTTTGAGGGGACCATGGTCTTATTAGGCCACCTTCCCTATAGTTATAAGGGGTGTCCTAAAATGTGGAAATGACTAACCTACCCTTAACCTAATTTAATTTAAAACTAACCTAATAACCACCACCTCCTCCCACCACCGCCGCCAACCACCACCACCTCCGACTACCATCACCAACCACCACCACCACCTCTATATATATAACTTAATTTAAATCATTAACATATTTACTCTATTACCTAATTAAAATTATAACTAATCTACAGCTTCTTCTTCCTCTATTCTATAATTTTTCTTCTCCTCTTCTTCATCAATTTATGATCATCTAACCCTGATCATATACAAATCTAATCATAATCATCAAATTTTTAGCCTGGTCGATTCATTGAATTTTCATCGTCGATTAATCAATCTTTTATAAACAAACCTATCCATAAATATTTTCCCACAAACCCATTACTTCTAATTCGTTTTTGATTGAAATTTTGAGCAAATAGTCATCAAAATATGGTTTAAATGGAAGTTACAAAGGGCATGTTCGGTTAGGAATATCTTAAAAAAAAACTAGTTTGCTAACCGAACATTATGAAACCAAGAACACGAAGAACACTTCGGTTATCACGAATTAATTTTTTCTTAACCGAACTCAAAGTTCGGTTGGTTCGCAAAAAAGGCTAAAACTATTTTCTAACCGAACTTTACCAATATTACCCAAAAAAAAAATGTAACCGAACTGTGCTATTTTTCCCACTATGTTGATTTTTGATTTAACCGAACTTTACCCACTATGTTCGGTTGGTTCGCAAAAAAGGCTAAAACTATTTTCTAACCGAACTTTACCAATATTACCAAAAAAAAAAAAATCCAATGTAACCGAACTATGCTATTTTGCCCACTATGTTGAGTTTCAATTTAACCGAACTTGTCCCACTATGTTCGGTTTGTTCGCAAAAAAACCTTGACAAACCGAACTCTAATTGTGTAGTTCGGTTAGATATTGGTTGGTATGAAGTTTGCGAAACAACCGAACTTTGTACACTAATGTGCAATATGATTTTACATAAGTTCGGTTAGCTATTGGTTGCAAACTAACCGAACTTATACCTAAAGTTCAAGTTACATTTACGCCAAACCAACATAACACCGTAATCCTATTTACAAAGTTCGGTAACATGTCCGTTAACCGAAATCCAAAAAACCTCCATTATTGGAGAGTTCGGTAACCTGCGTGTTTAGAAAAAGTAACCGAACTACACTTTCAGATAAGTTCGATTACATGTTCTTCACACAAGGTAACCGAACAAGCCCAAATATACTTAACAAATTCACATTTTTTTTTGAAATTTTGGATCAATTCAACAACATTATCTAAGTTTGAAGCATACTTGGGTACCCAAATACTCTTCCTCCGGTTGTGGTTGGTAAAATCCACGTTTTACTTCTTCATCTTCTCTAACTTTACTCTCTCAATAATTCTACTTCTTTTTAAAAAAAAAACTAATCTGATTTTTTAATCTCACTAATTATCTTTAACTTAATCATTTCACTAATCATTACACTAACTATTATTAACACTAACTAATCATTACCCAAAATTAATCGGAGGGTAATTTAGGTATTAATAGAAATATCTAGATAAGGGGTGACCTAGATTTACTTCTAAATGTCTTACTAAAAATAGAACCATGGTCCCCCCAAAAAAACCATGGTCCCTAAAAAACGGTTCTTTTTTAAGTTTTCTCTCTTGTCTACCACCTTTGGTAGACTTTGTATATTCTCCCTTTTTTCTAATAAAAATCTCTCTTCTCATCAAAAATAAAATAAATAATTGCAAGCATTTTAAAAAAAAATAATAATTTGGTAGACATGGTTTGGATGGTAATTGGTCATGTACTGCATTAGTTGAGTGGCGAAATATTTATTGTTAATCAACGGATGTGTCCGTGGTATAAATCAAAAATGATAAGTCCATGATCCATAACATTCCTGAGTCTTGAATAAACCGTATCTTATAATTTTTCATATTTTCACTTGGCGGATGTATAAGTACTCCTTGTACAGTGATAGAGCAATATACAAGTTTGAGATTTGAAAACTTTGAATTCTCTCTTTCAAGATTTGAGATGAAATTCGAAATTGGAATTCTATAAATTGCCGAAGATAGGGAGCACCGGATAGAATTGGGTTATGCCATATGGCCTTGTTCAGGATCGTCTCTAACATTTTAGAGGCTCGGAGCGAGTATTTAGAAAAAGGCCTTTTTATATATATACTAGAAATAACCCGTGCCGTAACGGCACGACATGAGACGATATAATTTGGTCATAATAATTTAAATAAATACTATGAACTATTTATTTTGACCCATGAGAACTTGTAGTTATGAAAATCTTAGATATTGGTTATCCAAATAACTATAAATTATAAATTTGGTACTGTCTTGATCTGATCTGTGATAAATGTATAACTATTTGTTACATTACCCGAGTCTTCTAAATTGTTAGTTGTGCACTTTTAGGAAAAAAACTACCATATGTTTCCTCCCCCGTTTGAAGACCCTAATTGTAGTTTTGATAAGGACATATATAATTTGTGGTTTTATTTAAATAAATTTTTATCATCAATTGTGATTTTATAAAACAGGTAAAAATCTGGAACTTAGCAAGGTTTAAAGTTTTAATACCAACAAAACTCTTTGGGTTTAATATGAACTCAGCTACTCTAGGATGCGTGCACGGTAATTATGACATCCAAAAGTTCCTCAAAAAGTTTCCACTAAACATTGAATACATGAGTTTGTCAAATAAAATCGACACAGAATGTAAAAGGTACTGTTGTAATCTTTGTGCACATTTATTTCAGAAGTACGGTTATTTACACACTTGCTCAACATTAGACTCTGTTAGAATTAACATGCATACACATTATTGTTCAAATTTTTTCTTGATGGTACCTTATCATATTTAACTGATTCTCAAATGAAAAATAATTTTATTTTCTTCTTATATGTTGATAAAAATTCTAATGTTGTTCTTTCTTTATAGTTTGATGAAGGATGGCTAATTTAATTATTATTGATAATAACATTATCTATACATGTGTTTGACTCCACGAGATATAAATGATGGTCTTTATTTATTTATTTTATCACATTTAATGTTTTTTTTTATGATCATAATGATGAGGAAATCTATCGATGTACATATTCATAATCGAAGGAGGTTACAAATCTTAATTCCGTCAGATGTCTTTGGCTGGGATGGTCAGATGGAACGTTTGTCTCTCAAAATGTTATTCGACCTTCCAAGCTCAAAAACCCCTTCTATTTTGTATTATATATGGAAAAATAAATAAAGATGTTGCCGGCGACAAACTATGCACTTGCACAGTATAAACATCTGAAAAACTTGCAATTAGTAGTATAGAAGATAAGGAGCTATAAAGCTATAAATGTTTGGTTGGGGATAAATATATAGCGAAAGATAACAACAGCTTGCGATAGCGGCTAAGGTGCCCAAAATTTTTGACGTTTTTTTTCGTTATAATATTTTTTATTTTTATTTTTTTTGAAAAGAGTAAATTTCATTATTTACTTAAAGTTGAACTTATCTTGGGTATCGAGTCCCCACCGAGTCATTCATCACAATTACATTAAGGAATTCAGGTACAGTATGTTCCTATATCAGGGTGGAGTTGTTGTTGCTTCCAGTTCCTTGTTGTAATTGTTTCTTCGCTGCAAGATCCGCCAGTCCATCTGCCGCCTGATTCGCTTCCCTTTATATGTGTGTGATGTGAACACATCGTATTTTCCTTAGGAGATGGTGTATTTCATGCAGCATATTCTGTATGACCCATGGTGACTCAGTAAGATCTTTCGACAACAATGTCAGTAATGCCGAGGAATCAGTTTCAAAGTGTATGTTGTTCCATTCCTTGGTTGTTGCCATTCTGGCTGCTAGAAGAAGATCCCACGTCTCGGCCACCAGCGTTGTTGTCTTGCCAATAGGTGCCGACATTGCCATGATTACTACACCATGTTCGTCTCTGCAAATCCAACCTGCACCAGCCGCCATCGGTGTTCCTTGGTCATCTATTTTACTGGCTCCATCGGTGTTGATTTTCAGCCATTGCCTCCTTGGGGCATTCCATTTAATCCATAGAGTCTTAGATGCCCTATTTGTGTGTTGTACGATGCTGTTATGTGTGCAAATATTGTGTTGCATAGCCCATCTGTATTCTTGACTCAGCAGTAGGGATATGTGGAATGTTTGCATTGGCGTTTGTGTGTTGTTGTTGTATACCTTTGCATTCCTTGCCAACCAAATATTCCACATCAAATAGAAGCACAGCGTGGAGGCTTTCTTTTATGCATGTATTACCAGAAATTCTGCAAAGTTTGATGGTGGTTGGAACACTAGAGTTGTTGTTGTTCTCCCTCATTGTAGTTGATTGTTAGACCCGGCAGTGTGTTGTTGTTGGCAAATGGTGTTGGGTAGTGTATGAGGTGGCATCACAATATTGGTGTAAGCATTATGTTGGTCCGCATTGCTGTTGACGTGCCTGCATAATAGACGCCACGTCTCTTTGGCCACAGGACATTTAAAGAGACAGTGTTGGATTGTTTCCGGATGTATATGACGGATAGGACAATACCTTGAAAATAGAGCTTTCTAAGAAGTCCCATACAAAATCAAAACGAAAAAAAGAATAAAATCCTTCAAAACAGTTCTGAACTCATCCATAAATTAATGCGCAAAACATTAAGTAACAATAGTATGCTAACATTAAGTCCATACATGAAATCAAACATGCATTTGTCTCTAGGTTTGTCCACAAATCAGTACCCTGATAACTCGACGCCGATAAGATTCCCTAATTATTTCTTTCATAAATTGATTAAATCTCCTATATAATCTCGAACTATTTTTTCCATCATTTCAAAATCCAATAATAATATATCATACATTCACCAGCTGCAACAATTGTGAGACCTAGAAATAGAACCATAACTCAATTAATTAAGAAAATATAATACATTGTGCAAGTTAGTGACTCAAGGATCTATCCACATGGAATGGCATGAACTTAATACTCTTGGGTAATTTTATATTCAGATTATGAAAAAAGATCTCCACGAACCATAAGAATACTTTTCTACCCGAATTTCACATTATTGAGGCGGCCGAGGACTATATGCGAGACAAAATGAATAATCAACTCCTTTTCTTCTTTTTTTTTTTTTTATCCAGAATTACTTTTTGCATAACAATCACAAATTGCCTTATGAAATTAGTTCTAAAAGTTGTAATTTGACAGCTTGTCATGCTACTAAACCCATTTCCTTAAGTAATCTAAGTAAATTAGCCTACAGCTTATTTCGCTGGGCAGTTTAGAAACTATTAGTCGCTAGCTTACAATTCAAATATTTAAGCTATTTCAAATAGGAAACTGTAACATGGTAACATTGGGTACAACTATATATATCTGGTGGAGGTTACACTTATTAACACAAATGATAAGATAAACACAACAAATGAAATTGTAGTTTTTCCAAAAGAGGGGTCTTTAATGGCTGTATCAATATGGAGATACTTAAAATTAGTTTGATAATCTATCAGGACTACCAAACTAAACATCTGAAAAAATTATATGTGCAAGTTTGGCATTGAGCTCAAAATACTCTTTACCGTTTTTATTCGTATATTTTCTGGTGTAAAATCATAAAAACCGTTGTCCACTACACTATTTATGATAATTATATGAATGGCTAATCTGTATTCTCGTGCCTTTTTGACGAAGACAATTCTTAGCCACCTTTAGAAGGATTGGTGTTCCACTTATTAGAATTACTATCGTTAACCATGTATAATACTTTCTTAATAATTTTAACATCTAGGATTTGTGTTTCAGGCTGAAAAACTTACTATTAGGATTGGGAGAGTAAGCAAAAAGAGGAATAATTCTTAGCCACCTTTGATCAAATGCATATCAAAGTAAGAAAATTCAAACCCTAAATAATCTGTTACTAAGGCATAATTCCAAGCATAACCTCCAGCAAATGTATTAACCTAAATTTTGAACCAACAAAACGCAAAAAAATAATTAAAACATATTATAATCCTGAAGAAGTTGACGGAATAGACTAAGCAGAAAGAAACCTAATCTAGAATAAGAGAATGCATCTACCAAAGTGACCGAAAAACCCCAAAACAATAGACTGAATTATCGATTCCTTTCTTTGTTTTTCGATGTAATAATACAAAATTTCTTAATTTGGATATGAAAACAAACTTTGGCATGTATTTACCTGCTGCATAAGTAAATCTGTTTGTTGGGTATTGCATATTATTCTCTGCCAAATGCAGTTATTTTTCTACCCATTGTTCGCGTTTATTGTCTCTTGGCTTGAGAATCTGTACAGTTAAATAGTGAAAACATCTTTGTTAGTTCAGTCATTTTTCACCATCAAGTCAAGCTCCCACCTTATTTAGGCAAATAAGGTTGTGGGAAAGTTAATCCCATACGCAATAAGATTCGACAATATATAATTGATTTTGTATTAGTACGAAAGAGAAAGAGTGAAACTTCTGTAGGATGAAAATAAGAAAGAAAAAAAAAAAGTGAAAAAACCAAACAGAAATTAAATCGAAATAGGCATAAAAGTATTACCTTTAAAACAATCGGATGTATGTGCCCAATGCTAAGAAAACCCAACCTGCAATGAACATGACTGAATTAAATCAACCAAAATCCACATTTATAAGTGAATATCGATGTATTTCAACTAAAATTGCTAATATAATAAGAAATTACTGAAGCCCTAAAAATTCTTACACGAAGCATAACGAAATAAAACAAAAGTTTTAATAAAGATTAAGGATGCAAAGATCGATTGTTCAACCGAAGCCATTGTCGATCCACAGTAGTAGCTAGCGGTCTCCCTAAATTTCAATGCGGACCTCCACGAACTGCATGACAGTAATTCAGCCCTAGAAATGGCCGATCCATTGAAACATTTCCTAAAATGGAGCAAGGAATTAAATGACCATAACATTTGTTGGAAAGATGTGGAAATGGCCAAATAGATGGTGAAATCGTGACCGTCCTTTACTTACCTAAAACGTAAATCCGTGGATGGTCTAATCGTGACCCTCCTTTATGTCCCCGAAATATAAGTCTCTGGATGCTTAAATCTTTCTTTGTCATTTATGTATCCGAACTATACATGACCGTCGATGTGGGAAAACACCATTGTCCCTTATAATATAGATATAAAATGTGTAGGTTCTATAAGAAGTCATCTATATTGGCTTTATTTTTTCATTATAAATTTTAATTAACACAAATCCATTGGATTATCCACACCCAATCCGTTTATCCGTGCATCCATCGGGGATCGGATGCGAATTCCAAATTTGAAATCCATAGTGAATTGGATTGGGTGCGGATGAGGTAAAAACCGGTCCATACCGGCCGATGCTCACCCCTAATTTTTTCAGTATAACGTTTATCATTGGGCTAAAGACACCCCATATATATATATATATGGGTATATGAATATTGGAGAAAAAATGGGCCCTTTTAAATTTTGGGCCTAGGGCAGTCGACCCTTTCGCCCTATGCAATAGACGGACTTGCTTGTTTGTGCAACTAGGGGTGAGCATGGAACGGTATGGGCTGGTTTTTACCTCATCCGCGTCCAATCCAATTCCTTATGGGTTTGAAATTTGGCATCCGTATCTAATTCAATATTCCACGGATTTGCATCCAATGGATGCACGAACACACAGATTGAGTACGGATAATCCAATGGATTTGTTTTAGTTAAAATATATAATGAAGAAATAAAGCAAACATAGATGACTTCTCATAAAACCTACACATTTTATATATGTATGAAAATATAAAAGTGTCATGGACAACACTATCTATATATTTTCTAAAAACTATATGGAAACCCTTAACCTAACGAGTATGGATGTCCAACGGATTTTCAAGGTTGTATCCGGGCCCAGTTCATAATCCGTTGGATTTCAAAAATCTCATTCGCATCCAACCCATTAGTGAACGGTTCGGGCATCCATCCGAAAAGGTACGGTTGGTCCCGGTTAAATCCGCGGATTACGGGTGAAATGTTCACCCCAGTGTGCAACCACAAGAACTCAACTAATACATTCGGCCTAAAAGAAGCTAGCTAGCTAGCTCGGATAGTTGAACTTAGAGTGTGTTTGTGTTTTGGTGACTTGACGTTTGAATCTGACTCGGTCCCAGACTTGGTTCGAGTCAGATGTCAGACCGTTTGTTTTTTTTATTGTGATCCAGTGCTGACTCGTGATGTAACACGGACTTAGCCCCTGACTCGGACTCATTTGATTCGGGGAAGAAAATGCCTCTGATTCATGATTCATATTTTTGGTCAAATAAATCGGATACGACTCAAAAAGCAAACATTCATGGGGCTAAACCAAACCACAAATCATGGCCCAACCATAACGTATACCCCTTGCAAAATTGTATTATTGCTTGGATGTTCAGTCTATTCTTTAAGAACCATCATTTGGGGCGTACTCGCTATAATACCCCTGCATATTTTTTTTTGTAAAAGATGGAGATGATTAGGATGGTGGATTGATTGGTGTTGGAGAGCGAGAGTCGAATGACATTATATGATTCCTCTAGGTTTTGGTAGTTCGATAGTGTTCTATTCAAATTTAGCGTCTTAAATTTTCTGAGGAAGAAACAGGTTAATGTAATGTTTTGAATATCGAATAATGGATTATAATTGTTTTTATGCTAACCAGCCTAACTTGGATACGATTACTTAATAATCCATCTTACACTTTGTTCGGCACTCAAAAAAATCTTCCTATAAACTTGCAAACATACTTCTAATTCAAAACTTGAGTCAATAAGGGTGTAGATTATGATTTGTGGTGGAGGAGGGAGGGGATGATGAATATGGTGGTGATCAGTTTTTCTTCTCAAAATTCTTTAATGATAAACAATTTTGCGTCCAGTCATATCTCAGAACGACGTGCCATTTTATCGTTTAGGAACTTATCTCTGTAAACACTTCGATATTGATTTTTTAGGCTCCGAGTTCGGCTAAAAGAAACAACATGTTATTAAATTTACAGAAATGGTAGTCGATTTCATTTATATACTGAATTGGGCATCTCATGCATGTCTTAATGGAGCGAGCCATAGCTGAAACCACAAATCATGGCGCAATCAGAACGTATACCCCTTGCAAACTTGTATTATTGCTTGGATGTTCAGTCTATTCTTTAACCCAAACTGCATGATAAACGAGTCATATCTCAGAACGTGCCATTTTATCGTTAGGTACTATCTACGCTGTCCAAAATCATAATGGTAGTAGATTCGTACCATGGATTGATGGATCTTGCGATCTGGTTAATTAGTACAGGTACTACCCAAATGCAACGTGTTGCAGTTCCATTTGCCAAACACTACAGGAGCAAATTCATTTCTTCGTGTATTCTGCATAGGTAACACGAGAAACTGGAATATACCTGTGCATCAATGTGATTCGGTTGAATCAGATCCGATTCTTTTTGTTGTTGTCCAAATATTATGATCTTATTAAGATTGGAATTAACAAAAACAGATCAATTTTAAGTACTAAAAATTAAGAAATGATATTTCTTTTCTGGACAAGATCTCGGAAATAGAAGCGGCCAACTGATTTCCAGCAGTATGCAAATCAATTCATGGTGCTATAAAAGATTACAATGGATGATTGATGAGCATATCTATGATTTACTTCTTAGGAAATCTCATCAAAAATAGAAAATGGGGAGTTTGGATTCAGAAAATAATGGGTGCAACAAGCCAACAACCTGTAATTTGTAACATTAATATTACAGTACATGTGTTTATATATAGTAGTACATCTAAATTAGGGGGCTGCTGCCATCTGATTCTAAATTTCTAACACGTGTACAGTACACTATTATTGGGGCTTTTTCCTTCTGATTTGCTGGTGCAGTAGCTGATCAGTGCACATGACAACCCATAACTCGTACAAAAAAGAGAAAGAAAAAAACAACCCATAAAGTTTATAGTCACTCCTCACTGAGCATTAAAATATTGATGGCGGGCGGCATGAAAAATGATTTTAATTGGGTCGGGACACTCACTGTCTGACACGCGAAATATGTTGGTTACTGAGAAACTGCACGTTTTGATGTTTTCTTGGAAGACTTTTTTCTACGAAACACTCCAAGAAAAAAGTTTTGAGGGCTCTTAAAGATTCAAATATCATATAATAAAGATAACACAAAATTGGTCAAAAAGACCAAAATCAACAATTTTTGGGTGAAAAAGACACTTAAGTTTTGATACTGTTTAAATAGCCAAAAATTAAAAAGATACTGTTTAAATGGACAAAAATTTAAAAATAGGCGGGATGTAACCGAGTTTCATCCTTCATTTTCAAATATTTTTTTCTTATTTTTATTTTACACAGGATGCATCCAGTTTCATCCTTGCTATTTTTTAAGTATAAGCCATGATGAATCCAGTTTCATCCTTGCTATTTTTTTTTTGGCTATTTCACCCGTACTTTTTTTTACTCGTCCATTTGAACCGTGTTTTAAATTTTTTTGGACAAATGACCCATTTTCTCATAAGATAAGGGGACCTATAATTCATAAGAAAAATATTAAAATACCCTTAACCTATTAAATGGTGAAACCTAAAACTAATTTGTTTTCATTCCTCTCCTTTTAACTCTTCCATTTTCTTCTTCCCCATCACCTCCATCGCATATTTCTTCGATTAATCGTCAATTTCCAAAATAATTCATTATCGATTAACACCACTTAATCCACCCGCAATGACTTCAATAAGGTAAAAATCAAAAAACCCATCATATTTTATTGGTTTAATGCATGGATAAGCGGAATCGATCGAATTAGATTTTTGAAAAACAGTTTCAGAATTGTCTACGGTTGGGAAAATTCATATTTCCCAACCGTAGACACTGCCTACGGTTTGGAAGTATGAATTTTCCGACAGTACTGAAATTGAATACAGTTTGCAAAAAATAAGTGATGGGTTTTCTTAGTTTTTTGTTTTTATAATCGTCATCTTCATCATGACGGAGAAGAAGAAGAGAGAAGGAAGAATAATAGTTTTTTTTTTTTTATGAACATCATCTTCATCATGATTTATGAATGGAAAGAGAAGGAAAAGATAATAGATTTAGTTTTTGGTATATGATCATCATCTTCATCATGATTTATGGATGAAAAGAGAGGGAGAATATAATAAATTTGATTCATAATTCATGGAGGGTATTTTAGCCATTACAAAAAATAGTTGGATATGGGGTTTTGTTGATTACTATTTCATAACCCGATTTTGTCATCTTGTGAGCCCTCAAAACCCAATCTTTGGAGCCCCTATAATAGGTTTCTTTTTCTTTTCTTGAAAGACAAAATTAAGAGCGAACCTCCTCCGAGATATTAGCTATTCCGGGAAAAGGGACAGATATATTCACAAAAATGTCTCTAGAAATATAAATCAGGTCATTGTAGAATTGAAATCTTAGTGGTTCAATTGGACTATTAACACAGATATATTCACAGGGTTTAGTCTCTTTACCATTATATGTAACTGGGATGTTGTCACTCACACTCCCATGTAATTTTTTCAATTCCTAAATCACTTTTCTGGTGACTACGAATCATTCTTATTGAATTTTCCTTTTGTCAAAAGAAAAAAAAAAGGTACAGGTATAGTTGACTCTTTCAAAAGTTATCGACCATGTTCCTGACCCAGGCTAACTCGGCAATTTCACTGCTTCCATTTTGGACCAAAATACCCTTTCATTTTTAGTAACTAGAAAATCCATGTCTACACATTCGCGATTAAAATTTTCGGGTTCATGAATGATAGTGCAGCTGTGCAGGCAGGTGTGACCGTGATGCCTTACCAATAACCAAGGGTACGTACAGTGTCTGCAAATGCAATGGCTATTCAATTTCAGCTTTTTCATCAAAAATTTTGAACTGTAAAACAAAATAATATAATTCTGGCTAATCGTCAAATGATTAGTACTCCTTATCAGCTGCGTGATGACCCATATGATATGTTTAATGACTACATCATTGATACGCCTGTTGGTACTTTCCCGAACCAATCTGCTGGAATCAGTAATGAGATGTCTCTCTCTGCTCATCTTGAGAATCAGGTACATAATCAGATTACTTTCAACTTTTTTACAGTCGTATGCAAAAACAAGAACATGGGTGTTAACAATATGATAAAGCACAATCATGGTTTAAATTATTGGATACATGTTGAAACTTGGAATGTGAAGTATGATTTTGATAGAATTCTGAATGAAAATGGGGGGACGATGCATGATTTTAGGGATAAGGGGATACATGTTAACTTGATTGATATTGAAATGATAAATATGCATAAGTATGTATGGTATAAGGAATGTATTCAGTTTGGAAGCATGAAAGTTATGTCATGGAATTGTCAGGGGTGTGGGAAAAGCTACACAAGAGATCACTTTAAATCGTTAGTCAAGTCTGTTCAACCAGATGTCATATTTCTTAGTGAAACTAAACAACTCAGACCTAAAGTAGAAAGTTTATTCAAATCTGTCAGATATGAGAATATGCATATTATGGACCCAGTACGTAAATCAGGAGGAGTTTCCTTAGCTTGGTTGGACATAGTGAAATTAGATGTTCTTCAGGTGTCAAATTTCTTCATCAATGTTTGTATCACAGATCAGGTCACTAGAAAGGATTGGTTACTTAGCTGTCTCTATGGGAACCCTAATAACAAGAAAATTACGTGGGATTTCTTAACTCAGATGTCTACAACTACTAATCTCCCTTGGTTGGTAATTGGAGACCTAAATATCACATTGCATAAGGAGGAGTCTAAAGGAGCGTGTAGAATAAACATATAAGAAATAGAGAAATCAGTAGAAGCAGTGAATCATGCAAAACTAGTGGATGTTGGGTTTTATGGTTATCCGTTTACTTGGTCGAATCATAGAAATGATACTAAATTAATTGAGAAAAGACTGGATATGGGATTAGCGAATAAAGAGTGGTTGGACTTATTTCCGGATGCTAAAATAGTTCATCTTAGTGCAATGGCTTCAGATCACAGTCCTATTATTCTAAGTACTAAGCATGTTATGAATGATGGGGCTAAGCCGTTTAAATGTTTTGGTACCTGGTTAGATAATGAGTCATGTATTGATGTCATAAATAATTCTTGGCTAACTCATCATGATGGTTCTCCAGCTTTTAAAGTAGTTAAAAACTTTGTGATGCTAAGAAAAACATAAGTCTGTGGGATAAAACTAAGTTTGTTAACATAGATTTGAAACTTAGACAGGAAAAAAATGATTTGGAATGTGCTAGTAAGAAGCAGGATTTGCAGAATAAGCCTGTTATTTTGAAAAATCTTACTCTTGAAGTTGAAAAGTGGTATGCTTTAAATGAGTCTTTTTGAAAATTAAAAGTGGAGACAAAATGTTGAATCTAAGAGATAGAAATTTTGGTTATTTTCATGGTCTAGCTAGAACAAGGACCTTCCGTAATACCATATGTGCTTTAAAGGATGAGAACAATGTTTGGGTTGAAGGCAGAGTGAAAATTAATGAAGTGCTTCATAAGCACTTCTCTAATATGGCCTCTACGTCTAACCCTGTTGTTGATGATGATTTAATTTCTAATATACCCTGTCTGGTAACTGCTGAGGATAACTGTAACCTTATGGCTATTCCAAGTTATGATGAAATTAAGAATGTTGTGTTTAACATGGCGCCTAATTCCTCACCAGGGCCAGATGGTTTCCCTGCGTGTTTCTTCCAAAAAAACTTGGATCTCGTGTCTTATGATATTGTGAATATGGTTCAAATATTTTTCTCCTGCGGTTTTCTACTAAAAGAATTCAACAATAGCTTTATTTCTCTTATCCCTAAAACCAAAATTCCTGATGAAGCCTCCCATTTCAGACCAATAAGTTTGTGCAATACGACGTATAAAATAATTTCTAAATTACTTTGTAATCGTATGAAACCGTTGCTTGATAAACTATCTCCCCTTTCCAGTCTGCGTATGTTCCAAATAGACAAATTTCTGATAATATAGTGATTGCGCATGAGCTAATTCATACGATGAAAAAGAAAAAAGGGAAAAAAAAGGGAAAAAAGGGTACATGGGGATTAAGATAGATATGTCTAAGGCGTTTGATAGGGTAGAATGGAATTTCTTATTAGATGTTCTTAATAAAATGGGATTTGGAAATCAATCTAATAAAATAGTGTATTGAAACTACTAGTTCTGCGGTGCTTTTAAATGGTTCACCTGGTAAAATCTTCTTCCCTACAAGAGGAATACGGCAAGGAGATCCGTTATCTCCTTACCTGTTCATTTTGTGTATGGAATCTATTTCCCGGTATCTGATGCTAGGTCAGCAAAAAGGTCTGATTCATGGTATTAAAATTACCAAGAATGCTCCTCCGATCAATCATCTGCTGTTTGCAGATGATTGTTTGATCTTTGCCAATGTTGACTTAGTGGAAAGTAAAAACATTCTAAATATCTTTATTAAATTTTGTGAAGGTTCAGGGCAACTTATAAATTTTCAAAAGTCTAGAATTTTCTTCAGTAGTAAAGTCCCAAACAAGTTCCAAAGGATAATGATAAAAATCCTTAAAGTTCAAAAAATAAAGTTGGATGATAGATATCTTGGTTCCCCCTTATTTACTAACACTTATAAAATTGTTTGTTTTGAACCAATAGTGGAAAAAATAGCTAGTAGATTGAAAGGTTGGAAATGTATCTAAAGGTCTGTATTTGAAAGGTTGGGAACCAGTTTGTAAAACCAAATTAGAAGGGGATTAGGGTTTAGAAATATCAAAATAATGATTGAAGCTATGATAACTCGATTAGGGTGGCGTCCGGTGTCCTACCCTGATTCTCTGTGGGATGCAATTTTTAAACTTAAGTATCTTCCTAATGGTGTGGACAAGAATTTTAAAATTAAGGTTACTGCTTCTTGGTTATGGAAAGGGATAGCGAAAAGATTTCAACATCTGCGAAAGTATAGTTACTGGGAGGTCAACAATGGGAAGGATATTGATATCCTAATCCATAAATGGATCCCAGGTGATGATAATACTATCCAAACATTACATTCCTTTGGGGTTCAAGGTTTAACAAAAGTCTGTGATCTTTTCAATGAAGAGTCTACTGAATGGGATTTTACAAAACTTAAAATGTGTTTTGATACTGAAACGATACAGAAAATCTTAAAGATTAAAATTAATGTCAACTAAAAGGACAGACTTAGGTGGAGTCGACTTCAGATGGAGATTTTTCAGTAAAATCTTTGTATAAACAGCTAAGTGTAGATTATAATCAGTCTCCTAGTAGTGCTGGTGTTAGTTCAAGTACTTGGAAAAGAATGTGGAATATAAAATTGATGCCTAGAATTAAAGTCTTTTTATGGAAGTCTTTGCATGATATTCTCCCTGTGGGGGAAAGAATCTCCAAAATGTTACCTGAAATAAACACTATGTGCTCTCTCTGTAATGACTCAGTTGAGAATTTAGATCATTTATTTATGCACTGTAGTTTTGTTAAAAATGTGTGGAATCAATTGCCTTTTAACACCAAGACTATGAAAACTAGGAGTAACAACTTGCATAACTGGATTAAAATTTGGTTTCAAAACAACAAAAAATTCAATCATGATGATGTTAGCTAGGAGAACATTTGTGCTATTATTATGTGGTTCATTTGGAAAACCAGGTGTGAGACAGTGTTTAATGGCAGCAAACCAAACTGCAAGTTCACATCTTTTCAAATATTGACTCATATGTTGGCAGTAAAGAAGTTGGAATCAACTAAGAAGACAGGGTTTGAAGACATAAACAAGGAAAAGCTTATTTGACTATGTTCAATAACAAGAGTGACACTAATGATTACATAACTATGTTTGCAACAGATTACTCGGGAAAATTCAGGGGAGCTAGGTGCATCAGTGCACCAAAAGGAGTAGAAAGAACATACATGAAGAAGACCGGGATATTTGTGATGAAGTGGTTGTCTGAGTTAAAATGTAAAAATAGCGCAGTGTCTTGGCAGGTGAAAGAGTCCTCTGGTGACTCTACTCAGTTAGAAGGAAAATTAGATTTGAAGAACTACCTATTAGATAAGGAATTCAGTAGATGTTATGATAGCTTTAAATCTTTTGAAGTTAATTTATGTAATACTATATAAGTTAATGTTGTTCTTATGGGAATGTTTAGACTTAGGTTGCTTTTTGGGGAAGACTGGTCCTGGTCTGATAAAGAGGAAAGAAATATGAAGAACTGGCTTGAAACAATAGACAGAATGACTCTGTCTAGGTATAGAACAAGTTCTACAATTTCTCACCAGAAGATGAAGGCAGTACTAATAGTTATAGAAGAAAAGACATAGTTAGTGATAATGATTCTAGCAGGGAAAGTATGGATAGTTCTGAATGGAGCTCTTGGTAATGTCAACACAGTCTGTGGGAGTGTAAGAGAGACTCTTAATTATCTATTAGAGGATTGAAGGAAGGCGTAGCCAGAAATGCTGCAAAGGATGGCGCAGAAAGGGGTCTTTTCAAGAATACTGTTAATGACAAAGGGAGTTCAAGCATAACAGTGGGCAACATGAATTCAATGAATACCAACAATATAAAAACACAAAGGAGACACAGAACAATTGGTATCTTTTATAGAGGTCAAAAAGGCGGAGAAGAATAACATTCAATTGTATGGGAGAGAGCATGATTCGTTCAGTGATATATACTGTACCCCTCGTTATTCTTGTCAATATGGATATCCTTAAAATAAAAAGGTTGAAGAAGATGAATATCAAGAACAGCAACTTGCTTAAAAACAAATAAAAATTATAGCTCGAGACAAGAACAACCCACTCAAATTCGTGTGCATAGTATTTTGTTGACCAAACTAATAACAGCGGGATGAATAATTGTTAATTGGTATCAAAAGAAAGTTTATGCTCATTTGGTTCCGAAGCATGAATCTTGAGCTCAATTATATAGCACGTGTATGTTAGGACTTCTATATAGTTTTATGCCCATGGAGTATGTTTTTATAACAAAAAAAATAAATAATCCGAAAATGAAGTCTACAATTTCCTCTTGTTTTTCCATTATTATTAAGAAAATAAAAAACTCATCTCCTTCACAATTACTTGTTTGTCACATCGTAAAATATGAGAAAATATCCCTCTCAATGTGCAACAATATGATATAATACCTCGTGCGCTTTCGAATTTAGCAAGTTAATTAGCTGCCGTAAGAGTGCTAAATTTTTCTATGTATATTATCACTTGGATGAATGGAAAAACAAAAATGGGAAAGGTGTAAGAAGGAGAGGAGGATGATCAAGTTGGAGCCGCCACCCACCACTTAAAAGTCCCAACAACTCTCTTAATCATGCCGTGCGTGTTAAAATAAGAAGCAGAAAGTTGGTAAAATAGTAGCAGTATGGAGAAGACTGCATTTGTGTAGTAGTAGTACAAAACAAGAGTCATCACTCATCGTACTATATATAATGGAAATTAAGAAATCTATCTTACCTACAATTAATAGATAACCTATCTTAATTATACAGGTGTTAGGTAAAACCAAACCTCTTGCATTGGGGAAATAAATGGTTGAAAGAGAAGGAAAGACCATTAACAATTGTTAGATCAAAGTGTACAATGATCCAATCCTTTGTTATTTCCTTTTGCCCAACTTATTTTCTTGGTGGATAGGGTGATTATTTTGTTGATTAAAGCTAATTTATGATTAAGAGATTGATTTGAAATAAGTTGAATTAATCTACTTCACTAAACTCAAAGGTCTTCATGAGATAAAAAAGGAGCTACCTAAAAAGTAATTATTGACGGGGAGTTCTTGACTTTCAAAATATCACATTTATCCTACTTGTCATTGTAGAGGTGCAAAATGGATTGTGTCAGCACGAGCACGAGCACAACCCAACACAACACGCTAATATATGAGCCCAGTTCAGTCCAGCACTTGACTTAGCCTAGCACGTCATAACATAGTATGTTCATGTGTTGTGCCGGACCAAACTAATCGGTACAATGGCGTAACACAACATGCGGATAAACACGTGGCATAGCACAACACAACATGCTAAGAAAACATGTTATAACATGTATAAAATACTTTAAAACATGGTATATTTCACAAAACATTCTTTATTCTAGACAATTTTTGGCATTTTATCTTCCTTGTTCGCCCAAAGTGGTTTCATGAATATTATCTCTTTCAATTTATCATACTCATCTGAATGAAATAAGGTTAGTAACTTGGTATTTATCGTACTCATTTACTCACAGGTATTTTAGGAAGATCTCAATTAATGATATAAAACTTTGACATTAACATTAAGGCATGATTTATGAAATTTCAAATTAGGTGATGGTCCAAACTTATGTTTTGGATCTTATCTTTTCCACGGAACTCGGAGGCTAAAACAACTTAATGATTTATTTTTTTAATTTAATAATCGGAGGAAAAAATGTAGTGAAATTTAAGCTGCCCGAGCTCATTTGGATTGGCGCTTGTCGCACTGCGACTCGCACCATAAGCAAAACAACTCGACCAAAATAGATGGAGCGGCCTCCATGCGACTCCGGGAAGCTCTAGATCCTTGGTACTGAAATTGCATGTTTCTTCTTCTACAACCAATTAAAATAAACGTTATTTCTCAAGACATAGAAATATATAAGTGTTCTTTTTTCACGAATTTATCTTCACTTCACCCATCAGGATCTTTCATTTTATCTTGACATTCATTAGAGCATCTCTAAAACAGGATGTAAATATTACTTTTTCATGACACGTGGGATTTAAAACCCCTATTTACTTCTCCAGTATTTTTGGAAAATTTCATTTAATACATTCATTCGAACTCGAAGTTAATGTGAGAGTAAGATTTAACAGCTTTAGATTAATAATGGAAAGCAACTTAAGTTTTAGATCTTATTTTTTAAAATGCTAAATATAAGTATTTTGATAGTAATCTGATGCGGATATGAAATTTACTTAGTTACTCACTATAGGATGGTAATGTTCGCCTAAAAGGGTTCATCATCTTGTAGATGTATAATACTTCTGCAATTGACTTGCACTCTTGCATAAACATAGATTTTATGCGTTCTGGTATTTATTCTTCCACTGATATTTTTTTTTTGCTAGCCAAACATTCTGTAACAATGATAATAAAACGAATCACTCTAGAATTTTAAATTATTTCAGATTGGACATTTGTATAACTCGTTATTACCATTTTTCTCCGACCACATACCTTAAGACTTATGTTAGAGACCGTTATAATATGAACCGCCTTATATCCATACCGGTAATGATCGTTACCATTTATAAGTCGCTTCACATCTTTATCGATGGCGACCATTATAATATACACCAAATATTTCCAAACTTGTGTCAGCTTACCGTTATAGTACAAATTGCCTAACAACAATATCCGTAATAAACGTTAACAATACTAAATTACATGATGCCCATCGTTAATCGTTACAACTATATACAAATCGGGGCATGACCGTTTTGACGGCCGTTTTTTAGTTTTATATTATTTTGTTTATGGCAGCCCTCTCGTTTACCATTTTAATAATTTTTCATTAAAAAAATAAAATACAAAATAATGACACCAAATTTGCCACAATATTTAAAAATTCTCCTACATTTGAGAATTTTGTAAAAACGATCAATCCTATGTCAATATTTTTGCTTAATTTTCTTGTTGGAAAGGATGACTAATTTGTTGCTTAAATAAGTGATTAAGATATTGATCCGTAAAAAGCTAGATTAATCTAGTTCATTAACTAAACTCAAAATTCTTCATAAGATAATAAGGGGCTACCTAGAAAGTAATTCTTGAATCCGAGTTCTTGACTTTCAGAAAATCAAATTTATCTAAACGAATTGCCTATTAAAATTATTCATAGCAACCAAAATTATTTTATATACAATATAAGTTCTTAAAATTAATATTTGGTCCGTTATTAACCTTTCCAAAGTAATATTAGTGGTTTTTCGTTCCCACTAAATGAGCACAAGATAAATTTTAATGGCCAATTTTAATTCAAGTTAATTGTCTCTTTTATTCGGAAAAAGAGTATTTTTACAAGAAGTTGGTCGGAAACATAGCAAGCTAAGCTCCAACAATGTAATACATTAGTATTTTTCCGTCACATGATTAGTATTTATCGTATTCATTTACTCACTGGTATTTTAGGAAAATTTCATTTAATGATTTTAACTTTGATATTAACGCCTGGGTATGATTTGGCAATTTCAAATTAGGTGATGCTCAAAGCTTATGTTTTGGATCTCATCTTTTTTATAGAACTTGGAGGTTAAAACCATTTAATGAAAATTTATTCCATTTATTTTGTAATCGAAAAAAAATAATGCTTGAGCATCCTGAGTCACATGGATGCCGCTTCATCTATTAAGTTCTTTGCATATGATGTGAGTTGTACTGCGACAAACATCAATATAAATGAGCCCGGGATGTTTAACTTTCAATGCATTATGGCTCCAGATCCCCGGACCGAAATTGCCTATCTCTTTATGTCCCAACCTATTGGAATAAGCCACCTTTTTCTCAAAACATAATGATATATTTAAAATAATCCCCCCCATGAATTTACCCGTATCTCTAGTAGAGGATGAAAATATTGTTTTTTTTTTCATGACACGTAGCATATTAAATTCGCATTTATTTCACTGATATTTTTGGAAAATTTCATTTAATACATCCATTTGAACTCGAAATTAACGTCAGAGTAAGATTTGAAAGTAGTTTCTGATTAATAATTGTAACTTAAGTTTTGGATCTTATCTTTTACAACAATAAACACCAGCACTTTAACAACAATATGACGTGGGGGTGAAATATACGAAGTTATTTAGTGTAGGATAGTGATATTCCCCTAAAAGGGTTCACCATTTTCCTAAATGTAGGATTTAGTCCGGCTATTTATCTATCAACTTAGCAAAATTGATATAAGTTACGATACTTCTGTGATAGGCTCACACTCTTGCATAAACATAGATTCTCTGTGAACAAAATATCATTCTTCTAGTGACATCACTATTTTTTGTAGGCCAAACATTCTGTAACAAGCCGGTGTCAATGTAGTTAGTGGCAAATGCATCGGGTGATGATATTAGTGACCTGAGTTCGAAACGGAAACTCGACGGCATCAAATTCTTTACCGATTAAAAAAAAGAAAAAAAACATTATGTAACAGCGTTAATCATAATAACACGATTCTAGATTCTAACCAGATGTCTTAAGATTTGTGTCGGAGATCGTTATAATATGAATCGTCACCGACACTAATAATTCTACGTGCATATACTGTTAACGACCGTTATAATTTACCACCTAAACCTGGTACTTCAAAACATGCGTCCGTAACCGTTATAATGCAATTGCCTAACAACCATAACGATAATGACCGTTACCACATATAAATCGCTCTACACCTTTACCAACAACAATCATAATAATACCCCATCTAGACTATATATTGTAAGATTCGTGTCAGAGACTATTACAATACGAACGGCTGAACTACCATATCGGTAATGATCGTTACCGTATACAACAATTCCTCAATCCTGAACTCTGAACTTTATTCCTATAATAGCCATATAGACAACAATTCCTGAATCCTGAACTTCGAACATTATTCCTATGAAAATCATAAAAATCGATATACATCCATATGAGCTGGGCGTGACCGCTGTAACGACCGTTTTTTAAACTTTTCTTCTTTTATGGCAGCCCTTTTACATGAATTTTCATTTTATGATTTTTCTTTAAAAGAATAAATATTTCCCAATGTGCCACAATATACACAAATTCCCAACTACCTACTACCTTCACCAAACCCTTTGAATAACATTTTCTTCTTTCTCTGTTTTTCTCTTTCTCCAAAAACCTTATAAAACCCCTCCCACTTCCTCTTCTCTCTCTAAAATCAAAACTCTCCTCCCCCTTCTCTCTTCTTCTCCTACATTTGCTCTGTTCTTACAGAACAATGGCTCTTTCAAGCAATACATCTCTGTCTGCAAAATCAATTCTTCTCCAACAAAATCAACCACTCCTCTCATCATCAAAATCAAACTCTCTCCCATTTCTACCCAAGAAACCCACCAAAAGAATCTCAGCTGTTCATGCTGCTGAACCTGCTAAGAATCAAGTAGTTTCACCTGCAAAACCAAAACCTACTACTGTACCAGCAACAACAACACCATTGAAATGGAGTATTGATAGTTGGAGATTGAAGAAAGCTCTGCAATTGCCTGAATACCCAGATCAAAATGAACTTGAATCTGTTCTTAAAACTATTGATTCTTTCCCACCTATTGTATTTGCTGGTGAAGCTAGACATTTAGAAGAACGTATTGCTGAAGCTGCCATGGGTAAAGCTTTCTTACTTCAAGGTGGTGATTGTGCTGAGAGCTTCAAGGAGTTTAATGCTGTGAATATTAGGGATACTTTCCGTATCCTTCTTCAGATGTCTGTTGTTATGATGTTTGGTGGTCAAATGCCAATCGTCAAGGTATACATCTTTCAATCATCAATTCAATTCAGATCGTTTTTCTATTTAATTTGAGATTTGAGATTCTGGGTTTGTTTAATTTTTTGATTTAGAATTGTGGGGGTTTTGAAATTTTTGATTTTGATTAACTAATGAAGGAGAATTTTGATTTTGATTTTTAGGTAGGAAGAATGGCAGGTCAATTTGCAAAACCCAGATCAGACAATATGGAGGAAAAAGATGGAGTGAAATTACCAAGTTACAGGGGAGATAATGTTAATGGAGATGCTTTTGATTCCAAATCAAGAACCCCTGATCCCCAAAGGTTGATTAGGGCATACTGTCAATCCGCTGCAACTTTGAATCTGCTTAGGGCTTTTGCCACTGGTGGTTATGCAGCTATGCAAAGGGTTACCCAATGGAACCTTGATTTCACTGAACACAGTGAACAAGGAGACAGGTATTTGATTCAATTCAACTCAGTTTATATGATTCATAATTTGCTTAAATTCTGGATTAGTGATTGTGTTTAGGGTTAAATTGTTGAATTGTGGACTAGTATATGTTGTATTAGATGTATAACTTTGGGGATGCTTTACATAGGTACCGTGAATTGGCTCACCGAGTTGACGAGGCTTTAGGATTCATGAGTGCTGCTGGTCTTACTGCTGATCATCCAATTATGTCAACCACTGAGTTCTGGACATCACATGAATGCTTGCATTTGCCTTATGAGCAATCTCTAACCAGGGAGGATTCAACTTCAGGGCGTTACTATGGTTGCTCCGCCCATATGCTTTGGGTCGGTGAGCGTACTAGACAATTGGATGGTGCTCATGTTGAGTTCTTGAGAGGTGTTGCCAATCCCCTCGGTATCAAGGTATATTTCAGATTTGAGTTTGGTTCACGTAACTATGCAATATCTAGACCTTTGCCTGATTTGAATAAGTTTGTAATTTTCTGCATCAAATTGCTAAATTCTACTAATCTTGCCGAGTTGAGTTTCTAAGAGATTAACAAGTTCAAGTTCATCAAAGTTAACAAGTTTGCTCAATTCAATTTAGAGTTATTGATTTGGACACGGTCCTTCGGTTGAATTTGAAGATGGTTAATGTTTCGCGAGTCTTGAATTTCATGTCGGTATCAATTATTAAATGAGTTGTGAATCTATAATTGCAGGTGAGTGACAAGATGGATCCAAATGACCTAGTGAAGCTCATTGAGATCTTGAACCCTCAGAACAAGGCAGGAAGAATTACAGTTATTGTAAGGATGGGAGCTGAAAACATGAGAGTCAAATTGCCCCATTTGATCCGAGCAGTTCGCAGATCAGGACAAATTGTGACATGGGTCAGTGACCCTATGCACGGTAACACCATCAAGGCTCCCTGCGGTCTAAAGACTAGACCTTTCGATGCAATCAGGGTATGATCTCTAAACCATTTGTTTCTACCTCAAATTTGTTTCTTCTCCTCCTTCAGATGACTGATAACCCAGAAATAACATGTTCCATGATCGTCTACCAAACTTTCCCTCAATTATTTGTAAAGGATAAAACAAGAAGCTAATATTCTGATTGGACATCTTTAGCTAGTGCTGTGGTCCTAGTCGATGGGGTAGGTGAAAGCTTTAGACATTATAAAAATAAATCCCTTTGTTGATACGTTAGGTGGAAACCATATGTCTTTGTAAAGAATTCAACTGCAATATTAGTGACAACAATGGAGGGGTCAGGCGGCTGGTAGGGGAGAAACTCAGTCAGTCAATGAGATATTCTCAAGCCGTCTGCCCAAGTGGCTTAGTTTTCTTACTTTGTGGCGTGGTTTGTGCTTTTCTTTTCTTAAGTGACTGTAAAATGTTACAACCAAAGTGTCGTCACCTAAAACTCTTTGATTTTTCTTGTAGGCCGAGGTCCGTGCCTTTTTTGATGTTCATGAACAAGAAGGAAGCAACCCAGGAGGAATCCATCTTGAAATGACTGGACAGAATGTGACTGAGTGCATCGGAGGGTCAAAGACTGTTACCTTTGACGATCTAAGCTCTCGTTACCACACTCACTGTGACCCAAGACTTAACGCTTCACAATCTCTTGAACTTTCTTTCATTATCGCCGAGCGTCTAAGAAAGAGAAGGCCTGTCTCAGAAGTTCCAGTGACTCATTCCTCATCATCTTCAGTTCTGTAGACTACTTCTTAAAGGGATTTAGTGAAGTAATTTACTGCCCCATCATGTTTGGTTCTGTACTTTATATTTGTTTGAGCACTTCTTTTTTTTTTTACCCTTTTTTTGTTTAAGTAATTTTGTGTATGAAGTATGAACAAATATGGGGATCTAACTCCAGTTTCTGAGAGTTAAATAAACGAAAAGATTAGATTATCAATGTGTTAATTGGTCCCATTGTGAAATTCAATCTAAGAACATTTTCTTTTCGAATGATCATATTAAAACGGTAGATGCCACAATGAAACCTTAGACATCCACCGGGAGAAAAATGGCGATTTATAATGGAGAATCAGAAATCTGTGTTTACCCATGACAGATTGGTTTAGGCAAATGGTGCATATTGCAAAAATGTGAAATATATTGCAAGAATGTGAATTTCAGCAACCAGCTTGACAGATTTAGTGACATTACTATTGCAAATCGCATTCATTTTGTCATTCATGAGGGGATCTGTCAAGCTGGTTGAAATGTCTTTTCTGATTCTCATTTCAATATTCCACCTTCTAATTGAAAAATATCTGAGAATGAGTTATGCTGCTCTGGGTACGGCCCAAAAGATGCCGAGCACTATTGCCCACGCAGATAGGCACAAAAAGGTTCAGTTGGGGCAAGAAAAACGTTTTAAAATAACAGTGTAAGCACTTTAAGAGCCTGGCATTTTTAGGGGCGACCCCAAAAGAATTAGGGGCGATACTAAAAGACAAAAAAGGTCACCCAAACGTAAATCTAAGCTACCCCTTATCTTCGATTTTTCGAAATGGCCAATATGCCTTTATATAATCGGTAGCCAACACCACAATCGATAGGTTAAAGGTGAATCGGTAGGTTAAATTGAAAATATACCTACCGATTGTTGTGTAGATACTTCGGCTAATAATCCCTTTTATAATCGGTAGCTTATCCAACTTGTAAGACTACCGATTATAAGGAGCCCCATATTCAACCTTGGATGTAGCCATAATCGGAAGCCTAATAGGTTACATACACTACCGATTATAAGTTGCCCAAAATGAGTTTTTTCTAAAATCCTGCGCGTAATGAATTTTGAAATCTACCATAATCGGTAGGGTATAATTATATAACCCACCGATTATAACGAGCCCCAGATCCAACCTTTGCCATATTTCATAGGTTTTGAGTGTACATATTAAACCATCGACCATAGCCACTTGGTTCGTGTTTTGGATGCAACGTTAATCGGGAGTTAAATATATTACCAAACCATCCGATTATGGGTTGCCCCAAAATGAGTTTTTTCTAAAATCCTTCATGTAAGGGAATTTGAAATCTACCATAATCGGTAGAATTAACAACTTAACAACCTACCGATTGTAAGGAGCCCCAGATCGAGCCCTTGCCAAATTCCATAGGTTTGGAGTGTACAGAGGCAGGCATAACCATGTGGTTCGTGATTTGTATGTAGCCATAATCGTAAGCCAAATAGGTTCCACAACCTACCGATTATAGGTTGCCCCAAATTTAGTTTTTTCTAAAATCCTTCATGTGATGAATTTTGAAATCTACTATAATCGGTAGTCTACTCAACTTAATAACCTACCGATTGTAAGGAGCCCCAGAGATCGAGCCCTTGCCAAATTCATAGGTTTTGAGTGTACGAGCCAGGCATAACCATGTGGTTCGTGATTGGATGTAGCCACAATCGTAAGCCAAATAGGTTACACAACCTACCGATTATAGGTTGCCCCAAAATCAAATTTTGAAAGCTACCATAATCGGTAGATATTCTAACTCAAATACCTACCGATTAGCTTTGGCATTTCAAACCAAATTTCGAAAATAGCCGTTGGAGTTTTTGGGAAAAAGAAAAAGAGACGTTGGAACCTAAACCTATATAAAGAAACTCATATCTATCACCCCAATTGCACCAAACTCTTTCCTCTCTTGATTCTAATTTTGAAAACCAAAAACATGGATATTGCTTTTTGCGAAGAAGAAGATTGTGCTATTTATAGAGCGTGGGTTGTGGTAACTGCTCATGATCGTGTTCACAAGCTCCACAAACGGGAATCCGAAGAGCAGTTATGGAACCGTATTCTAATGGTATTTGAGGCGTTAGATGGTAATCGAATTCGAAGATCATCCAATGACATTAAGATGAGAAAGAAGGCGGTCGACAAGGAGATTCACAAACTTGAAGATGAAGAACGATTTGTTAGGGACGCTTTTTCTTGGTGGACGTATGAAAACGAGTAAGTATCTTTATAACTCCGACTCACATTAACATAAGTTAGTACTAACTTGTTACTCATTCGCAATTCAGAGAAATCTTGCTGATCGTCGGTATATGGACCTCTACGGGAAACGATTTGAACATGAAGGATGTTACAAGATCAAGAGGGACATTTCTGTGGTGTTTGGACGTTATGATCTTTTTTAATACTTTTATGGTCAATTAGGAGTATGGATTTAGGTGTTTTTGACGAAATTGTAAGGTTAAGGTCGTTTGAACTTTATGTAATGGATGTAATCGGAGGATTATTAATACAAAAACTCTCCGATTATAAAGAAACGAAAGCTTATTTTGTTAAAAAAAACTACCGATTAATATATTCGGTTATCTTATGTGTCAACTTTCTTTCCGATTATGGTGTTATTTGGTTCCAGGAAATATAGGTTCTTTTACACATAATAATCGGAAAATAACAAAAACTAAAACTACCGATTAATAATATTCGGACGTCAAGGTGGAAAGTTACTTTTCGATTAAGGTGTTGTTTGGTTACAGCAACCATAGTTGTTTTTTGGTAGAATAATCGGACATTAACAAAACCAAAAACCACCGATTAATAATATACGGAAGTCAAGGTGCTCAATTACTTTCCGATTATGGTGTTGTTTGGTTATAGAGAACAAAGATTTTTTTACATATAACAGTCGGAAGGAATATTACAAATAAGCCTACCGATTATTATTATTCGGAAGTGTAGGTGCACATTTCCCTTCCGATTGTGGTGTTGTTTGGATACATTTAAGACAAGTTTTCTTTACACATGATAATCTAAAGCAAAGTATATTAGCAATCTTCCGATTCGACAAAATATTTTGCAAAATCCCCGAGAATCGGTAGGTTAATAATGTATAACCCTACCGATTCGACTAAAAATGCAACATCCCGGAATCGGTAGGTTAATATATAAACTTATCTTCCGATTGAGTTCCAAAATTCAATATTTTCATGTCTCTTCATGTGATTCGCTTGCGAGTCATCGTTAAATGCATAAACATAGCAACATAACCATTCATAATCCATAAACATAACGTAACAACTAATATTCCGACACAAACTTTGAAAACGACATAATCCGACATAATCCAACATAAACAAAGTTATCCATAAAGTTAACGAAAAACATCGAGAGTTTACAACATCGAAAGTTTACTTGTTCCTTTTTGCTTGGATTTTGCGACCTTTACCACCTCTACGACTTGGACCAACATCATCATTGGTTTCATCAACTTGAGTTCTCGATGACACCCGAGTTCTTTTGTTCACCTTGGTTGTAGGTTTCTTTTGCAATTTTTCCCCGAACTGAGATGCATACTCCTCATTGTCAACGTTATCAATCAACTGTTGGTGCTTTTTTATCTTCTCAATTGAAACAGGCTCTCCGGATTTTATACAATCAGTGCACCATTTCGACAAACGCTTGAACCTCGCTCATCCGTTAAAACATATCATACCATCAAACGGTTATTACTCTATTTTGACCCATAATATTAAACTAAATTAACAAAACAATACGTACCAATCTATCAAAACCCGCAGGCTTCTCTTTGAGGATACTCTTGTACGAAGCTGGTTTTGCTTTAAGATCACGGATTACACGAATATGAGAAACATTGCGGGTACCAATCCATATAGTTGGGAGCATTTTCAAAACCTTGGTTTGGCTGCCCTTCCTTGGTTGATCAAGTAATGCGCCCTTCTATCCCAATGGAATTTACAGGATGGTGAACCCTTGTGGACCACCGTGATAGAATCTTTATCAGACTCGCAGTGCTCCAGATCCAAAGTGAAATTGCCATGGATTTCCTCCTTTGGTATACCTTGTACAAAACCATGTTGTCGCATCACCCTTGAGGCATTGTACATCACATATCCTGTGGGGTGCCACAACCGTCCAAAATAAAGTGCCAAATCGGACCGACTCGCGATATGTCCAGCAGCTCGGTCTTCCTTGTATGGATCAAAGTATACGTCTTGGGCATTAAGTGAGTCCAAAATCTCCCTCAAACGAATCACCCGTTGCTCCTTCGTCCTAGAATGGTCGTCATCGAAGACGTACTTTCTTCCTATAGGGTCACCTTTCTCCCACGCACGGGTTTTCATTGGCCAATCCCAAGATAGGGAAGTGGTCGTATATCCATGTCTATATTGTCATTTTTGCAAGTATTAGGAAATTGATTCTTCAATAGTATAAAAATAAAAAAAAATAACCAAGTATGTGGAGTTAATAAACAATACCTGTAGTAGACTCACGTTCCCGGCCACTTGGCTAATTCCAACCCTCGACGCCTTTCTCAACTCTTCCATCAACCACGCATGGCATGCCGTGCCCCAAGAGTACTCATGCACTTTATCGAGAGGATCCGTAAGTTGTAAAAGGTTGGCGTCGACCTTGCCACCGGTATTGGGGAAAATGACACATCCCAATACACATAGGAGATATGCGGTGGCCGCGTGGTTGACTTGCTCATCCGTTAAAGTTCCTTTCTCTTTCTTTATCCTTGGTGCCCTTGAACATATCCATCGAGTACCCATGTTGAACCTGTCTAGTTCTATACTTCATGCATCTTTTGAACTCGCTTGTTGATGTTTCTTTATCCCAACCCAAACACTTCTTAGTCAGATCATAAAGATTCCTCCATTCCAACTGATTAGTGAACTCATCCCTAACACCCTTGCCATGGACGGGGAGTTTAAGAATCTGCTCAACATCATCTGGGGTTATCGTCATCTCCCCAAACGGCATATGGAAGGTGTCGGTCTCATGATAAAGTCTCTTCACAAACGCCGATATAGCCACCCGGTCATGTTCCAACATTGAGTTCCCCGCAGCATCATCCAACCCTGAATTTGCAATAATGGTCTTGAACCTTTCACATTCACCCTCCAAAGGCCAATCTAGCATTTTTGTTGGTGCGGCGGTCTTTGAGTAAGCGAACCGCATCGTAATGATACTATTAAACACATGACAAGTTAAAAAATAAAATTAGAATTACTTAAAACTATTACGAAGAAAAACATAATAGGTTAATAAAATGGATACGATCATTACCTCGCTTTCATATATTTCTCTCCCGGATTCTTTGTATCCAAATAACAATTCTCCTCCATCCTCCCAGACCTCAAGGATTACACCGTCTGGAATATCCTTCACCTTCAGTTCATCGGGGACAAGGTGTTTCGCTTTCTTTCGAGGAGGTTTTTTCTTTTCGGCTTCTCCTTCTTCTTGAGCACCACTAGGTTGTCCTACTTCTGGTTGTGATGGTGGAGCACTTGGTTGAAAAACTTCTTGAATCGGTTGTGATTGAGAGGCACTTGGTTGAACACCTTCTTGGATTGGTTGTGATTGAGAGGCACTTGGTTGAACACCTTCTTCAACCGGTTCTGATTGAGTGGCACTAGGTTGAACAGCTTCTTGGCTTGCTTGTTGAGTTCCATCTTGAGCACTTGAAGCGGCGTTAGGGATCCTAACTCTCCTTGCACTAGCTGTCAGGTTCTGACGCCTATCCTTCCTTGCACTAGCCGAGACAATTGCATCTTGGATGTTTTTACCTCGCCTATCCCTAAACAACAAAAGAAAGTACAACAAGTTATTAATCTATATATGCGGTTGGTTGATTTAACCAATTGCCTCCGATTACTCTCAATCGTAAATATCAGTTCACCTAAAGCTACCGAATACGTATAATCGGAAACAAAAGAAAATTTTTGGTGTTCGAATATGTTTATCTACACACAATAATCGAAAGCTAAATTTCAACATAACCCTCCGAATACTAATAATCGAAAGTCATAAAAAGTCCACCCATCCGAATGCATCAAAATCGGAAGCCTCACAAAACTAATTTACCGAATATGCATCACTTTGAGTCCAGAAATTACTAAAGTGGTTCAGCCTAAACAACCGGAAGGAAATTACAAAATATAGCACCCGATTATTGGGTCTCTAATACTTGTTCTTCACTAGTATATTCGGAAGGAAAAAACAAAATTAGCTTCCGATTATGATCGATTATTGGGTCTCTAATACTTGTTCTTCACTAGTATATTCGGAAGTAAAAAACACAATTAGCTTCCGATTATGATCGATTTAGGCCTCAGTAACGAAAAACGTTCTATAATTGGTAAGCAACCTAAATATTTAACACCCGAATACGACAAATGTTCTCGTGAAATGAAGAATTCGGCCACAATCGGAAGTTTAAAACAATACCTAACCTACAGAATCTGGGTAATAACCGAAAACCCTAAAAAAAAAACATGGATTCGTCGAATTGAAGCAATATAAACCTAATTAATGGTTGAATCTTACCTAATCGGCGCCATTTCAAGTTGCCTGAGAGTTTGGCTATCAGTATCGCCTACATTAGGGACTTCATCTTCTCCGTGTTCTTCGGGTTCGTGAGTTAAAACCTCTTTATTACGGGCATGCAATCCAATATTCGGATCCTCACCGCGCACTACGTTTTTGGTTCGAGCTTTCTTACGTTCCTTTCTTTCATCTTTATAGAGAATAATCGATGATGATTCGATTCGACGATTAACGATATATAGCGCGAAGAGGGGGGGGAGTTTTCCTCTCGAATCGAAGGAAAGAGGAGAAGAGGAGTTGAAGCGGAAGTTTAAATGAAATGAAATGAATTTGAATTTAGGTCGACTTTGGTTTTATCTGTCAAACGGTTATTAATCGGTAGGTAATACCACCTAATTAGCTACCGATTGTTGAGTAGCCCAAAATCGGTAGAGGGGGTTAGTTAAAACCTCCGATTATTGGAAGCCCCAAATTGAACCTTTGCCAAATTCCATAGTTTCGAAGGTACGAGGCCGACCATAACCACTTGGCTTGAGCTGTGGATGTAGCCATAATCGGAAGATAAATATATTACCAAACCTTCCGATAATATGTTGCCCCAAAATGAGTTTTTTCTAAAATCCTCCATTGTAGGAAATTTGAAATCTACCTTAATCGGTAGGAATGTTTACTTTTACCATCCCGATTATGGGAATCCCTCAATCGTTAGCTTAGACATCTTTTTATTCGTTCGATTATATAGGAGCCCCAAATTTCACCATTGCAAAATTCAAAACATTTCTTATTTCTATACTTTAACAATCGGTAGTCTCGTGAGGTTTTTTTTCCTACCGATTGTTATAGAAGCAAGATACTCGCTTGGCACAAAATCGATATTAATCGGTAATATAATATCGTTGCTAAGCTTCCGATTGCTTTACAATAATCGGGCACAAAATAACTTCCGATTATGTAAGGGCATTAACGTATTCTCCGCGTTTTTGGACATCCCTTAACGGTGTATATGGGTTGGGAATAAAAAAGTCGCCCCTAATTCGTTTGGGGTCGCCCCTAAAAATGCCAGGTTTAAGAGTGCCTAGCTGAACTTTAGCGCATCTAAGAAAGTTGCATGAAAATAGTATTTGAAAAATCAAGCATTACACTACCCGTTCCGAAACTATAATTAGAGATTAAAGTTTATACTTCCAAGATTATTTGAAGAAGATGGAATCATAAGATTGTCTATGTCTTTTCTTTTTGGATCGGTAAAGTATTGACATTGGCAAGTTTCGAACTCGGATCACTGGTATCGTCACTCAGTGACTTTACCGCTGTACTACAATAACATTGGTAAGACTCCATCATTTAAACCATGCCAACATCATAAACACATTTATCTAATTTGTTCCTTTATACAGGTTATTAAACCCATAGTATGGAGGTTAATTTGGTTAGCAATTGCCGAGCGTGGTCAGTTCGTTATTTTTGATTTTGGATCCTCGAGGCTCAACAAGAAAATCATGATTTTTTTTTTTAAAATATATATATATATATATATATATATATATATTTTATCTATCATTCCTTGTCCTTTTGATATGATACTTGAAACGACACCAACACCATGTTTGTTTACTCGTGACTCATCTCAATCGTCTGGATCTGAATCGTCTGAATCTGACTGAAATCATCTAACTCATCTGGATCTGACTCAATATGTTTGTTTTGGATCTGACTCAACTGACTCAAAAATATGTCAGTGATTTAGTTACATGAGTCAGGAGTATCTTGTTACCACGGTCCGAGTCAGGGATTAGATCTGAGTCAGGTTGAGTCAGATGTGACCCAAAATAGAAAACAAACTGTCTGACTGCTGACTCGAGGCGAGTCATGATTGACCTAAACTCGGACATTGAGTCAGCCGCAAACAAACAAACAAGGGGCAGGTCTTTTTTGGTGCATGAATCTCGGATTCCGATTACAATTAAAAAACCTTGGCATGGCAGGAGGGGACCAAGGGGTGTTGATATTCCTTTTGGGCTTGGGCCGATAAAAAGTCTAGGTACATTGAGTCCAAGTTGGTTACAACTTTCAACTGACGTACGTGCTCCTCACTCTTACTCCGAAAATTTTCGGTTTCCTAATTTAATTAAGGAGTCAATATATAAAGTCTAGGCAATTTTGTTTTCTTGGTACCCAAGTTAAGGAGTCAATATATAAAGTCTAGGCAATTTTGTTTTCTTGGTACGGTACCCAAGTTAAGGAGTCAATATATAAAGTCTAGGCAATTTTGTTTTCTTGGTACCCAAGTTAAGGAGTCAATATATAAATCTCCGAACTGCTGTTCAATCTCTCACATTCAATTATATTCACAAAAGAAAAAAAACATGTCTGCTTAATTTTTTTTTCTCTGCTCTCTTTGGATCGATTAAACAACCATGTCTACCTCAATAGTTTTCTCCTCGTTGTCAGTTTTCTTAAACGTTTTTGATCAATTAGTTAACCATGTCCACCACAAAGATGAACAAGATGAAGAGTTCTGTTGGAGAAGGTTTGGAAGTCGAAGAAACTGCTGCTGATCTCCAATCTCAAACCATGACTGGAGAAGGGTCTTCTTCTTTCATTGGTATGAAAAAGAAGAAGAAGAAGGCGACTAAGGCGCCAGAGGAGGAGAATGGTGATGCAAAACAAAATCTGGACAAGGAAGGAGAAGGAATTGGTGGAGATTATGAATATGAATACTTCCTTGACCGTTTGTACAACCTTGTTCGGGAAAATAATGGTGAGCTTGCAGGCGGAGGCAATCGTAGGACAGTTCTGAGTGCACCACAAGTTTTCCGTGAAGGCACCAAAAGGACTGTCTTGGCTAATTTCATGGAACTCTGCAGAGCCATGCATAGGGAGCCGGAGCATGTTATGAGTTTCTTTCTTGTCGAGTTAGGAACAACTGGATCGTTGGATGGCGAACAGAGGCTGGGTATCAAAGGGAGGTTTCTTCAGAGGAATTTCGAAGTTATTCTGCGAAGATATGCTAATGAATATGTTAGATGCAACGCTTGCAGAACTTCTGATACTATTCTATCCAAGGAGGACAGACTGTTTTTTGTCGGATGCGAGCAGTGTGGTTCTGCTCGTTCTGTTGCTCCTATCAAAGCTGGGTTTGTGGCTCGTGTTGGTCGCCGCTGAGACCTAATCTGATGTTGGACCTTCATCCTTAATTTCGTTATTTTCATGTTTTAGTATTTTGTTTATTTAGAATTCGAGTTATTTTGATTATCTAGTTTAAGTCTATTTAAACAGGCGTGTGGGATTGTCGTAGAGGATCTTATTTTAATATTATTTTTGTTTAATAACACTTCATAATTTTCTTCTATTTGCATCTCCTTTCTTCCCTTCGTATCCCCCCGCAATCCCCTTATTGTGCTAGATTTTTTTGTCTGTTTGCGTGTGCGTTTTTAGTATGCAACTTTACGGCAATAAACACTTATTTTACTTTCGACCTAGAGGCCTTGTTTGGTAAAATTTATGATTATAGGTAATCATAAATTGATTTGATATAATCATTTTAGAAATAAATTTTTCCAAACATTTTTTTTTTCAGATAATTGATTATCTTAGAATGATGATTTCAAAAAGGATAGGAAAGAACAATGATCTAGGATATTTTTTTAGTCTTACGTTGTTTTTTTGTCTTTCTTGATAGTTTAAAGAAAATAAGAAGAAAAAAATTCAATTTGATTTCCTTAGAAAAAATAATTGATTATAATAAATTTTTAAAACAACTTTTTCCTGTTTATGGAAATAATGAATTTTTTCAATTATGATTAAAATAAGCAATTATTATAATGGTTACCAAACGCATATAGAATCCATCATAATGGATTATAAGCTGATAATTCATTAAAATAATGGTTACCAAACAGCCCCATAGTTGATGCTGCCAAAATCAGTCATAACGATTTGTTCTTATTGTGCTATTTGCTTGAGTCTACATTGCTTGAGGTTACATACGGTTTTTTGGTGTTATAATGAAATTGTGAAGAAGTAAAGAATTCAAATTTTCCAAAGGATCCTGTCCACGCCAAGGCATTGCATCATTACCCTTGAGGTTCGACCAAGCTCATCAAAAAGCTTCAAAAAATACTTCTGCTACTACTTATATGAGTACCTTAATGTTGGAATGGATTTTTTCCATGTTCTTCATGTATAGGAAATCCCGCACAAAAACATAAAATCTTCTTGTTTGTAAAGTGCCGCTCTGCTGCACAAAAACAAAAACATAAAATCTTCACTGGGATTGGATGTTTGGTTTCTTCATGTTGGAACTGCAACAATGAAATACTGAAAAATGATGATAAAATTAAATTTCTGAAAATGAAATAAAACACTCAAATATTTAATTGCACATTGAGGACAGAGTCACTTGATCATCAAGCTTTCCTTAACACGATAGTTCACCTCGCCTCAAAAATGAGTGATGCTTATACCCCTGGTGAAGTCGTATCCATGATAAAGCGCCCGTTACAAGTACTATAAGCACTATAGCACTTGCCCACTTACGAACTCAACATCAAGGACTAGGAGGAGAAATAAACGCACAAGCGCACAACAAAGTGACAAGAGGGGAAAATAGCTATGGATAATAGCTTTCCTGTACATTTGAAATGAAGAAATTAATTTTCTTTTATAGGCGGTGAAAATGAATTTGACATAATTGTATTTCATAACTTCCCTCGTTGAATATAAAAACATTTAAGGAATTAAAACCTCGTTTTAATTTTAACAAAAACAGTAGGACTTAAAATCTTGTTTTAGTTATTCCGTTTAGGAATTAAAACTTCTTTAAATAATCCCTTTAGAAATTTAAAACTTGTTTTGCTTTTAATCCGTTTAGGAATTAAAACTTGTTTTAATTTTAATCTTGGTTCACTTATGCATGTGCATACATGCATTAGGCATGACAAGTGTTTCATGCCCACCCATATCATAAAAAATGAGTAAGCATCCTTAGACCTTTAGGTCATTAGATCAATTCTAACCAAGACCAAAAAATTAAAACATATTAAAAAGACTCATTTTCTCCAACAATCCCCCACATGAATGAAATACCGATACAAAAAATCAGAAAACAGAAAGCGAGAAATACCACTTAGGCAAGAGGTGTCCATGCACTACGGGAAAAACATTAATCTACAACTCCAAAAATCAGTTGTCGTACATGTACGACAACGCTTTTCCATAGGTTGCATAAGGGGGGGGGTTGTAGAAAGTCATCAAATCTATACAACTCTTCAGAAGAGTCGTAAACATAGTTGTCGTTTAGTTTTGTACGATGCTTTTGTCAGTTGTCAAAGTCTTTCGAAATTTGCTCTTAGTGCCTAACACAACTCTTACTTGGGTTGTGAAAATAACTCCTACACAACACTTGTTTGGGTTGTAGAATATTCGTCGACCACTATGGTTAGAGTTGTATGTCACTTCTTTGACAACTATGGGAAAAGTTGTATGTCATTTCCATGACAACATTTGTTTGAGTTGTAGGTCATTCCGTTGACAACTTTTCATAACACTTGTGGTTATTTTTCATTTGTGAAAAAAAAATGAAATTTGTTACAGCATTCAAAATATACCATTCAAACTATACCAACATTCATTCAAATGTAAACCATCAAACACTACAACCATTCTTACATGTGAAACTACAATATAAGTTAACGAGTTTGCATTAAGATTCGATGAAGGAGGTGGAGGTGCAGGTGCAATTGTTGGACTTAAACCAAGAAGACGATCAAGCGCAAAGGTAGGTTGTGGACTGATGGAGTTTGATATTGTCAGTTGTGAAGTGGCCTGACCTACAACTCAACCTTCATGTAGAGCAACAGCTCAACCCTCATGTCAAGCTCAAATTAGTTAACACACAATTCATCTCGAAACTTTCATCCACTGCTATGACCCCAACTGATTGTAAGCCTCTTCTTTCTCCCTATACAACACTCATTGTTCTGCCCATCTAAATCTGGTCACAATATCAACTCCTCTTTAGCTTCTTACTGTCTATCCTGCACCAATAACAACAACTCATATAAATTAGCTAATTCACTGAAGTCCAGCCAATGTTATCCATCTCAACTTCTCAGCTTCCCACTCGAACCCCATTCCCCGCAAAATCTCTTAACTCCTCCTTTCACAGCCATGACCAACACCATTTCAGACCAAACCCATTCTTCATACAGACTGAGATAGTTGACAGAAGGAAGCTAAAAGAAATTGAAAATGATCTTTACAATACACAAATTAGGAAGAAAAAGACACATGTCTTATAGAGATTCGAACCCATAAAATGCCCATGCAATCATCATCTGCATCCATCTCAACAACTACATATAATATATAAAACTAGCTAGACAGCCCCATGAATATTTTCTTACCTTTGCTTATTCCAAATACCCCCGCACGCAACGGTTAAAAGGTATAATATTTGCGAAGGAGCTTCTCCAGCTTTCTTCGCGACCTCAGCAGCTAAAGGAAAATGGTCATTCCCTTGGAAACTTGACCCTTTCTGGGCAAGTGCTGCCTGTTTATGATTACAAATTTCAGCAACCCCTTACAAAACCCAAACCAATCACACACTTTCATAAATATAAAAACACAAGGGTGAAATAAGCCCCATCTTCCATGATACCTGGCCCAAGATGACCTAGAAGACATGAACTGCCTCATTTTCAAAGGGTTCCTCTACCACCATGCCCTTGGAGACTACCAAGATAAAATTTTTGGTTTTTATTCTGCAAACCACCATATTACTCTACATAAGTATAACAAGACAAATACAACATAACTCAGAAAGCTCTCACCATTCACCACCCACATCAGCATCCACCACCACCACCTTCATCACCCCTACCACCAGCATCAACCACCTCTACCCCACAATCCACCACCACCACACTAATACAATATCACTAAAACCCATATCCTATCATACATACTGTAATCAAGATAATCGAAAATCATTATTACTTACAAAAATTCGATGATTTTAAGTCCTCCTCTTTGTGTTGGTTTCTTGGACATCTTGATAATTTGATTTTATGTCAACAAAATATATGAAACACCTATCAATAAATTTTTATAGCTTCTGAAATAAATGCAAGAACATACAAATGGAGGGTAGTTGAAGCAGAAATAACATGTTTTTACCTCCATTCCGGAGAAAAATTGACGGTACAACTCAGAATTATCCTATAAAAACACAATGTACACTGAAATTAGTGCAAAATCTTTGCAATGTTCGAATCAACGAACAAACAAGGAACCAAAATGCAAATCAAAAACACAAAACCATACTAACATTATTCAATTTACCTGAAAAATAATTTGACTGTCTACTGAGTTCCACTTCCCGCAGTAAGTATCAGAAAACATCCATCGATCTTTACCCGTAACAGCATCATCCATCTTCTTCTCTGTATGGGAAATTGCTTCACATGTAAGTTGTTTTAAAGTCTCCGCCATCTTCAAAAAATCAAATAAAATCATTAAAAATTCAATATCAACAAACAAACAAACCCTAGAAAAACAAAAAATGAAAAAAAATCAAGGATTTTGATGATTTCGAAGTACTTACTGATTAGATTAGCTACAAACTTCGAAGAAATTGATTGATTGAGAGGAAGGAGGATTGAATAATCTTGGATTGAACAGAAAATATTAGGGAAAATTTCTGAGAGAAGAAGAAAATTAGGGGTTTTTCGTTTTGGGGGGAGATGAGATAATGAAGAGGACGAGGGAAAATTCTTTATTTTTTGTAATCAATTCCACCTACAATCGACTGTTACGGATGAGAGAAAGGGGGAAGAGAAAGGGGGAGTTAACGAGAGAGATTGAGAAGATGACGAAGAAGAGGGATCGAGAGAAGAATGGGTGAATGAAAATAATGGACGGACCGGATTTCGTTTGATCCACTCATACATTGAGAAAAGAATCGAGCGGTTGAGATTGTATTTTCAATGCTCATACGGATTGCAGCATGTGTGTTTTTTCTTTGTGCTAATACTGAACTCGTGTTTTCGGCTTAATTATCAACTTTCGACATGAAAAAAATCCAGAAAAAATATTAATAAATTTAGGACATTGTTATCGACATTTTGATATAAAAATCCAAAAATGTATAAGAATGAATCGAGAAATGAAAAATGAATTTGATAATTGGCGTGTTTCTTTGTGCTTTCTCTTTGTGTTTTTGTGCTTTCTCTTTCTGCTTCCGGTTTGAATTTCGACTAGTTGCATAGGTCATGAAGTAATTTTTAGAAGTCATACAGGCATGAAGTATCTTTAGTTCACACCGGTAAACTCAGGTTATAAGATTACTAGAGATGGACCACAAAATTCAGGATGGTTCTAACTTCAAACTTAGATGGATACATCATTTACATCGATAAATATGAAGCTCAGTGTTGATTCGAAATGACGAGTCTCTTCATCATCAGACATCAATGGCGTCTGTTGGATTTGAATATTCTGGATATGTTTATGACTGTTGAAACAGTTACGTACCACATACAAATTATGTACCAACATAACAACATACAAATTATGAACTTAGAAGCTTCAGGAGAGTTCTGACTTCAAACTTAGCATGATACATCATCGAAATCGATAAATATGAATCTCAAGCCAAGGATTCGAACTTCAAATGTGGTATAACGACATACAAAATGTGAACCAAGAAGCTTCGGGAGGGTTCCGATTTCAAACTTAGCAGATACATCATTGAAATCGATAAATATGAAGCTCGTGTTGATTCGAACTTCAAATATGGTATAATGGCATACAAACTCTGAACCAAGAAGCTCCGAGAGGGTTCTGACTTCAAACTTAGCAGGATACATCATTGAAATCCATATATATGAAGCTTAATGCCGATTCGAACTTCAAATGTGGTATAACACCATACAAACTCGAACCAAGAAGCTCGGGAGGGTTCGACTTTAAACTTAGCAGGATACCTTATTGAAATCGATAAATATGAAGCTTAGTGCCGATTCGAACTCCAAATGTGGTATAACCCCATACACACTATGAACCAAGAAGCTCTGAGAGGGTTCAGACTTCAAACTTGGTAAGAACGATGAATTCATCCATTTACAAAAGATTCCTTGGAATATTCTAATAAACCTTAAACAAACCCTATTCTCGGCATATTGTATGCATACCATGGCTCCGAGATCGAAAATTGGCCTAAGTGGACTAATATAAGTCGAAACTTGATAAGAATGATGAATCCATCTATTTAGAGGTAAGATTCCTTCTAATATTCTACGAAACCTTAAACAAACCTATTCTCGGCATATTTTATGCATACCCTGGCTCCGAGATCGAAACCTGGCCGTGAAAGGACTACTCTAAGTCGGAAACTTCGTAAGCACGATGAATACATTCATTTACATGTAAGATTCCTTCAGTATATTCCTTGAAACCTTAAACAAACCATATTCTGGCATAAAGTACGCATACCATGGCTCCGAGATCGAAACCTGGCCATGAGTGGACTACTATAAGTCTGGATAAATCATCGAAATCGATAGATGTGAAGCTCAAGTGGATTTGAACTTCAAATGTGGTATAATGGCATACAAACTATGAACCAAGAAGCTCCTGGAGGGTTCTAACTTCAAACTTAGCATGATACATCATCGAAATCGATAAATATACGGGAGGGTTCGGACTTCAAACTTAGCATGATACATCATCGAAATCGATAAATATGAAGCTCAATGTCGATTCGAACTTCAAAAGTGGTATAACGGCATAAAAAATATGAACCAAGAAGCTCCGGGAGGGTTCAGACTTCAAATTTAGCATGATACATCATCGAAATAGATAAATATGAAGCTCAATGTCGATTCGAACTTCAAAAGTGGTATAACCGCATAAATGAATATGAACTAAGAAGCTCTGAGAGGGTTAAGACTTCAAACTTAGAAGGATAGATCATTGAAATCGATAAATGCGAAGCTTCTTGGTTCTGAGATCGAAACCTGTCCGGGAGTGGACTACTATAAGTCGGAAACTTGGTAAGAACGATGAATCCGTCCATTTACAGGTAAGATTGCTTCGAAATATTCCCTGAAACCTTAAACAAACCCTATTCTGGCATAGTGTACACATACCTTGGGTCCGAGATCAAAACTTGTCCGGGAGTGGACTACTATAAGTCTGAAACTTGGTAAAAACGATGAATCCATCCATTTACTGGTAAGATTCCTTCATAATATCCCCCGAAACCTTAAACAAACCCTATTCGGCATAATGTACGCATACCTTGGGTATGAGATCGAAAGATGGCCTGAAATAGACTACTATAAGTTGGAAACTTGGTAAGAACGATGAATCCATCCATTTACAGGTAAGATTGCTTCGAAATATTCCCCGAAACCTTAAACAAACCCTATTATGACATATTGTATGCATACTCTGGCTCCGAGATCGAAACCTGGTCGTGAGTGGACTACTATAAGAAGAAAAATTGGTAAGAACAATAAATCCATCCATTTACAGTAAGATTCCTTTAGAATATTCCCAAACCTTAAACAAACCATATTCCGGCCCATTGACGCATACCGTGGCTCCGAGATCGAAACCTGACAGGGAGTGGACTACAATAAGTCTGAAACTTGGTAAAAACAATGAATCCATCCATTTACAGGTAAGATTCCTTCATAATATCCCCGAAACCTTAAACAGACCCTATTCTGGCATAATGTACGCATACCTTGGGTCCGAGATCGAAACCTGCGGGAGTGGACTACAATAGGTCTAAAACTTGGTAAGAACGATGAATCCATCCATTTACTAGTAAGATTGCTTCAAATATTCCCCTAAACCTTAAACTTGCAAGAATGAATATTATGAAGACCGTGAAAATGACCATACTACCTTATCTAAATAAGTAAATTAAGTAAATGTTACAGCATCGTGAAAATGACCATATTACCCTTATTGGAAAAAGTGCAATAAATATTATGGAGACAAGTGAAAATGACCATACTACCCTTATCTAAATAAGTAAAGTAATTCTACCGATTGTGAAAATGACCATATTACCCTTATTGGAAAAGTGCAATAAATATCATGGAAACTGTGATAATGACCATAGTACACTTACCGGAAATAACTAAATTAATTCTTACAGACTGTGAAAATGACCATATTACCCTTATTGGAAAAGTGCAATAAATATCATGGAAACTGTGATAATGACCAAACTACCCTTATCTAAATAAGTAAAGTAATTCTACAGACCAAAATGACAATATTACCCTTTATTGGAAAAAAAGTGGAATAAATATTATGGAGACAATAAAAATGACCATACTACCCTTATCTAAATAAGTAAAGTAAATGTTACCGATTGTGAAATGACCATATTACCCTTATTGGAAAAAGTGCAATAAATATTATGGAGACCGTGAAAATGACCATACTACCCTTATCTAAATAAGTATAGTAAAGTTACAGATCGTGAAATGACCATATTACCCTTATTGGAAAAAAGTTGAATAAATATTATGGAGACTCGTGAAAATGACCATAGTACCCTTATCTAAAATAAGTAAAGTAATTCTTACAGACCGTGAAATTGACCATATTATCCTTATTGGAAAAAAGTGCAATATATATTATGGAGACTGTGAAAATGACCATACTACCCTTATATCGAAACAAGTAAAGTAATTCTTACAGATCGTGAAATTGACCATATTACCCTTATTGGAAAAAGTGCCATAAATATTATGGAGATTGTGAAAATGACCATACTACCCTTATCGAAATAAGTAAAGTAATTGTTATAGATTTTGAAAATGACCATATTACCCTTTTTGGAAAAGTGCAATAAATATTATGGGGACCGTGAAAATGACCAGACTACCCTTATCGAAAATCAAGAAATTAAATATTACATTTGTAAAATGACCATATTACCCTTATTAGAAATAAGTGCAATAAATATTATGGAGAATATGAAAATGACCAAACTATCCTTATTGAAAATAAATAAAGTAAATGTTAATATTCTTCTAAGTTTGGTTTGTTTTGTTATATTGTCACTCTAGAATGTAGATTTAAATCACTCTATATATTACATTCTATACTTTGGTTTGCTATGCTATGTTGTTTAACCGTGTCTATATTTAACAATGCCTTGTATGTTTCAGGCAAAGTGGCGCATTTGTTGGTCTTTTTTTGAGGCTCGGTTTGAAATTTTCTTATATATAAAAGTAGATGTAAAATATAATCATATATTTAAATGTGAAAGGATGGTTGAATACCTCACTCCTCATTTTTTATTTCAATTTTTTTTTACAACTCTTATAAGGGTTGTGATAGTAATAATAAAAAAATAGGACAAAACTACCAATATTGAGAGGAAGGAAGGATGGTTCATGGCTTGTGCTAACACCTAGTTGGCTTGTGTTCGAATCTCTCAAACACCATTATTCCAAATGATATTTTTTTATCTTCAACAACCCTTATAAGTGTTGTCGTAAAGTTATTCACTACCTTAACGAGATGAGTTGTTAAAGTCTAAAGGTGGTCACTACTCTTTTCACAAAAACGTTGTGATTTTGATTCTCGTCACGACTCTTTGGTCCTAAGAGTTGGATGTTTTTATACTTTGACAACTTTTGTTTGACAAAAGTTGTCAAACATACCACCTTTCACAACCTTAAATATACGAGTTGTGAAGTTACAGTTGTAGATTACTGTTTTTCCCGTAGTGATGAGGTCTTGAACCTTTGCTTATTGAGAAATTACCGGGACTACTTGATGGACAGTGAACGCGATGTCTTGAACATCCATCGTTTGGTGTAATCCGCGATAATAACCACGAGTGATATCTCTCTAGGTCCGTCAAGTTCGTGTAGTTGTGTCCTTTTTGCCCCGAAAATCCCGTTTCTCGAATGCTCTAGAGAATCGCTCTATTCTCATAGGAAGCGACCCACTTCCATATTCGAAAGGTGAGTTCCATCAAGAGTGTTTAATGCTACACCCCACTTCAATCTTAAATTGAAACTATAGAACTCATTAAGACTTAGTTAAAAGTCATCCTTCACATGCAAATACACTATCACGTCTACACCATAGGAAGGGACAGAGAATGAAATTCTGCGATAAAGGTTTACCTTGACCCGCCACAATTAGTTGTCTCATTCAAAACCTTGATCTTGGGATCTCCAAATCGACCAAGGTTGAGTATCCTTCATGGCAAGTTTATTTAATGAGCCTAAGCCCCATCCCCTCGATGCATTATTAACTATCTCCTTGGACAAACCTTTCGTCAAAGGGTCCGCGATATTCTCCTTAGACTTTACCCAATCAATTGAAATATCGCCTTTTGAGATTAGTTTTTTCAGGGTATTATGTCTTCTTTTAATATGTATAGACTTCCCATTATAATAGCTATTTTTAGCCTTAGCTATAGCAGCTTTATTATCACAATGTATAGATATAGTCGGCACATGCCTATGCCAGAGAGGAATGTCTTCTAAAAGCATCTTAGCCAAGCGACTTCCTCTCCTGCTTTATCTAACGCAATAAACTCAGATTCCATAATGGATCGAGCTATGCAGGTCTGTTTGGAACTCTTCCAAGAAACAACCCCACCTGCTAAAGTTAAAACATATCCACTCGTAGACTTAGTCTCATCTGAGTCTGATATCCAGTTTGCATCACAAAATCCCTCAAGGACGGCAGGTACCCTTCATAATTTAAACAAAAGGTCAAAGTGTATTTCAAATACCTCAACACTCTAAAAGTGCATCCCAAGTTCACCGCCCGGGATTACAAGTATACCTACTTAACCTACTCACAACATAAGAAATGTCCGGCCTAGTACACCATCAAATACATCGACTTCCTATAACTCGTGAGTATTCAAGTTGTGACACTCCATTACCCTTATTCTTTTTGAGTCTACAACAAGGATCATATGGAGTATGAGCGGGTTTACAATCAAAATGATTGAATTTTCTAAGCACATATTCAACATAATGAGATTAACTAAGACTATAACCGCTTAATTTCTTCTAATTTTCATCCCTAAGATTACATCTCAGGGGCCTAAGTCTTTCATGTCAAAGTTCTTATTTAGCATGCTCTTAGTGGAATTAATTACATCCATGTTTGTACCAAGTATAAACATATCATCAACATACAAGCATACAATCACACATGCATCATTCACAAGTTTAGTGTAGACACACTTTTCAGATTCATTAATTTTAAAACCACTAGAAAACATTACATGATCAAATTTTTCATGCCATTGTTTAGGTGCTTGTTTCAATCCATATACAGATTTTTTCAGTTTACAAACCTTGTTTTCACAACCTTTCACTACAAAGCCCTCAGGTTGTTCCATGTAAATTTATTCATCTAATTCACCATTTAGAAAAAGTCTGTCTTTACATCCATTTGATGTATCTCTTGGTTATGAACCGCAGCTATTACAATTAACATCCTAATGGAAGTAATTCTCGTGAATCAGGTGAGTAAGTATCAAATAAATCTACACCTTCTTGTTGTTTATAGCCTTTAGATACTAACCTAGCCTTGTATTTTTGAACAGTTCCATCTATGTTACGTTTCCTCCACGAAGATCCATCTACATCTTATGGCCTTACACCCTGGAGGTAAATCTACCACCTCCCACGTATCATTTTATTTGATGGATTCCATCTTACTAACAAATGACTCTTTCCACCATGGAGCTTCAGAAGAAGTCATGGCTTCTCTATAAGTTTGAGGATCAGACTCTTTTAGTGTTACGAAGTCAGGTCCAAAGGAGGTTTTGGTATTAGCCCTTTTACTTCTCCTAGGCTCAATTTCTACTTCGTTTTCCTCTAAAGGTAAAGTCTGACTGGTTGAAGGGACATCTAGGGGATCAAGACCTCTCTTACGAGAGTCAGATTTCAAAGGAAAAAAATTTTCAAAGAACATAATAGTATTCACACCAATTTCAGAAATTTCAGAACTCACAACCATAAATCTATATGCAGGAGTATGCTCAGGATACCCTATGAAGACACAGTCAACAGTTTTGGGTCCTATCTTGGATGCTTTAGGTTTAGGCATCTGAACCTTAGCCAAACACCCCCACACTTTGAAGTATGCAAAAGAAGGTTGTCTACCTCTCCGCAATTCATATGGAGTTTTATCTGATCCTTTAAAGGTACTCTTTTCAGGATATAACATGCTGAGAGGACAGCTTCCCCTCACAAGTTAGAAGGTAATCCTGAACTAATTAACATAGCTTTCATCATCTCCTTAAGGGTACGGTTCTTACGTTCAGCTACGCCATTAGACTGAGGTAAATAAGGAGGGGTAACCTCGTGTATTATGCCATGTTCTACACAAAAATTTCCTATCGAAACTTTGTACTCACCACCACGGCCAGACCTTACTATTTTAGTGGTAGCATTTAATTGGTTTTCAACTTCTAGTTTATACATCTTAAAGGCTTCTAAGGCATCATCCTTACCTCTAAGCAAATATATATGAGAATACCTCAGACAACAGATATATAAAAGCAACAAACCATTTCTTACCACCTCTAGTTTGAAACGATTTCATGTCAATTAGGTCTGAGTGAATTAATTCTAAGGGTTTAGAATTTCTATGAACATTTTTGCTAAAAGGTTTTCTAGCATACTTCAATTCTATGCATATTTCACATTTGTGTTCTTTTTCCAAACTAAATTTGGGTATGCAGCCTACGGTAGTAATTTTATGCATTGACTTATAAGTTTACGGTTCTAAGTCTACCATGCGACACATTCAATGACACACAAAGCACAATAATTAAATATGTTCACTTTATCGGATTTTCCGTTAAGCTTGTAAAGACCCTAAGTCTTATAAATTTTGCCTAGAATTACTGCCCTTAGTTACAACTAGTTTTCCAGATCTAATTACTATCTTAATTAAATCTTTTACCATCTACAACAGAATAAGATACAAGATTCTTGCATAGGTCTGGAACATGAAGAACTTCATTCTACGTGAGAGTCTTTTACTGATATGAGCTTCTGATCGACCTTTCCCTTTCATGCAACCTCTATTGAAGATAAGCTACCCATATAGAGTTTCTCGACATCCCCTATCCTCTAATAGGAGGTGAACAGGTCTCTGTTTCTAAATACATGCTAGGTGGCTCCCAAGTCTACCCGCTGGTCTCTCATATTGTTTATTAAAATAACTTCCGACACCATTGCAGAAAACTCGTCCTAGTTTGTTTCAACTAAATTAGCATCAACTTTAAGGTTTTTATGTTCTTTGGAATTTAAAGCCACAATTTTACAAACATAAAAATCATCCTTAATTAAAGTATTGGTATATTCAGGTTTAGGAAAAATACCATACCTTTCTTGTGAGGACCTGACTCAGAGTTGAGTTTGATATTCTCATCTTTGTCAGTTTTTTTCGAAAAATTGTTCACCCACATGCGCCTTGTTAGCCATGTCACTTGCAGACAACACATCTTTGGCCTCGGTCCAAAAAAATAATCTTCCACTTGAATCATAGATCTTACTCGATTCAACCATACTGACCTCACCAGTTTCATGTTACAATCTCCATTTGTACTTTGACTAGGAAGATGGTAATTTATCCATCACGTAAACGCTTGAAACTCTGACTAGCAACCCACAAATCATAAGTAGTAAAGTTCTTCTTGCATTGTATGGTTACAATGCATCCTCTAAACAATTCAATATATGATTTATAGCCATATAATTCATCCTAATCGAAACATCCAATTGTTTCCCGTACAAATTCATCTAGATTATGTTAACCCGAAATATATCTTAAAGTCCTTCCCTCTAAATTTTTCAGGTCTTTAAACATCATTTTTAATTGTTACGTAAAAGTCTATCGTGTTAAGATTGTTGCAAATCGCAACAATGAAATACGAAAAATGATGTTAAAATTAAATTTCAAAATGAAATAAAACACTCAAATATTTAATTGCACATTGAGGACAAGAGTCACTTGATCATCAAGTCAGTCCTTAACACGATAGTTCACCGCACGCCTCAAAAATGAGTGATGCTTATACCATGTGGTGAAGTTGTATCCAGGATAAAATCGCCTGCTACAAGTACTATAAGCACTATAGCACTTGCCCACTTACGAACTCAACATCAAGGATTAGAGGAGAAATAAACGCACAAGCGCACAACAAAGTGACAAGAGGGGAAAATAGCTACGGATAATAGCTTTCTCTGTACACATTGAAATGAAGAAATTATTTTTTTCTTTTATAGGCAAGTGAAAATGAATTTGACATAAATTGTATTTGATAACTTCCCTCATTGAATATAAAAATATTTAAGGAATTAAAACCTTGTTTTAATTTTAACAAAAACAGAGGACTTAAAATCTTGTTTTAGTTATTCCGTTTAGGAATTAAAACTTCTTTAAATAATCCCTTTAGAAATTTAAAACTTGTTTTGCTTTTTAATCCGTTTAGGAATTAAAACTTGTTTTAATTTTATTCTTGGTTTACTTATGCATGTGCATACATGCATTAGGCATGACAAGTGTTTCATGCCCACCCATATTTATATTTCATTCACTCATAGAAAATGAGTAAGCATCCTTAGACCTTTTGGTCATTAGATCAATTCTAACCAAGACCAAAAAATTAAAACATATTAAAAAGACTCATTTTCTCCAACAATCCCCCACATGAATGAAATACCGATACAAAAATCAGAAAACGGAAAGCGAGAAATACCACTTAGGAAAGAGGTGTCCATGAGGTCTTGAACCTTTGCTTAGTGAGAAATTTCCTGGACTACTTGATGGACGTCAACGCGATGTCTTGAACAACCATCGTTTGGTGTAATCCGCGATAATAACCACGAGTGATATCTCTCTAGGTGTCTTGTCAAGTTCGTGTCGTTGTGTCCTTTGATGGTAATAGTATGTGTACTTGTACATCCGGATAGGGAGAAAAAGTTCGCAATATACCATCATATCCTCCACGAAAGAAGGAATCCACCAACCGACGCATCCGAGTTAATAATGAAGCTACAAACATAAGCATGGAACCTCTAGCCTCGCAAAATTGGGAAACTAGTTTGTGTTACATCATGTATATGGTTAGTTTCAATGTCGTATGAAACTTTAAAGTATGTTCTCTATTTACTGTATAGAATCAAAATTATGCCCAATGTCATAATATATCATACCGATACAAAAACATAGTGAAATATAGCTTCCAAGACGCAACCAATAGTAACCTAAATCACGATATATGTTCACAAAGGACCTTCTTGTAAGGACATATGCCTGCGTTAAGAAGCTAGATTGACTTGCTTTTACAAGTACGTGCCCTTCCCAGTAAATTTTATAGACATTAGTAAGTCTACGTTAGTGTCTCAAAAAATTGATAGCCGAAGAGATACAACCATTAATCGCCTATTTCTGCGCAAAAGGGTGAAGCTACACCGCCACGACATTGGCTAAATTCCGATTTACTACCTAAATGCATTTAATTTTTGAGAATTTGGAAAAATCTATTACTATTGGCTATCCCTTTTAGACTACTTGGCATACCTGATTAGAGATTTCAGATACACGATCTTTTACTTGTTGAAAGATTTGAGAGGAATTGTATGACTCCACTAATATTTGGATTGCTTCTCGTAGTTGATATTTTGTTTCCCGCAAAACCTTGTTCACCTCCTCATCTTCAATAAAACTTAATTTATAAAAGTCTTTGTTGATGATTCTCGTGTGTGATCGATGGGTTTCTCATAGTTGGGCAAGGGAATCCATTCAACGTGAAAAACAACAAACAAATGCAAACATCCAACATCTAGTCATAAACATTCATAGGAAGAAGAACGAGTTACTAAAACCACAAGCACAAGAATTTAAGAGGCTTTCGTGTAGATGAAACCCGGAAAATGGGTAAGTTACCTCATATGTTTGGACGAGACCAAAATAAACTGCTTCTACCAGGAAAGTAGACAAAGATTATGAAATAGAGCAAAGACTTCACCGCTTGGTTGGTGAATGAAAGCAATAATTGTCATTCCACATTGTTGCGCAAGCTTAAGGATTCTCACCATGACATGATATGATGCTGCACCATCGAGACCACTTGTTGGTTCATCTAGAAAGAGTAGCTTTGGACGTGTTAAAATCTCTATACAAATGCTTACTCTTCGCTTTTCTCTTCCGCTAAGTCCTTTACCGCTCCATCCTCCTATTCTTGTGTTCATTGCTTCCCGTAATCCCATTTCCCTTATTGTTGTCTCAGCCCTCTCCTTCTTCGTTCTTGTCATGGATTTAGGAAGTTGGAGCATCGCGAGAATAGTAAAACGATTCTTTCACCGTTAACGTTATTGTCAATGTATCATCTCGAGTAACGTAATCTGTAAATATCAAATAAAAAGAGTTATGATGGAAGTAATCGAGTTGTGATAACAAATTATCAAACTATACTTTGAGAAATTAAGAAATATAGGCCTATTTGAAACCCTGTTTACAAATATAAACCCATTGTTTCCACTCTTCAATCCATATTCTTTAAGTCCCATTATATTTATACTTATTACCCTTTACCCATTGTCACGTTGACCTTCTTCATCATTTTAAGGTTCGTTCATCTCGAACATGATCGTTTGACCATTTTCAAAGCTTCGTTACATTATTTCCCAAAAGGGTTCATCGTTTGCAAGTTAAGGGTTTAGGGTACATGTTTTTTAATTCGGGGTTCATCATTCCCAAGTTCGAGATTCGGGGTTCCCAAGTTTTGTGGTTTAGTTGGTGCGAAATCGACCTTGCACAAAAGAGATGTGGTTCGGGGGGTAAACAAAACTTTTAATGGGTGATATAACTCGCCACTTAACTCGGATGAAATCCGTTTTTTCCAAAAAAAAAAAAAAAAAAAGTAGGACCAAGTCAAAACATACATATATTCTAAAGGTTAAAAAAAACTCGGTCTATATTCGAAAATGCAAAAAAGCATATATCTCCAAATTTTCGTAGTCAAAACTATATCTTGGATACCTTTCATTACTTAACCACATCGGTTCAACCGAGGCATCTTTACTATTTAGTATTGGATTCTCTGGTGATTAACATTACGAGACTATGGGAAAATTAGTAGTCACAAATTATTATTTGGTAATGCTCATGGAAAGTTTGATAGCACCACCAATTTTATGGACTCGCTTAAACACTTGCTTTATCTCTCGACACTACTAGCAAAAATAGCAGAACTTTTTATACCGCTTTGGTTCATCCGGGAAGGCTAGATGTGACTTTATCTTCAAGCATACAAGCCCCAATGCGAAAATACAACAATTGGCATTCATCACCATTTATGCAATTATAATAGAGTGCATCATCCGACTAACCATGTTCTCAACTGATCATCGACTCATACCACCAATATCTCTTGCAATACAAACTATCTCATGACCGATACTCGAGAGACCAGACATGGAGTCCAAATTTTAATCTGTACCTGCAGAACTTGAAACTTTAGATTATTTCACCGCTCTTCTTCACGTAGATTTTGGCAGAAATATTGTTGGGACTATAGGATATCCAGGACACAATGGAGAATCGGGAGAAAACAGGAGGAGGCCGATCTAGCCTTTGAATGCGCCGAGGAATTGCAAAGACACCAATATTGAAATCAAAGCTGAAACCTATGAAATCCTAGATCGATTCAACATGCTATACCACAAGGATGTTTATGGAAGATATCATCTAAACTATCACACAATCCTCAATCTTCAACCTTATGAGGATATTAATATACCTAAGAAGATTATCTCTTTTATCTTAGTAGGACTTACTCTTATTCATAGGCTTCACAATTTAAACTCTCTTCATTTAGCTATGTATTGTAAGAACTCATCTGTAAGGAAAGGTGGAGATCTTTTTGCCACCAACCCTGGTTTGTACTCTCTTAGACCCTTTTGCCTAAGTTTTTCTATAAAAAAAGTGTTCGTTTCATTTCGTATGTGGAAATATTTTTGTCTTTCTACTATGTAAGGTACATGTATTAAGTCCATAACAAAGGAAGCAGTATTTTACTAGGTTAATCAATGATTACGATGACCTCTGGATTGTATAGGGTGGAAGTTCACGTAATTGGAGAGTCTGCATCACTCTATCTAGTTGGTAAGACGAGTGGTACGTATCGTGGCATGCATTAATGCATTTACATCCATGACAACTTCTTTAACGTTTACTTTTTCCTTTTCATCATTTGATAAAATATCTATAGTACGTTTTGTTGAAGAATATCACTCCATTTCATGGGTGGAAAACATTTTTGGTGTCTCTTGGTCTCTACCAGAAGTCGCTCGACTAGTATGCAAAGATATGCAAGAAAACCGGAAATGATTTGTGGCGCCCAACTCTAGTGCACCCAACCTTAATTAGGTGGCACACACACATGGCAGCTTAGATTGGATATGGTATTCTCCCACTAGTATCAAATCTAGAGAATATATAGCCGAAAACTGAAACGAAATGGTGCGATTCCCTCTTTTCTAACCCCTTGATCATCTTGGATCTGTGTTAAACCATAATTAATTCCACCTTTTTTTTTTTTTTTTTTTTTTTTTTTTGTACGATCATTCGAGTAAGGTATCAGAACATCTACTCAGAGGATAAGTTTTAATCATTGGAAACTTATAAACAACATTAGAATAATATTACTAACTTAAAAGACCAATGTCTGTAGTAGCTAGACACCACTTGATAAGGTTCAGTGCATTATTCTCACGCAGAAGAAGAGCTAAATATCAAATTTTGTCGTGTTTGGAACAAGGATTCCCACAATATAGAAACCTCAATCCAAGCAAAGTATTGGAATATTATGGACCGTGTGCACAAGAGATCAAGGTGATCGTACTTGAAGCGAAGACCAAGTAACGGTGCAATCCTTGCAGTCAAACGAAGACCAAGCCAGCTGCAAAATCTAGAGAATATTATGCAATTAGTTTTCAAGACATGCATTAACTATTCAAAGATACGTTGATAAGATATTATCTTCTAGGTTTAATTTACTCTATAAATAAGAGTGAGAGTGTAGCTGTAAAACCATTTCAGAATGTTCTGATGATCATTAATATAATTCACCCTTATGGGTTTCTCTGCGGACGTAGGTTGAAATGACCGAACCACCAATATCGTCTGTCTCCATTATAGTTTTGGTATGTAGGTTAATTTCCTTGCGTGTTCTTTATTTTAGCATTGCTTATTAATTTCGTTGTTTGTAAAATCAATGATATCCATGTTAGTTTTGATCTACATATCAAAATCTAACACAAAAGATCACACAACAGGATGAAAATAATCCAATACTTCTGTGCAGCGATATCCGAGATCGATTTGCATCTAACTCCATTCCATAATGTCTTAAACAGATTGTACACAGAAGTATCATTTTCGATTCAAAACCCTACTAATTACTTTATCTTTGACCTCTTCTTTAATAATAGATTTATAGATTCATAAGATTTCAGTTCCAATTTGTTATTATGGAGAGGCCCTAATAGATTATAAAACGCGAGGATCTTAAATAACCCAACTATGTGGGACTAATAATCTCAACAACATCAATACCGAGGAACCGATGATTCATCAAAAAATCAAAAACAACAATTAAACTTGAGGCATCTAAGGCTTTGACCTTTGGGTGCACTGGAGTTGGGCGCCATAAATCATTTTCGAATACTTTACTCCCTCCGTCCCACATATATAGGCGGAGAGAGACAATTCTCTTAAATTAAGAAAATTGCATGGAATTCATAATTTTATATGTTTTTTCTTGTTTTGCCCTTCGTCTTATCTCCAACACAATTACCTATGTACAATAAATATGGGTATATATGGTAAAATTCATCTTGGAAAGCAAAGTCCGCCTATTTAGTGGGACAAAGAAAAACCAAAATTCCGCCTATATATGTGGGACGGAGGGAGTATACTGTATGTCCGTTTTCTCAAATTTTCATCGTTGGTGTATCATGTTCGTTTTCTCAAATCTTCGTTGTTGTTGAAGGTTTAGGTAGATGCTGTGAATAAAAGTGATGGATGCGGTTAAAATCTTCACCAATAAACTTCGACAATGAAGTATTTGCCATTGCTCACAGCATTCGTATCTTTGATTATTTAGAAGTGCAGCCAGTGAAGATTTTTGATTTTTGGAATGATGACTCCTGGAGTGAAATTGTGATAGGTATGTTTCTAATAACTAGATATCACTAAATTTTAGTTCACGGATTGGGCAGCCAATGAGATCGATTTCCTTCGTGTGCACAAAATTATAGACTCTAGACGAGATTGCTTTTTTCGAGTATCGGCGAGATTGCGACTTTTCCGTTTCCCAAACAAATTAAGGAAACAACCAAAAGTATAGCAATCCTTCCTGATTCTAGACGGCTTCTGTGTTTTGTTTACCTAGTTAAAAGGATCCGTGGGTGTCTATATATATGCCAACATATGTTCTTGTTTATTACATTCTTCTTATCAAAATCCAAAATCCAAAAAAAAATAAAAATCAATTCGTTCTGCTTTTCTTTCACTGATCATTGAAAAAAAAAATATATCTCAAAGCTTTATGCAGCATACGAATATGCTTGAAGACGATTTTGCAGCTAGGGCGTGTTCTTCCCCTTTTCACCCCACCTCCACCTCTTCTGGTCTGAATAAGGAGAAGCCAGTTAAGAAAATATTTATGGAAGGAACCCGTGAAAATGCGGAGTTCCGTGATTGGCTGTCAGACTTTCATAAGGATGGCAAATCAATTCGTGCAGCTGCAAACCAAGACAGATTAAGAAGGAGGCCACCACCACAAGACAGACGTAGGACGACACCACAAGATCTACATGAAGGCACCAAAAAGAGTACTGTGTTTGCAAGTTTCATGGGTCTCTGCAAAACGATGTCAGGAAGATGTTGTGTTTGTTATGGTTGAAACTTAGAGATTAATAAATTATGGGTATCGAGACGGATCATCGATTAGGTTTACAATCAAACACAATACAAAAGACAAACGATTAAAGTGGTTCGGCACTAACGCCTAAGTCCACTGAGAAACCCCGTAGGGTGATTTAGATTGATCTCCAGACTTATTGTCCTGGGATAATTACATTTACATTTGATTCTCTTATTTATAGAGTATGGAGTGATAAGAGATAACCCACGACTAATTGATCTCCATACTAATCTCCAGACTTATTGTCCTGGGATAATTACATTTACATTTGATTCTCTTATTTACATGATAAGCATATCCACAATATCTTGGAAGCTTCGACTCTTTCATTTATCTTAATTAACTGGTCTACCGTAGGTAGTTAGATTACGCATATCTGACTTAGTCTTCTCTTCATGTTTGTAAACTGCACGATGGTTGATACACGGACACAATATTCCAACAGAGATTGCTATGAATCTTCAATATTAATGTTCTTGATACAATTGTGTAATCTGATTTTATTTTCTTTTCTTTTGTTCTTTCCTAATATTGCGTAACATTTATCAACAGATTTTTTTTTATAAAGAAAATTTGTTAATATTATTTAGATTTAAAAAACAAAAAGACATTGTTAATGAAAGTGTGAAAATTTAGATTTAAACTATTGTTTTTAACAGAAGATCTTATTTTTTGGTTAATCTAGCTGCCATAGTCTTGAGACTTGTAATTTGTTGGCATCTGTGAAAGTATTTAAACTCACCACCAACAACAGCAGTCCAGATGTATCTGCTGGATTACAATCTCAAGCAGCTACTAGTATTGATGAGCAGAAAGATGTATCTGCTTCTATTGATCTTAAAGTCGAAGAAGAAGAAATACCTCCTTGTGTAATTGTTGTCCATGGACCTCGCAGGGTAAGGTAATTTTACTTATTAAAGTTGATGACAGATTCGATTAATTTGTGCTTCGAATTGCATTATTGATCTCTGTTCTACTAGGCTGGGAAGTCCAAGCAGTTGATTAGTTCACTAGTAGAGCATAAAAAATTTGACAATCATATCAGGTATTCTATTGTTTCCTAGACAGGTATTCTAATTTTTTTTAGTGTCCGAATAATGCTAATGGTATGCTGTGATTTTGCTCATCGATGTATATGTTGGGTTTGAAAGGCCAAGTGATGATTACATTCGTGCCTACAGGTAAGATCAGTTTCAAAAGAAGAAGCAAGTTAGAATTAATGGAACTTTTAATTAACTGAGGAGCAAGACTATTCTTCTGTTTATCTGGACTCGTACATGGGATATTAAGTTCCTTATTATGATTGTATTTTATGCCATTTTGTTAGATTCAAGGTACCAATTCAAAGTAAAATAGATTAAATACAGTCCATTACGGTTTCTTATCCATTCTAACAGGTACCCGAAGCATGAAGTTTCGTTTGTCATGGCGAGCTGCACGACCTCGTTTGTCTTGAAAATGTTACTCGGCTAGAAAGAGTGCTCATGGAAATAATTAACCCCAAAAGAGGTAGCCCCTTAAATCTGTCAAAGGATCCGCCTAGAAAGAGGAAACATAGGGACTAGGCCTGACCCATTGAAATGGGAAGTCCTAGTCTATCCAAGGACCTTATTTAGAATTGGATGGGCTTTGGCCCAAAGGAAAGGTCTCTTAGGGTTTGGTGTGAACGTAAAGAAAGGGAAATGATAGTTTAGTAATAAGCTAATTTTATGAGCATTTATTCATAAGATGGTTATTATAAAAGGGGAGAGAATGTACACTTATGAGATCATCATAATCCCACCATTACCACCCATAAGCTCCTTGGGAGTACTTTCTATGATTAGGGCTAGTTCCTCCTTCCCACTTTCTACCCGTCAACATTGCGACCACAGTGGGAGGTTCTTAGCTTCTTTTCTAGCATGATACTCCCAGGAGCGAGCCAAGAAGCATTGGCCGGTGGAGCCATTCCAAATCCAGGTGAGGTCACAATAGAGAATGAGCAGGAGGAAAGCGATGAAGAAATCCGAGTTAGAACGGTAGTTACCACACCTATTTTGCAAGGGTCTGGAGCGTCACAGAAGAACACAGACGCAACACATGATACGAGGATACTAAAGAAACAGGCGAATCCCTTAAAAGAGAAGAATGTTACAGAGTCGAGTGAGCAAGAAATGGTCGAGATGCAAAAAGAATTAGACGCATCTGTCAAAAGGCAACAAGAGTTACGCGGACTTCTAAAATGAGCAAGAGAACAGAACGTGACAATGTCTAGAATGGTAAACATGAAGAGCGTAGCACAAGGAATGGCAGAGGATGCGATAGCTAAATTCCTGGAAGCCAATTATCGAGTAACGAAGCATGACGCTTATGATTCACCGGGGTCGCTATATCCTATGGAGGTTACGGATTATTCATACCCGGAACATTATACGTCGCCAAAGTTCAAAACCTATGGTGGGAAAGGAAATGCGCGAGAACATGTTAGCCGCTTTATATCAGCAATGAATGCTTATGCTCAGGATGAAAGCCTTTGTATGCGGGAATTCCCAAAATCACTGACGGATAATGCTTTTACTTGGTACGATAATCTTAAACCTAGAAGTGTTAATTCTTGGCCTGCCATGATACATCTCTTCTTAAAGAAATTTTACTCCGCTCAAAGAAGAGTCACATCGATAGACTTGGGAAGATGTACCCAAAGAGTTGGTGATTGGAAAATATATCACCTGATCCTAGAGGATACTTTTGTTATTAAGCAAAATAGATGGAAAGTGACGCCAGGTTTACTTATCCTTAATTATTTTTATTTTTTTCTATAAAAAAGTATTATATTAATAGCATTAACGGAATATATGCTTGTCTTTGTCTTGAAAATCAACGAGAAAATTGGGAGGGCTTGTATATCACTCCTCCAAACAAATATATATTTGGTCTAGCATGTTTAGCAAGAACATCAGTAACTTCTATCTTCGTAAAGGAGCACGACTAATTAAAAAGTTCAATAAGAAATTTAAATAATCCTCGATCACACTAGTTGTGATCCAACTTATGTTATCGATAATACCATTTAGTGCTTGTATTACGTTTTTAATATTCCCTTTAATATGTAAAATATTTTTACTCCTTGAGAGTTCGTCCGCTTATTGATTCCCACTTGATTTCCTCTATTTAATATTCCCTTTAAGATGTAAAATATTTTTATTCCTTGAGAGTCTGCCCACTTATTGATTCCCACTTGATTGCCTTCAGTACATCTAGAGCCTCGATTGTTTTATCATCTATTGCATAAGTACATTCCCCTCTCGTTCCAATGAATTTACCTGTACGATTACAAATTATTAATTCGATTTTGTTGTGTAACGTAGCTTTAAGAAAACATGCATCAACATCGACTTTCAAAGATGGAGATATTGCGGGCGACCCACTGTTAATCCTGGACATTCCTATATATGCTCAGAATTTTGAGAGAAATCTGGGAAGATATACTATATTCATATTCAACAATAAACTTCTCGTAGTTAAGCATTAATTCACTTGATATTACTAGAGCATTATCAAAAATTGCAGCACATTTATGTTTCCAAATATACCACAAATCTAATTTTTTTCTTGCATTGAATCCTTATTGAATTGAGATGAAAGAAATTTGAGTAGTTAACACCTCTAGTATTAGCGAAACCAAAACTATCCATTTCAAACCAAATTCTTTGAGTAAAGGGACTATCCACAAACAAGTGTTACATACTCTCATCAGAGTCACCACACAAAGGAAAAGTGACAATATCATGGACAAATCTATTCTATCCCTAGTAGGTATAACACTGTTGTAGATATTTCCATGAGAAATGATGAATCTTTGGAGGTAGTCTGACATTACATAACCATGAGAAAGATTATCTTTAGTAAAATTTTAACAATCATTTGAAAAATAAATAAATAAAACAAGTGATAAATAGATGGACTAGTTTTTGAAACCTTAATGCCTTTATTAAGATTGTTGTTTTTAGCGTTTATCAGAGCCTTTGAAAAAAATATAATAAATAATGAGACAAGGATCCCCTTGAAAATAACCCTTAACAGAAGTTCCGCGACCGTCAGGACATGTCATATATACGAGTTATACGACCAGTTTCAACCGTCTCTGTTGGGGTCTCTGATAAAGCGTCTCTGTTTTGCAAGACCCTTAGGCGTGGGTCTCAAAATAACGACATATTTTAAGGGTAACGAGGTACAGACCCTTAGCCGTGGGTCTCAGATTTAAATTATAATATATAAAAAATATAGATTCAGATTTGCTGAAATGCCTGAATGGCTAAATCTGAAACAATCTAACTGCATCAAAGTCAAAGTCAAGTAAAATGGAACTCAAGTCAAAGTCAAGCCAAAGTAAGGCAGAGTCAAGTTAAAGTAAGGCAGAGTCAAGTCAAATGGAACTCAAAGTCAAGTCACATGGAACTCAAACTAAACTCAAAATATAACCCAAACTGAAATTCAAATTTAAACTCAAACTTGAGAATTCCACATTCATTCATTCATTTTATCAATTGGGTTTAAAATTACACAAAAAAGATGAAACTCTGGTTCAAGACAATACATGTCCAAGCTAGCTAGCTAGTAAGTTATAACAACAAGATGCTAAATTAATAGACAATAAGCTAAAAACAACATGTTAAACAACAAAAAGATAAGCTCCTCCAATGAGGAAGAACTTAGCCCATACTGCATAAATGATATCAAGTAGAGCATCAATGTGTTGTCTCCCTGGTTCACATACGATAAAGAACGTTGTTCCTGCAAAGAAAACCAACAACATTACAATGACTTCGTTCAGTTCATAATAAAATAAGTTACTAGAGTATACTTCATATTCTCTCTTTAACATAAGTTCTATTATGGTGGCAGTGTTGATGTTGTGTTATTATAGTGATCATAATAAACAATGCAGTGAATCGCCAGAAAACCATCAAAGAATAATTGAGCAGAATAAATATGACCAAACCAAACTTGTCAAAAAGATGATCTGGTGCTATGACTACCTTTCCTGTATATCTCGCACTATTATCCAGCTGTCTACAATATCTTAGAATTTCCTACAGGAGATCCACTAATCACTACAATTCATACACGATTATACCTTCCTATAGGATCCTGTTCGGCCGTTTTTTCCTTCTAAAGGAAAATTTTAGCAACTTGAATAAAATGACAGTATTACGTACAAATATATGAACATTCAATTAAGAAAATAACAAACTTGTTATCACGCATCATATGATTCTTTATCACAAGTGGATACTACATTTGCATACTAACAACATTTTAAGCCTAGCATTGTATCCATATTCAACACTAAAAAATTCATTTGATTCCAAAAATGGTTTATTAAGTAAGGAAAAAGAGGGGAGGAGATATCTAGCAGCTGATAATAATTAAGGAAAAGGATCTTACAGGTTTAGAAAAATCTTTAGTATGTAGCATTGCTGACTTCAGTTCATTCACGTGTATCCTCCATTTCTCGTGCCCTTGGAAAGATAACCAATTGTAGAAAATGAAATTAAAACGAAAGCAAAAGAGTAAATGTATATGAAGTATGTTGTCAGTGATGGACAATGGCACACGTATCTAACTCCTATAATTAAGATGCAGAATAACAAACTGAACCCAACTACCCCAAGTAAGTGAATAAACTCAGGGTATAATCTAAAGCACAAGACCTACCCAAGTAAGTGAACAAGTTGGGGTATAAATTTAAAGTAAGAAACTATGCATGAAAAAATAAGAAAGAAGTATTACCCAAGATGTGCTCCAACTCCTGTGCACAACGTACTGCATCTTTGCACTGATCACAACAAAGAGTAATTACTTGAGCAAAATAAGAGTATCCAAATCTATTTTCAATATAAAAATCAACCAATATTTAGAAAGATCGCAACTTACAGTTTTGCATGTAAAGTTTTCAATACACCAGGAGGCTTCCCACTACCTTAAACTTACTGTTGGTACAACTAGTACTATGCCAGCATTTGCAACCCTCCACAACCTTGCAAATGCTTCCTGCAACAATCCAACTAGTTACAATATGAGCAAACAATTACTTTTTGAGATCAAGATTCAGAGTCAAAAGCTATGCATTATCATGTGTGTTGTAAATACATGCTAAAATTCTTCCAGCTCTTTCAGGGAAGTGAAAAACTCAAGTTCATTATGATTCATCTACATATGTGAGATTGTGCTTATACTTAAACAAGCATCAGATTAAAACATGTCATAGATAATGTTTGGCTATTAGACAAGTTAAGGCTAGAGGAGTTACATGACAGTTGAATAAACTAACAAATTCACCCGGTAACTAATAAATGCAGGATTCAACATAGACAAATAAATATTCCAGCAGATGTGCATACTAGATAAATCATTATACCTCAAGTTTCATTTAGAATAGAAAACAACAGATGATCTACTGGACAAGTTATGTCCAAAATGAGCTACATGACAAATTAGTTTTAAGAGGAATGTTCTTCATTCTTTGAGAGTAAGAGCTATAGACATAGACAAACAATGGTCAAAAGTGGCTATAGGAAAAATGAAATCAGAAGTAGCTACATAATTGTTTCAAGAAATTAAGATTATTTCTTTTACAGATTTAAATTCAACATCCATAGTCCTAAGTTGTCATACACAGGTAAATGTTATGAATTGGGTATTTAAGATCGAAACCCATATCATAAACTAGATTGAAGTTGCTTCAGTCTCCTATCTCAACATATTTCATGGTGTTCAATTCTAATGCTGCGGGCTAAATCAGCACTTGCAATAGTTTTCACCAGCTATTTAGAAAGTTTGCTAAAACAATTAGAGATTAAGAACAACATGGAAAGTGTTTCAACATTGAAATGCAACATATTATATAGTAAAACTTATTAGGCTCTCGATTAGGAACTCAAAAAGAAACTAGATCATTTAAGCACTTAGATCATGTGAGGTTAATGTGTATGCTGTAAGAAGCATCACATTACACATACCTATAAGATTCAAGTCAATAACACCCTTCTACTGAGATTTATTCATTCTCATTAACAAACCATCTCGAGTAAGTCCTGAAAAATCAGTATGGGCATTAGAAGTTTAACTACAAAGATCTTGGTTTTGAAGGAGAGACCATGGTTAACATGACATAATGTTAGCAGGCAGTAAACAATAAGAAAAGAGTACTCCCTAATATTCTACAGTTTTAGTTTTGATCAACATGACATAAACAAGTGTCAACTGGAGACCCCAGTTTTGATCAACATCACTCCTGACATCCTTGGTGAACATCATTCCACGTATCTACAACAAATAAGTGGAAGAAAATATGTTCACCAACTCCTCCAAGAGCAAATAAGTCAATGGCACTCAAAAACATATCACCAATTATTACCTGCAATGCAATATATGTGCACCAACGTGGATCATAGTTGGCTCGATCCCAATATTCATACACTTGGAGCAACTGGATGTGATCACCCCATCCAGAACTCATCTCGTAAATACAGAAGCCTCCTTTCCTCTTCTTGTCAATACTCTTATTGCAAGTACGAATCATGGTGTTAAATTCTTAGACCACTGGTTTGAAGTTCAAAGATGCAGACAATGGTCAAGAATAAAAGCATAAGAACTATGAAGACTGCAGCAGTAGTACAAAGAATTTATTAAAATCGTAGATTTATAAAATAAAGGTTTTTTTCTTCTCACCTAGTAAGAAACGTCTAACCTACAATTGTTTAACCTCTTAAACAATCTGCAAAGAAAAACCACAAATTAATCAGAAGGGAGGTGTAGATCTCTAAAAATAGATAATAGAAATAAGAACTCAGAGAACGATAGTAGCGACAGGTGAGATATAAGAAAAATTAAGGTTTATACCTGTTGATTTTCGAGGGAGAAAGTTAGGGTTTTCTGAATTTGATGATAAAAAAGGAAGATAATTAGGTTTTGAGAATCAATACAGATTTGTATTCTAGGGTTTTTGTGTGTTTCGTTGATTTTGAGCATACAAACTAAATCAATCGAGAAGATGAAGGAGAAGGTATTGTTGTGGTGGTGATGGAAGTGGTGAGTTGAAGGCGGAGAGACCAGAGAAAAAAATAGTGAAGGGAAACGAGTAGAGAAGAGAGATAGAGAGAGTAATTGATAACTTATTTCTGGTTTTAATAAAAAGATAAGGGTATCCTAATCCCATCCGTTAGATCAATTAGTTTCGATCCCCAGACTATGATCAGGGGTCGTGGAATCGGTTGTTCTATGAGGGATAAGATGGTAAATAAATTTTGTTATACAGAGACTGTTATTAAGCTCTCGGATTTTTTCCATTTTTTTATCATATCAGAGACGGCTATGTTGGGTCAACGGTCTAACTACGGTCAATGAGGGTCTGCGATGTGGGTAGTTAAACACCCATTTTCCACTAGTGATATGCCATACAAAATCATATGATAGTTGATAGAAAATACACAAAATTGCTTGAATAACCCTTGAAATTTTATTCTTGGGTCCAATAGACAAATATATATATATATATTGTTCTAATATCCCGGAATCTAAAAGATACTGTTCTAATATCCTAATCGGGCATTTAATGATATTATTTTACTAAAGCTGACTAAAATAACCCTCTTTATGAATGACTAGTATTTTTTTTATCCTTTATATATCGTCCATCATGTTTCTTTTTGTAATCTTTATCTCTGCTATGGTCGCCGCCGCACACCGCCCTCTCAAGATTCTAAAATTCTTCTCCTCCATTATTATTATTCCAAAGAGAATTACATAAAAAAGTAGATAAAGAGATGATAAAGTAATTATAAATCAATCTAACAACTGAAGATAATTAATGCAAAACAAATTAATAAGAACAAAACAAAGTTGGAAGAATTTAAATTTGATCGAAAGGAAAGAAGAAAACCAGATTTGAGAGATGATTGTTATTTCATCCATTCATAATTCAAGATATAACCAGTTTTATGGAAACACAAGATGAAACCAGCTTTTATGATTGTTTATATTTAGATGAAACAATTTTAACTCATCCAAAACAGGATGAAACTAGTTTCATCCAAGTATAAGCATGGATGAAATTAAAATAATTTCAACAGACTATATCATTACTGTGCTAGATTTATAATAATCATAAACAACATAACCATATCAATACTTATTTGTTACATATAGTGAGAGTTGGTGCAATACATGGTTTAAAATAATTTCAGCTCAAATAGGACGAAACCAGTTTCCTCCTAGTGTAACATAGATGCAAATAATTTTAGCTAAACATGATGAAACCAATTTCATAACATGGATTAAAGTAATTTTAGCTTAATCCAAAACTTGATGAAACCAGTTTCATCCGAGTGTAACATGGATGAAATCAATGTCAAAATAGACTACACTTTTCAGTACACATATCTTTGTAAAGTCAACATACAAGCAAAGATCTTAATCCATTTAAAACCTGGGTTGAAACCAATTTTAAACAAAATCTCATAACCACATTTAAACAAGATTCTATATTAGTGAAAATCAAACAAAATTTCTAACTTGGTTTCATGTATACTTCACATTTCAATCAAAAAACATTTGTTTAAAATGAAAATCAAAAACATGATTAGGCAAACCTAAAAATATTAATGGAAGATAACAATATAATACTATTCATTCAATAAATTAGCATATTTGAAGAAGATAAATCACAATGTAGTGTTTTATCCGATGATGTTTTTGTTGGAGTTTACGGTGATGGAAAATGAAAGATTTTTTGGTGGCGATTGCGTTTGTGTTTCGATGACCCGTAATTAGGGTTAGGCGACATAAGATGTAATTGAAGGGGCCCCCAAAAGAAATCGCATATATGTGCTACTGTAACGCCGGTCAGAGCAAAAATGAAAGAAAAAACAAAAAAATAAAAACTTAGACCTAATGATTTTGACAGACTACAATTGTGAAGCCCAACAAAAGCATTGGCCTCATTTAGAATCCAACTTTCTATGCGTGAAAACCTTACCAATTTACACAAAGTGATTTGTCTCTATATCTTTTGACATTCTCCTTGGTAAGTTCTTCAATTAGCAATATTCTTCATTTTTCTTTTCTAATTCATATTTAAAATCTGCATGCCATTGTCGGTATGGTTATTGATTTTTCAAGATTAGCAGTAGTCATTAGTAATTTTAGTCAATTGCTATTTAGGGTTTCATAATAGTTAAATGGTGTTGTTTTTTTAACTGTTTCGGTTTTGGTTCTTCAATTTTGGGTTTAATTCTTCTTAGAATTGCAGTGGGAAGCTGCAAATAATGATGTGAATGTATGTAAATTTAATTTAATTTTTTTTTTTTTTGATTTTTATGTAAATTTAATTGGATTGAACCAGAAATGAAAGCGTGTATAAGCAGTAACTAGCACAAATCTATAATTAGTGCATTTGGGAGTAGTGCAATCATTACAAATCACTGTCAAAGATCACCTAAAGAGACATTATTCTCGTACGGAGTTTCAACAAGGATTTTTGAATTTTAATGTTGCTTATAGCATCTCCAATGCTAGGGGTCAAGGTCTTAAATTTATATGACACATAGGATTTAAGACTTTTTCTACCAACTTTTCATCTCCAACACTAGGGTGGAGGTCGTAAAAGAAGATGACATATGCATGTGGGTAGAGGTGTAAAACGTGCCGGCCCAGCACAACACATCATAGCCCATGAAATCACGTGCTTAGCGTGCTATGTGTCGTGTTGTGCTGTGCCGGAGATTTTGACGTGTTGTGCTGTGCCGTGCTAAAAGCCGTCTTAGGCCGGGTCAATGCAGAAAAAATAAACGTGTTGTGTCGTGCTGTATTGTGCGAGGCACACTTATTTTATATTTTCCAATATAAATATTTCCCAAATATTTAGGTATTATATGTGTTATTATGGAAATAAGTTAACATAACGATAGTAAAATGTCAATAATTGGCTACAATAAAGGGTTTTTTATGTGAAATAGACACAAAGCGTGATGTATTATGTCATGTTTTGTAGTATTTTATTCATATTGTGACGTGCTTTCTTAACGTGTTGTGTTGTGTCGTGCCACGAGCTAATCCTTGCCGCGTGTTGTGCTGTGCTACTGTGCCAATTAGTCAAACCCAGCACGTCCCATTTAACTAACGTATTGTGCCGCGGTCACGGGTCAATGCTCGTCTCGTCTTTGCACAGCCCAATTTACACCTCTACATGTTGGGACCAAGTGGGGAAAGTCTTATTTAGACTTTCTTCATGACTCTGGGTCTTAAGTCTACATCATCTTTCGTCTCTAAATTTAGACAAAATGTGTTAGATAGGACCTTGGGGATTAGAGATGGAATTTAGGTGAAAAGTCTTATATTTATTATTTTTTGTCATGTAATGAATGACCCACAACCAAAGGGTCTTAAATAAGACCTCCACATAGGATGACCTTGACCCCAAGCATTGTAGATGCTCTTATGTGGTGATATGATATCCATATACATAAGCTTTCTTATGTTACTTTTATGTGTCCACTTTTATTTGCAAATTTTAAATTTTTACTGTATTATACTTTTGCTATCATTTTATTTTAAACAAGAGGAAGGATCCCTTTACACTTTTATTATCACACTATCTCACACGTTGGACATAATTTTTGTGATTTAAAATCAAACCATAACGAATATGAAGCTAATATTTTGAGGATATGTTCCTCTTACCAAGTTCTATATGCCTACCAAAAATGAGCTTATTCCGAAATATAAAACCTCACGATCTACCGGTCTTAATTTCAACGGCCAGAAATCCGCAGCTTATCAACGGCTCATTTTCAAAGTAGTAGATGGTGGTGTTATACGTTTCGGAATATGCTCATTTTTGGTAGGATAATAGATCTATGTGATAGTAACACATCCCCAAAGTATTAGCTTCAAATCCGTTACGGTTTAGTTTTAAATTGCTAAAATGTTGTCCAATATGTGAGATAGTGTGATAACAAAAATGTGAGGGGATATCCCTCCTCTTTAAACAATCGCCGATTTTTCTAGGGCCCCCATTTTAGGTTTTTGTCTAGGGCCCCTAGATAGTTTGGTACGGCCCTGGATGTTTGTTAATGGTGTGGATTGTTGGTGGTGGTGATGTCGATGATGGTGATGTTGGAGTTTTTGGTGGGGGAGAAAAATATGGTGATGGTGGTGGAGATAGTTTTGAAGATGATGACGCTGGTGATTGTGGTGGAGATGTTGTCGATGGTAGTGTTTTTGATGGTTTGTGGTGTTAGAGATGTTGGAGGATGGTTTTATGGTTGTGGTGGTGATCAATGTTATCCATGAAATTGGATTTCTAATTAAACTGAAATTATAATCGAATCTGCTTATTTATTTATATTTTTTTGCTGAATCACACAAATTTTATTAATCAGAGAAAAAAAGAGTTTACATCACCAAATAAGAGAAACAAAAAAGAACTTAAAATTACAATGGTGATCGCTGTCGTATGCGTCAAAAATAATTTCACTTTCCTAAAGTATATGATAAGAAAGAGTTCGTATCCACAGAGAGGCGATTGTAGTTATTTCGTAATCAATTTCTTAAAGTAACCAATTGGGGGGGATTTCTGATTTTTATGTAAGCAATAAAAGTAAATCAAAAGCAAAATAAGTTGTAGAAAATAATCAATAGAGAGAGATATTGGTCAAGGAATTCATCTTCAATCTTAGACATGTGCTTGCATATATGATTAGAATTACGATTCAATCTCTTGTGTTATCAAAAGCCTAGAGAATCAAGAGAGCAAGATAATCTATTAATTTCCCAAGTTCATCAACACACATATTAGAGTTGCGTATGTGAATTCTACCTAAAGAATAACCTAACGCCTTGCGCTAATCAAGTTCAATTCCTAGGAGCATTAAGTTTCAGAAATAGGCTAATCAATGCAATTGTCATGCGTTGCGCATAACAATTCGGACAATGGTCAAACTCTACATATGATTACGAGAGTGTATCACTACAAACCGTAAACATATCATGCTACTTGTAATCAGGGTTATCGCTCGATGAAAAACCCTAAAATAGCTATGGACTAAGATGCAAGTTCAATTAATTGGACACTTAATTAATCAAACATCATAATCCTATCACAATACTTCAATCATATGATCATAAAAACAGTAGAGATGTGAACGATAATCAAGAGAGAAAACTAATACATAAAGCAAACACAAGTTTTAGAAATAGGACTACATCCTTAACCAATAATCTAGAATTTAGCTACTCATAACTATGGAGTTCATCACAAAAATATAAGTTGAATAATGAAGAAGATGAACAAAAGCAAACCCTAGTTGCGTAAACAAAAGCGGCTCTCCAAAGTTCCAAGAATAAGATGTCTCCCAAAAGTTGTTGAATTCTTCTTTTTATATCCTTTCCTTTCTTCCAAAATTAGGTCAAGTCTTCAAAGTCCATTAGATAAAAATCCACCAAGCCCATAAGAGAGCGAAACCCATGTAGAAAATATGTCCAAAAAGTCGTCGCCGGAAATCGTTATTGTGGCGGAAATCGAGGTGGCTTGGAATCGGTTCGGTGACCAAGCAAAGTCCACCCGGTCACCGGTCAACGAGTCAAATCGGATCAGGAGAGTCAGCCGGGTCAACTCTGGTCAAACCGACCGAGTCAGGTGAGTCAGGGTCTGATTCAGCTATCCCAGCTGAATTGGCTTACTTGCCAGACCATTGCACATGCCAGAGCTGTGCTGCACTATCATTGTGCATCACCAGCTTAGTCATAGCCATAATGGCACTGCAACATCCTCCATCAAACCAACATCCCTGTTACACCATTGCAACTGCATCTGTTCACTGTCAAAAACTTCACTTCACATTTCAGTTCATTACTACCTCCAAATCAAACCCAACAACCCATAGTTGTAACTTCTGTAAAACACATCCATCTTGCATATAAAACCCAAACTGTAATACCTCAACATCTCCCTTGCTCTAGACCTCATTCCTCCATTCTCGCCTTTGCCTCGTAGCTCCATTGTGACTACCACCAACTCAGTCCTACCAGACTTCCTGTAGCTTTAAGTGCAGCTGCAACTCCAGTTGCATCACTTGCAATTTCAGCCTGTCCACCTGGTCCATCTCACTGCCAATTTGATTCTCAGCTCACATCCTTGGACTGAAACATCAAAACTGCAGTGTCTGTGTTGTTTAAGACTCAATTGCAGCAACAGCTGCTCTACCAACAACATCAGTTCCTCCTTCTGTGATTCTTCCATTAGCCCAACTGCATTCTTGGTAAGCACAACATAACTCAGGTGCAACTCAACCCAGATGCACCAGCAACAACATAAATAAAGCTAACTGCAATCCCACATTCATCAATTCAGTTTAACCACCTCACTGCTCCTCCTTTCTTAGCACAAAACATCACCTGAGCCATTCTCCATTACAGCTACTCAGCTGCATCTCAGGCCAACCAAGTCATTTCAATCTTTGGCAGCTACAACATCTGTAGTTCAAACTTCTCCATCTCAAGTTCACCTCCAATCATTCACTTGCAACCATCCCGCCTTCTTACCAAGCCACCGTAGCTCTATTTCCTCTCTGCATTTCAACCACCTGCCATCTCCACTGAGTTTTCCCTGTCATACAGCCTAGACATACATCTATTTTATCAGATTCAGACCCAACTAAACATCACCAGTCCCTCAACTCCATTACAGCTCCAACAGCAGCAAGGTCTTGCACCTGAGACCTGCAATAAAAGTAGCTGTAGCTTCATACACAGCACGGCCATTGACTCACACCTGCCATCACACCTGATTCCTGGTATGCCCTTGCTTCACCATTCAGCTGTTGCCATCACCAGCTAAACCATCTGAATCGCAGCTCCAAACCAGTTCATGGTTGCAACACATTCATCTCTGCACAGCCATCTGACTCCACCAGTCCTGTAGCTCGGTTCATTCCTGCCTCTCCATTCAATTCACACATACAGCATCACTGCTTCCCTTGCATTGCTGCTCCAGTTACAGCTTCCATTGGCGGCAACAGCTCCATCTCTTGCTACATGTGTTCACTACCATAATCAATCCAAACTCGAATTCGAGTTCAACCCATCTTTTCTTATCAAATCTAGACCCTTCAATCAATTTTCCTTCTTTTCGCTTGCTCAACTTCAATCTCATCTCGGATTAGAGCCAAATTGGAAGAAAACTATAACTGAATTTAGTGCAAACTCCATTCAACTCGTTGCAAAGACCAGCACCCATTCTTCCACAAACCCATCACTTTCTGTCACCATGAGAAACAATATCATTCACCATTAACCCTAACCTGATTCGAGCTCAACAATGTCTTCTCGATTCACGTTAGCGGCAACTTCTTCTCAGATCAATAATCTTCTGAGAACAACCATCGTCGATCCATGGTTCATCATCTCGAAATGTTTCTCTTTGCAATCTCATCACTTTAACCCATGAAAATCTTCTCTTGATTCATGAACCAAGAGCTGCAATTTCGCTTCTTCCTTCTTGTAATCCAGGCAACATCACCTCAAAATCAAATCTACAAAATACCTATTTCGATTGTTGCTGTAATTTTTCGGCTTCAAATCCATCGACTCAACTTCAAAGTAACATCGCCTCTCAATCATTTCAGGTGGAGAAGTAAATAAATGTTAGATAAAATATTTCTCTCGACTTAGGTTTAGGTGTAGGAATGGGATGGTTATTCCCACTTAGGTGGCTTCTGATAAGGGCTACACAGCTATCAGCCCCCTAACCAATGTTGGTTGTCGTTTAATACTCTTCCAAAAGAGAGTTGTCCCTTAACCTTGACTGGGCTCCATCTAGTGTTCGCCCATGAAATGACAATTTTTCCCTTTTGCTCCAATTGGGATGATTTCCGCTTCTTTTCCTCCGTGCGACTCCAGAGTACCTAATAACTCAAAAACACACGTAAAGTACATAATTCACAAGAAAAATAGCAAAGAAAGCGTAACTCCTAGATAGTAAATTAGGTGTTTTAGACACCTATCGATTCCCTCACACTTAGACTTTGCTAGTCCTCGAGCAAAATAAACAAAACAATTCTAAAGAATACATACAACTCCGTGTCGTCGAGGCTACGGTCACTTTTAAGTAAATAACAAGCCTTTAAACCCCTAGGTGTCCCTAGTGGACGAGTTATAGTCTCGTGAGGGTTTACTAGAGATATACCCACAAAACCTACTTTTCCAACTTACTAGTTCTCCGTAATGATAGCATCCAACGCGCTAAGAATACATAAAGATTCTGCACACTAGTCATAAGAAGTTAGACACATAAATGAACACAATCTCATTCTTAAAAGTTGAGAGAGAAATAACCATCCCTTCTCGACAAAATTCGGGTTCGGAGTGATCGAAAGTCTCGACTCTGCCTCACAAGAAAGGGTTTTATGAATTTGCACTCAATAATAAACAGCTTTTTATGGGTCACACATGTGTCCAGGTTGGAATGAAGAGAGAATCCTGCGACACGTTGAATGGTAGGAAGGCTTAACCCTCCGAAGTATTTTGAAAACCCACATCTTTTATAATTTTGAAAACCCATTTTTCTGACGATCTCTTCAAAAGGAAATCAACCATTTAACGAAGGTGGGAATATGCTTACTTACCTCGTTATCCGTTCGGCGTGCAGCGAGCACCACTCTCACAGCATCCATAGAAACGTCTTCGGTCTTCAACTCTTGATGATAACTCTTGAACTTCGTAGAATCTCGACAATGTGATTCTTTCCTCTAATTCCTTGTTGCTTGAAACTTCATTATAGATATTCCTTCTTTCCATTGGATTTATTGAAATAATACAAAACTAAAAACAAACTATACAAACCCAAAATTTACTTTTTTTTTTTTTTTTTTGAGACAAGAGAAAACAAAATACACATAAGATAAAACAAAAACGTAAGTACAAAGGCCATGGTGTAAGTATTTTACCACTTGATTCTTCACAACTTGTATATCTTGATATCATAAATTTCTCGAACTCTCATCTTTATAAACTTTGCTCTTGTACAATAGTCTTCAACTTATAAAAATTCTGCTCCTTGTCTTGTTGCTTTACTAAAATCTGAAATCTTCCCATTTCCGTATCGTTGCTTGTAAACTTTGAACGTCTTCAACTTTCCTTCAAATTTGTGATGCTCCTCTTGTTGATGATGATGGTGTTTCTATGGACCTGTTGGTGTAGAGAGAGATAAGGTGGATGGTGCTAACTGCGAACAAGATTACAAGTGGTATGTAAGTTAGCAATTCGATGTCACCAACATGGTTGATAAAAATAGCACTCAAGAGATCAAAATAGTGCTTCTATGGTGCGAGGTTGGACAGCTCACCATTCTGCCCTAATTTACGTACGGTGACACACACTCTAAAAGCACAAATTTAGACAGTACTAAGAATTGAAGGTTGGTGCCTCACATTATGTAACACGGGTAGTCTCCACTATAGGGGATCACTACTCTAATACCGAATTCAGTCTGCACCTTATTTGCCACTGGCATGGTTAAATCCAACTTTAACTCTCATACAATTAAGAAACCCGATCATGTTCTCTGTCATCTCTAAATTCAGTCACTACTATGAGATTCTCGATGTAAACTTAGCGACATGTATACTATGTGACTCTAAACTAACTACAAGTTGGAGTTTTCTTATTCACAAATGTACACAAAAGTTGAAAAATTTGAAAAATTTACAAAGAAAACCACTCCCCCACACTTAAACTTTACATTGTCCTCAATGTAATTGAATCGTCCAAAGGAAGTCAAGGTGGGAAATCCTAACTAAAAATTGACAAAAAATCGAAAAAGTAAAAACATGACAAGAAAAGAAAATATAAGAGATACAAAACCGATGGGTTGCCTCCCATTTAGCGCTTGGTTTAAAGTCGTCGGCCGACTATCTCCTTGCTTTCTATGACTCCTCCAAAGGGAGTACTTCCACAAGATTAACTCCTTCCACGACATCCAAAGAGAAGTTCTCATAATATGGTTTCAACCGGTGCCCATTCACTTTAAGTTCATTACCCGTAGCTAAACTACGAATTTCCAATGCACCATGAGAAAACACATTAGTCACAATAAAAGGTCCAATCCAACGTGACCTTAATTTACCCTAAATAATTGCAAACGAGAATTAAACAAAAGCACTTTCTCGCCTAATGCAAAATTTTTCTTTGTAATCATATTATCATGAAAAGCTTTCGTCTTTTCCTTGTAAATCCGTGAGCTTTCGAATGCATCATTGCGAATCTCCTCTAACTCTTGAAGTTGTAACTTTCTTTGCCTTCCAGCACCATCCAACTCCATGTTGCATTGCTTAATAGCCCAAAACGCCTTATGCTCAATTTCAACGGGTAAGTGACAAGGTTTACCATACACAAGCCTAAAAGGAGACATCCCAATAGGTGTTTTATATGCGGTTCTATACGCCCACAAAGCATCGTTGAGTCGCATGCTCCAATCCTTCCTTGTTGGATTCACCGTCTTTTCTAGAATGGATTTCACCTCTCGGTTGGAAACCTCGGCTTGTCCATTTGTTTGTGGATGGTAGGGAGTTGCAATCCTATGCGACACATTGTACTTCCTTAACAAGCTTTGCAAGAACCATTTTTGAAGTGTGAACCTCCATCGCTAATTATAGCCCTTGGAATTCCAAACCTTGCAAATATATTAGCTTGCACAAAATCAAACAACTTTAGAATCATTAGTTAGGGTGGCCTTAGTTTCCACCCATTTCGAGAAATAATCCACAACAAGCAAAATATAATAATTCCCACTAGAATTGACAAAAGGGCCCATAAAATCAATTCCCCATACATCAAAAACCTCCACAAATTGAATAATAGTTTGCGGCATTTGATTTCGAGCACCTAGATTGACGGTTCTTTGGCACCTATCACATGTGATACATAATGCATGTGCATCTTTAAACAAAGTCGGCTAAAAGAAACCACATTCTAGTACCTTGAGAGCGGTTCTCTTACTCCCAAAGTGTCCTCCACAAGCATATGAGTGGCAAAAAGACAAGATAGAGTTAAATTCAGATTCGGGAACACATCTACGGATTACTTGGTCACTACAATGCTTCCATAAGTATGGGTCATCCCATATGTATTGGTTTTCTAACTTCTTAAGTTTGTCCCTCTCAAGACGAGACAAGTTCTTTGGGATTTGTTTAGAAACTAAGTAATTGACAATATCAGTATACCATGGTTCTCCAAAGGCAATTGAGAATAGTTGCTCATCCTAGAAACTTTCACGCAATGGGATAGTCTCCTTGTCCACAAACAAGAAGGTTCAAGTGATCCGCAACGGTGTTCTCAATTCCTTTCTTGTCTTTGATTTCAATATCAAACTCTTTCAAGAGTAAAATCCACCGTATGAGCCTCGGTTTCGCCTCTTTCTTTGTAAGCAAGTACTTAAGCGCTGCATGATCAGAAAAAACAACAATTTTTGTACCAATTAGATAAGAGCGAAACTTTTCTAAAGCAAAAACAATGGATAATAACTCCTTTTCAGTGGTTGTGTAGTTTTGTTGAGCCTCATTTAACGTTCTAGAAGCATAATAAATAGCATGAGGAAGCTTCCCCACACGCTGCCCAAGCACCGCACCAACCGCATAGTCACTTGCATCACACATGAGCTCAAAAGGCTTGCTCCAATCCGGTGGTTTAATGATAGGGGCTGAAATCAAAAGTTCTTTCAAACGATTGAATGCCGCCACACACTTTTCATCAAAGTTAAAAACCACATCTTTTGCAATAAGTTACAAAGTGGTGATGCTATCTTGGAAAAGTCCTTGATGAATCTACGATAGAAACCTGCATGACCAAGAAAAGAACGTATCTCCCTCACCGTAGTGGGAGGGGTTAGAGCACGAATAAGGTCTATCTTAGATTTATCGACTTCCAAGCCTTTAGAAGATATTATATGGCCTAAAACTATTCCATGAGTTACCATCAAATGGCACTTCTCCCAATTTAGCACAAGATTTGTTTCAACACATCGTTCAAGGATTAGAAACAAATTGTTCAAGCAAAGGTCAAATGAATCACCAAAGACACTAAAGTCATCCATGAACACTTCGATTATGTTTTCAACATATTCCGAAAAGATACTTACCATACACCTTTGAAAGGTAGATGGAGCATTGCACAAGACAAAAGGCATCCTTCTATAAGCAAAGTACCGAAAGGACAAGTGAAAGTGGTTTTCTCTTGGTCCTCCGGTGTTATCACAATCTGATTATAACCTGAATAGCCATCAAGGAAGCAATAGTAAGAGTGTCCAGCTAAACGTTCAAGCATTTGATCAATAAAAGGTAAAGGAAAGTGATCTTTTCTAGTGGTGGCATTCAATTTTCTATAATCAATACAAACCCTCCAACCGGTTTGCACACGAGTTGGGACAAGTTCGTTCTTATCATTCTCCACACCGTCACACCCGATTTCTTTGGTACTACTTGTACCGCGCTTACCCACTTGCTATCGGATATGGGGTAGATAACACCCACGTCCAAAAGCTTGAGGATCTCCTTTTTCACAACTTCCATCATGGGAGGATTCAAACGACGTTGCGCTTCCCTTGTAGGCTTTGAATCATCCTCCACACGGATCTTATGCATACAAACGGCAGGGCTTATACCCTTGATATCGGCAATTGTCCATCCTATGGCCGTCTTGTATGTCCTTAGCACCCTTAGAAGTTTTTGCTCCTGTAATTCATTAAGCTCGTTAGAAACAATTACGGGTAAATATTCATTGTCACCCAAGTACAAGTACTTTAAGTGACTTGGAAGAGGTTTCAATTCTAAACTTGGAGATTTAACAATAGATGGCACAAGTTTTTCATTATTGCAAGGTAAAGACGCATATGAAATATTCTTAATTGCTGATTTTTCCGGTAATGAGTCAAGAGAACCAATGGTTTCTTTAATCTCATCACTATATGCATAACCATTGTCAATAGGTGTAGTGAGCACGGTTTTCAAAGTATCAACACCATTCAACTCAAACATTTGTTGCTCCAATGTGTCCATCACATCAATGGAGAAACAAGAGTGGACATCACTAGGATATCTCATAGTCTCGAAAATGTTGAAACGTATTATTTCTCCATCAAACTCCATAGTTAGCGTTCCCTTGTCAACATCAATAATGGTTTTCGCTGCTTTCATGAAGGGACGCCCAAGTAGCAATGGAAGAGACGAGTCCGGTGAACCTTCATCCATCTCTAACACGCAAAAGTCCGCTGGAAATACAAGTTGATTAACCCGCAAAGAACATCCTCAACAATACCCATTGGGTAGACATTAGAACGATCGGATAATTGCAATACAATTCCAGACTTTTTAAGAGGACCAAGATCAAGTGAATTACACATAGACGCAGGCATAACATTAACGGATGCACCTAAGTCCAACATAGCTTTATTAAATGTGGTGTTACCAATTTTGACGGGAATGTCAAAGCTTCCAAGGTCCTTTCACTTAAGTGGGAGTTTGTGTTGTAAGATTGCCGAAGCATTCTCCCCCACACTAAGCACTTCATTACCTTTGAGACTTTGCTTATTGGTACATAATTCTTTCAACACCTTTGCATACTTTGGAACTTGCTTGATAGCATCTATGAGTGGTATGTTCACATGGATCTTCTTGAGAATGTCTAAAATCTCCTTTTCTAGTTCCGCCTTCTTGGAATTTGCAAATCTGCGAGGGAAAGGTAAAGGAGGAACATAAGTAGAAACCGGAGTTTTAGAGTTAGAAATAGGTACCTCAGAAGTTTGGGGAGAATCCTCGATTTTCTCCTCCAAAACAGGTTCCTTTGGTGTTTCCACCGCGCCCGAATCAGCAGCTTCGGGTTGCACAAGTTGTGTACCACTTCTCAACGTAATTGCATTAACACCCTCTTTTGGGTTGATAGGTTGAGAAGGGAGTTTCCCACCATTTTGTGCCTTCAATTGATTCAACTCCATAGCCATAGAACCAACTTGAGTTTCCAACTCCTTAACCGAACTCTCCGTTCTTTGCATAAAAGATTTCAAAGAACTCCTCCATATTGGACCCCATAGTTTGAGGTTGTTATTGTTGTTGAAATTGTTGTCTCGGCTGGAATTGTTGTTGTTGAGGTTGAAATCCACTCGGGTTATTGAAACTATATTGTTGAATCGCTCCTTGCTTATTGGCATAGCTAAAATTGGGGTGATCTCTCCATCCCGGATTGTAAGTGTTGGAGTAGGATCATACCGTCTTTGTTGATTTGGAAAGATCGCATTAGCTTGCTCGTCTTCATAAGCTTTGAGTGGAACTTCGGTATCACCGCGGCTGCAACTTGTTGAAGCATTGCGTTCATGTTACCCATTTGTTGACGAAGTTCCTCAACCTCGGTCACCTCATTCACCCTTCTTAGAATCACATCCGAACCACGACTCAAGAATTGTTGTGAGTTCGCTGCCATGTTTTCAATCAACTCTCTAGCTTGTGCCACCGTCTTGTTCAGTAGTGCACCACCACCTGCAGCGTTAAGAAGATTCCTATCACTTGATTGTAGTCCTTCATAGAAGTATTGGATGATCATAGCGTCACTGAATTGGTGGTGAGGACAGCTTCTAACCAATCTCTTGTATCGTTCCCAACATTCATATAAATAGTCTCCCACATGTTGCTTCATCCCACAAATCTCCTTGCGAATTTGAGTAGCCTTGGATGCAGGAAAATATCTCTCTAAAAAGAGTTTCTTCAGCCCATTCCATGTTCTGACACTTCCGGACGGTAAATAGTATAACCAATCCTTAGCACTTTCCATTAAAGAGAAACGGAAAACTTTCAACATTGCTCCATCCGCCTCAACATCCGGTGGAAGCATGGACATGACAATGGTGTGGAAGTCCATAAGATGTTTGTTTGGATCTTCATTCACCATGCCATGGAACTTTGGTAATTCTCTAAGCAACCCCGGCTTGATCTCAAAAGTAGAGTCCGTTTGAATACACCCCTGTTGTGTATCTAGCTTATGAGAAGCTAACTCCTTGAGTGAACGATTCGCATCACCCATTGCCTCTTCTTCTTGTTGTTGGAAAATCTCTTCTCCTACTTCCAACTCGTGCTCGTCCGTTGTGTTTCGCCTTGGTTGGAGTATTGTGCCTTTTCTAGTAGCTATCCCGCACCTTGGATAATTCCAATCTTTAGTATCCAGGATTAGGTACCTGAAAACAATTCTCCAAAACAAGTGAGAAACAAGACAAGAAAACAAGAAGCAAAGAAAAACAGAAATAAGAAACTAAAAACTTAATAACTAGCCGTATGCCTCCCGGCGTGGCGCAAAATTTGATCATTTGTCGTATGCGTCAAAAATAATTTCACTTTCCTAAAGTATATGATAAGAAAGAGTTCGTATCCACAGAGAGGCGATTGTAGTTATTTCTTAATCAATTTCTTAAAGTAACCAATTGGGGGGATTTCTGATTTTTATGTAAGCAATAAAAGTAAATCAAAAGCAAAATAAGTTGTAGAAAATAATCAATAGAGAGAGATATTGGTCAAGGAATTCATCTTCAATCTTAGACATGTGCTTGCATATATTATTAAAATTACGATTTAATCTCTTGTGTTATCAAAAGCCTAGAGAATCAAGAGAGCAAGATAATCTATTAATTTCCCAAGTTCATCAACACACACATTAGAGCTGCGTATGTGAATTCTATCTAAAGAATAACCTAACGCCTTGCGCTAATCAAGTTCAATTCTTAGGAGCATTAAGTTTCAGAAATAGGCTAATCAATGCAATTGTCATGCGTTGCGCATAACAATTCGTACAATGGTCAAACTCTACATATTATTACGAGAGTGTATCACTACAAACCGTAAACATATCATGCTACTTGTAATCAGGGTTATCGCTCGATGAAAAACCCTAAAATAGCTATGGACTAAGATGCAAGTTCAATTAATTGGCCACTTAATTAATCAAACATCATAATCCTATCACAATACTTCAATCATGTGATCATAAAAACAGTAGAGATGTGAACGATAATCAAGAGAGAAACTAATACATAAAGCAAACACAAGTTTTAGAAATAGGACTACATCCTTAACCAATAATATAGAATTTAGCTACTCATAGCTATGGTGTTCATCACAAAAATATAAGTTGAATAATGAAGAAGATGAACAAAATCAAACCCTAGTTGCGTAAACAAAAGCGGCTCTCCAAAGTTCCAAGAATAAGATGTCTCCCAAAAGTTGTAGAATTCTTCTTTTTATAGCATTTCCTTTCTTCCAAAATTAGGTCAAGTCTTCAAAGTCCATTAGATAAAAATCCACCATACCCATAAGAGAGAGAAACCCATGTAGAAAATATGTCCAAAAGTCGTCGCCGGAAATCGGGCCGGAAATCGGAGAGGTGGCCGGAAATCGGTTCAGGTGACCGGCAAAGTCCACCCGGTCACCGGTCAACGAGTCAAATCGGATCAGGAGAGTCAGCCGGGTCAACTCTGGTCAAACCGACCGAGTCAGGTGAGTCAGGGTCTGATTCAGCTATCCCAGCTGAATTGGCTTACTTGCCAGACCATTGCACATGCCAGAGCTGTGCTGCACTATCATTGTGCATCACCAGCTTAGTCACAGCCATAATGGCACTGCAACATCCTCCATCAAACCAACATCCCTGTTACACCATTGCAACTGCATCTGTTCACTGCCAAAAACTTCACTTCACATTTCGGGTTCATTACTACCTCCAAATCAAACCCAACAACCCATAGTTGTAACCTCGCAAAACACATCCATCTTGCATATAAAACCCAAATTTGTAATACCTCAACATCTCCCTTGCTCTAGACCTCATTCCTCCATTCTCAGCTCTGCCTGTAGCTCCATTGTGACTACCACCAACTCAGTCCTACTAGACTTCCTGTAGCTTTAAGTGCAGCTGCAACTCCAGTTGCATCACTTGCAATTTCAGCCTGTCCACCTGGTCCATCTCACTGCCAATTTGATTCTCAGATCACATCCTTGGACTGAAACATCAAAACTGCAGTGTCTGTGTTGTTTAAGACTCAATTGCAGCAACAGCTGCTCTACCAACAACGTCAGTTCCTCCTTCTGTGATTCTTCCATTAGCCCAACTGCATTCTTGGCAAGCACAACATAACTCAGCTGCAACTCAACCCAGATGCACCAGCAACAACATAAATAAATCTAACTGCAATCCCATATTCATCAATTCAGTTTAACCACCTCACTGCTCCTCCTTTCTTAGCACAAAACATCACCTGAGCCATTATCCATTACAGCTACTCAGCTGCATCTCATGCCAACCAAGTCATTTCAATCTTTGGCAGCTACAACATCTGTAGTTCAAACTTCTCCAGCTCAAGTTCACCTCCAATCATTCACTTGCAACCATCCTGCCTTCTTACCAAGCCACCAGAGCTCTATTTCCTCTCTGCATTTCAACCACCTACCATCTCCACTGAGTTTTCCCTGTCATACAGCCTAGACATACATCTATTTTATCAGATTCAGACCCAACTAAACATCACCAGTCCCTCAACTCCATTAAAGCTCCAACAGCAGCAAGGTCTTGCACCTGAGACCTGCAATGCCAGTAGTTGTAGCTTCATACACAGCACAGGCCATTGACTCACACCTGCCATCACACTTGATTCCTGGTATGCCCTTGCTTCACCATTCAGCTGTTGCCATCACCAGCTAAACCATCTGAATTGCAGCTCCAAACCAGTTCATGGCTGCAACACATTCATCTCGCACAACCATCGACTCCACCATCCCGTAGCTCGGTTCATTCCTGCCTCTCCATTCCATTCACACATACAACATCACTGCTTCCCTTGCATTCTTGCTCCGATTCTGACTTCCATTGCTCAGTTATCTCTTGCTACTGTGTTCACTACCATAATCAATCCAAACTCGAATTCGAGTTCAACCCATCTTTTCTTATCAAATCTAGACCCTTCAATCAATTTTCCTTCTTTTCGCTTGATCAACTTCAATCTCATCTCAGATTAGAGCCAAAATTGGAAGAACACTATAACTGAATTTAGGGATATTTTGACTTTGGGTCACATAAAAGTGACCAGAGTTGCATTTGGGTCACGAACAAATTTTAATTAGAGTTTGGGTCACATGACCATCTTTCTTATTTATTTTTCAAAATTAATTTCAATATATTTAACTAGACCCTTCAATCAATTTGTACTCTTCCGGTAAAGATGAACACATTTAATCCAACAATACCAATTAATCAGCCTCAGTGATCAAATTTGTTAACTCTCGCAAACATCTAAACCCCAAAATATCATAAATCATAATCTTTCTTGCTAACCCTAAAAATGTCTTAATCTCATCCATTCATTCTCAAACTTGAAACTCAGATGAAATTGGAAGAACAAACAATTTGGCATCTATAAATTCGAGTTCGACCAATTCTAGTGCTCTTCTCACCACTTCCACAAATTCACATCTCAATTTCTCGTTTCCCACAAATATCAATCTTCTCAAAATCAAATTCATCAACAAACACATAAACAACGAACTTATAAGAAAATCCAACTACTTCGTGTCACATCCATTTATCATCAATTTCTACAACCACCCAAAATCTTTTACGAATCTTCATTACAAGCTCACAAAACCCTTGATTCCTAAGGTCCTAGCCTAATACAATAATTTCAAGTTTCAAACCAATTGAAAAACCATAAACCATTAACCCTTACCTTCATGTAAAAATCATGATTTAGATCTGATTGAAGAAGAGAAACTCAAAAAATTTGGGTTTTGTGAAATTTGGGGATTTTGATAATCAAAATTTGGAATTTCTCTGCAAAATCGTTTGAAGATGATGGAGGCGATGGGCGAGAGAGAACTCAGAGAAGTTAAATAACAGGAGAACTGAATTGGATTTTCAGAACATAAACTAAAACATTTTAGAATCACAACCGTTGATTAGTGGCCCTTTTCCACCGTATTTGTCAAACAAGGTACAATGGCCTAAATAAATCAAAATTTGATATTTATTTGGTCTTTTAAGTGTTTAACTGACTTTCTTAACTATCAACGCGGTCAACGTTGGTCATGACCCAAACTCAATTAAAATTTTCGTGACTCCAAAGCGCAACTCGACTCCATGGTCAAAATATCCCCGAATTTAGTGCAAACTCCATTCAACTCGTTGCGGAGATCAAAGATCCATTCTTCCACAAACCCATCATGAGAAACAATATCATTCACCATTAACCCTAACTTTGATTCGAGCTCAACAATGTCTTATCGATTCACGAAAATCTTGAGAACAACCATCGTCGATCCATGGTTCGTCATCCGAGTCTGTTTCTCTTTGCAATCTCATCACCATGAAAATCTTCTCTTGAGTTCATGAACCAAAGAAATGCAATTTCGCTTCTTCCTTCTTGTAATCCGAGCAACATCACCTCAAAATCAAATCTACGAATACCCATTTCGATTGTTCTTTGTAATTCTTCTGGACTTCAAATCCATCGACTCAACTTCAAAGTAACATCGCCTCTCAATCATTTCGGTGGAGAAGTAAATAAATGTTAGAGAAAACATTTCTCTCGACTTAGGTTTAGGTGTAGGAATGGGATGGTTATTCCCACTTAGGTGGCTTCTGATAAGGGCTACACAGCTATCATCCCCCTAACCAATGTTGGTTGTCGTTTAATACTCTTCCAAAAGAGAGTTGTCCCTTAACCTTGACTGGGCTCCAAATAGTGTTCGCCCATGAAATGACAATTTTGCCCTTTTGCTCCAATTGGGATGATTTCCGCTTCTTTTCCTCTCGTGCGACTCAGAGTACCTAATAACTCAAAAACACACGTAAAGTACATAATTCACAAGAAAAATAGCAAAGAAAGCGTAACTACTAGATAGTAAATTAGGTGTTTTAGACACCTATCAAATGGCACTAAGACCACATATTTTTTCATCTAATACTAACTGAACCTATAATAGTCCACTCCAGGCATTTCAATTCTTGTAAGATGAGATGGTCTTCCAATGAATATTTGTCTTTCACCTGCCTTCAACTTAGCCCCCTTTTGACAAGAGATCTGTTTTGAAAAATTTGCTTCTCTATAGCTACGACAAAAGCTGATAGAATCAAGTTTACCAATAGATTTAAACCATCTGATTTTAATGAACCATATTAAAATTTGCTTCTATATAGCAATGAATATTTTAATCGAATCTGCTTAGAAACCAATTTTGTGTTGAGAGGGTATAATAGTCTGTTTCATACTTAATTGTTTCTCGTCCAATTTTGTGGTGAGAGGGTATAATAGTCTGTTTCATATTTAATTGTTTCTCATTCATTTGACTCAGATGAAAGTTTATTGGCCCAATCCAACCAGATTTTAACAGTTTCTGGACATCTCACCCCTTTTCTCTACCAAATACCCTTATAACTATATGATTGGACATGGACTTGGTATACCAAGACTTTTAGTTGTCCTATCATGTATCCAAATAGTAAAAATGGAACTAGAGAAGTTGTTGTGTACTCTAAACCCTGATGTTGTTGTCCAAGCCGGGATTTCACTTCATCGCTTAGATCCAAATCAGTTTTGTACGTGTAGTTTTCTTGAAAAGTTCTTATGTTTCTTTCACACCATAAATTCCACGACGCTGCTGCTCGTATTACATTCCAAATTTCCTTTCCCTTAGACACACTATACCAGCACTTAGAGAGAGGATACATGTTCCTAGAGAAACACCATGCCCAATTTTGAAGGCATAAGCAAAGACCAAACTTTGGAAGCCACTTTACAATGGAGACGTAAGTGGTTTTCAATTTCATTGGCATTTCCTCGTAGAATACAACTATAATAAAACTTTCTGAAAATAATATTCGTTAAACAATAATCTCTCTAAAATAATAAAATTATTTAGTCCGAATTAAGCTTGCACAGGTTAATTTCTTCTCGCTAAAATAATAACTTTTCTAAAATAATAATTTTCTTCGGTCCCCAAAGTTATTATTTTGTTTTACTGGATCATTCACTATAACTCCCTTTCTCAACAACAAATCAACAGAGTTTAGCTTACAAAATACCAAAAGAAGAAAGCTACCTTTGGTGGAATCCAAGAGTTCCTCACATAAAAAAATGTGGGAATGGGAAGTCAGCAACACCGTCTTTTCCAATGAGTTTAGAGTACAAAGTTTTGACCGAGAAAACTCCTTGATTATCTTGAGACCCACAATCAAGACATGGTGGAGTGGATCCGATTCTGAGTATTAGCAAGGCAAATTGATTAGATTCTGCATTATTTAACCTTCCCTTAAAATTAAAGATCCAGTTCCTTTAATCAGTAATATGAGCAGCTACAATGGCATGTTTTGAATTTGCACAATTTAAAAATGGGAAAATAAATATGCCCCAAAATCGACTGTCATCTTGGGGATATGCCCCAGGATTCCATTTTAGGAATATGCTTTTGAAAGTAACGGTTTTAAATCAAAGAACCGTTAAATAGACTATTTATCGTAAATATATCTTAACTTTTTCTCTAATTTTTCAAGATTTTTAAGTCTAAATATGTTCTGAACCTTGTAAAGGTGTTAATATATCGTATATCCGTCTTTTTAATTCGCATATGTGATCCCAAGTGTGAGCGAATATTAACTACTTAACGGTTTTGGATGGAATTTTGGACGTCTGGGGCATATTCCCAAAATGGAATCTTGGGGCATATCCCCAAGATGACAGTCGATTTTGGGGCATATCCCCAATATTCCCTTTAAAAATGTCAGGAAAATCCAACGAAAATGAAACAACACCAGACCAATTGTCAAACCAGAAAGAAATCATTTCGCCATTATGAACGGTAAGAGTGAAATGAGCATTAATCAAGTGATTAATTGCAACAATTTTTTATCAACAAGAGATACCACTTGTAGTTGAAACCCTTTTACAAATATCTAAAATACAGCAAAGTAGCAATCCTCATTATAAATCTTGTTCTACATATACATTATTTGAGCAAGAAAACTGGAGTAGATAAAAGCCGAATACACCGATGAGCAATCAAGTCCAGTGATTATCAGGTGTGGAGCTTAAGGTTTCCCATGATTTGCACTTAAGAAGCTTCTTAAAATAGGTTTAAGCTTTTCTGACATCTTAATAATACCAAAGAACATTAATCTATATAGGACCACCATGCCAAATAAGACAGCTAAATCAATCCATTTTGAATAACCCATTGGCATTTGCCATATTTTTTCTATAATTTCTTCACCGGTAATAGTTGATGAGCCACTGCATTGATTTCTAGGAAAACTTAATCCTTCAAACTCATTTTTGTAGAGTCCTTCATTCGCGTACCTATGGAATGCAATGTAGTACATTGGGTATTTCCAGAACACATTTGGAAGGTCAGCTGGTAGTCGAAAGAAACCAGCGTTTAATGTCATAGTACCTTGAATTCCTGCTCCTATTATTATACCCAGAAGGTAATTAGGAACCATACAAGCGACCACCATCATTAAGCTCTCGACTAACATAACAGATACGAAAATTACTAGAACAAAGAAGAGAAAATGATCAACCCCTTTGTGAAGACCAACTAAGTAATAAGCAATTGCTCCTGGGATTATAGAGATTAGAAGCAAGTATGGTATGGAGGAAAGTGTATTTCCAACTACGAACGCTGCAACACCGTAGTGCCCATTTAATCTCTCTCTACCAAAGATCTAATGTTAAAAAGTTGAAAAACAAACCTAAGATCAGTAAGTAATAATATTAATATGTACTTATATGGTTATGGAGAAAAAAGTTCGCAAAATACCATCATATCCTCCACGAAAGAAGGGAATCCACCAACTGACATGATAGTTAATAATGATGCTACAAACATAAGCATTGCACCTCTAGCCTGCAAAATTGGGGAACTAGTTTCTCTTACATCATGCACCCATCGTTAGTTTTATGTGAAACTTTCATAGGTTGTTCTCTTTACCTGTATTGAACCAAAACTGTGGCCAATGTCATGAAATATCATACCAATACAAAGACATAGTGAAACATAGATTCCAAGACGCAACCAGTAGTAACCTAAATCACGGTTCATGTTCACGAAGGACCTTCTTGTAAGAATAAATGACTGTGTTAAGAAGCTTGCTTGACTTCCTTTCTCAAGTATTCTCCCTTCCTGTAAAATCGGGAAGACGTTAGTACATCTATGTAGTGCATAATTAATAAAAATAATAGTCGCAAAGATGCATTGAACTTTTTTTTTTTTTTTTGGAAACTACACTTAGAAAAAGGGTGGCACCGACAATCGTTATTTTATGATAAATTTGATGTTGTTGGACAACCTTACAGAGGATGTGTGACTCCGTCGCATACCTTACTAGAAATTTCGGATATTCGATGTTTTACTTGTTGGAAGAACTGAGACGACTTGTATGACTCGACTAAAATGTTGATTGCTTCCTCTGCAGTTGCTGGCTTGTTTTCCACAAAACCTTGTTCAATGTCTTCATCTTCAAAAAGACTTAGCTGATCAAAATCTTTGTTGATTGTTCTCAGGTAATGATCTGATGGGTTTTGTAAAGAGGGACAAGGGAATCCATTAAGTGCGAAAAACTGCAAACAAATGCCAAAAATCAAAAAACTACTATAAAAATTTACAGAATATGTTACTAAAACCAAATACGAGAATTTAAGAGGCTTTCACGTATATGAAACCGGATAATCAGTTAGTTACCTCGTGTGCTACTGATGCAAGACCAAAGTAAACTGTTTTACCAGCGGAAAGTAGACATAGATTATGAAAAAGAGCAAAGACTTCACTGCTTGGTTGGTGAATGGAAGCAATAACAGCCATTCCACATTGTTGCGTAAGCTTCAAAATTCTGGCCATGACATGGTAAGATGCCGCACTATCGAGACCACTAGTGGGTTCGTCTAGAAAAAGAAGTTTCGGACGTGTTAGAATCTCTTTACAAATGCTTACTCTCCGCTTTTGTCCTCCGCTAAGTCCTTTACTGCTCCACCCACCAATGGTTGTGTTCATTGCTTCTTGTAATCCCATATCCCTTATTGTTGTTTCTGCTCGCTCTTTCTTTTCTGAGCTTGTCATGAATTCAGGAAGTTGGAGCATAGCAGAGTAGTAAACAGTTTCTTTTACAGTTAACGTCGTCGTTAATGTATCATCTTGAGTAACGTAAGCCTATAAATGTAAAAAATAAAAAGATTATGATGGAAGTTATCGGATCACGAAATAACACGCTAAAACTTGTACATAACATGGCATAACATATGACCTGGCAAACATATCACGCTAAAATTTGTACGTAAAATGTAGGGTATAAGAAAAAACAGCTCAATCGAGCTCATGGATTTATCTAGGCCATTTATGGTCCAATCTAAGGAAAGGTTTTTTTCTCTTTTAAACCATTTGCAAGGGGCGATGGATAGAGAATCGAACGTAAATGATCGAACTCTCATGTCCTAAGAATGCCTCTTAAATTGAAAATGTATTTCTTAGGCCTATTCCTACGGGTATAACAAATTTTTGTAACTTTTGCACCGACAATATGTATGGCGAAGTGGTAAACGTATGTTCTTAAGTATCAAATATACCACTTAGGCACATGAGATGAACACTCTATTGAGCGATAGGGACTCTATTGAGCAATGGAGATTTTATCTTTATCTACGAGTAATTTTATATCTTTTATTTTAATCTCCCTCTTCTCTCTCACTTCACAAAAACTAGAGAAACACCCATCAACTTCTTCTTCTTCCTTCGCTCAGATCTAGTCCTGCAAAGATTTCTTACTTTTAGTTATTTTTTTTTTGTTTTCAATAATTTCTCCACTATTAGAGCGATTTTTATCTTTGTTATTTGGGCGATTTTATCTACACTTTTATAGTGTTTCTTTCTACTGATTAGTTCGTGTTTGGTTTTCTTGATAAAACTACATCGGCGATTTGGCACATGCGATGATTAATTTTTTCTTTATCAGAAAATTTGGATCTAGGGTTCGGGTTAGTAGCTGCACATCAAGAAATTTTGGGTATATCACTCCTCTGCCACAAGAACATCTCTTTCCCAAGATTAAAATCTATCAAAATGGACGAATTATAATTTCGAAAAGTATTTCTTCTCCAGTCTCAGAGTACAAGATTTGGATGCTATCGTGGTAGATCGCTCTTTCTCTTCGCAATTTATTTACATTTTGTATCTTTCTTTATATTTGTTTCGTGTTATGATGTACTTGTTGCTCTTGAAAATCATCATGTAAATGTTTCTTATGGCATGAAATACTTATGATTTGATGATAAAAAAAAATAAAAAATAAATAAAATAGAAATACTTGGACAAGTGTGTATCACATGGTTATGGTTTGGGTGTTCTAGCTTTATCTACTTTAGGAGAACTTAGGGATGATACTTTATGTTTTTTCAAGCGTCTGAAGAATTGTTTAGTTAGCAAAGAAGCTAGTAGTGGTTCTGGTAGGTTTATTTTTCATAGGTTAGGTATTGCTATTCAAAAAGGTGTTGGAGCCCAGCTTGTCGCTAGGTTGCCAACCAAAAGTTTGTAATTTCAAATAAAACTAGTTTTAATTTTGATAATAATAATAATAATTTTATATCTTTTATATACTTCTCTCTCCAACAGTTTTATTATCTTAATATATTTTCACATATAAAGGATCCACTAAAGATGTTATTATAATACATAAACTTTCGTGGACTCCGCAAAACAGACACGATGTTTCTATTATAAGACTTTATATTTCTACCAAAAATGAATGCAATTCGAGATAGCAAACCTGACCATCTACCGATCTCAATTTCAACCGTTAATTTTGAACGACTGATATTCAAAGGGGTAGATGCTGGTTTTGTACATCTCGAATTGTGCTCATTTTTTGTAGGAATGTAGAGTCTTATGAGAAGAATATTCTAACAAAATATTAGACTTAAATTCATTATCGTTTGGGTTTTGCGGAAAAAATGGCGCAAATCTTATCCGACCTTGTCCATCTAAGAGTCCATGGATCCTCCCTCTTGTACTAATTCAGGGCATGTCTAACACAACTAAATATATTTTTTTAATCATATTTATTACCACATTGTCCATATCGGAGAAGTGCATATGTGGCATGGCAAACTAAGTTTTATGTTCATGTAAAACTAGTGAATGTTCGTGGCTAAGTAATAATTTTGAAACATTAGGCAATGAGTATAAACAATACTCTCTCCGTTTCTGGAAAAATGTTACTTTCACTTTTATGGAAAAACACCTTGGAATTAGAATTCCGCTTTTGATTAGGAAAATCCAATATTCTGCATATATAATAGTTTCGAAGAGGGAGTAATAATTTTGAAACATTAGGCAATGAGTATAAACAACACTATTTTGCTTTACACAAAGTTAACATTTCGATTTCTAGAAATCGTTTTAAAAATCGACACCAAATTGATTTCGACTTTTCAACTTCTAAATCGAAATCGAAAAGCTATTTCTGATATGCCATCCAAACAGGCTATAAACCCATTTGAGACATCTCACGGCGGGACCCACCGCACACAAAGAGTTCCTAAGGGCCGTGTCTTGCAGTTCAATCTGTCGGGAAGACTGTGCTAAATTTTGATTAGTCTTGTTAAATTCATATTTATCTCAAAAGTCCATCAAACAACCCGGTGTACTATATACACGAAATAGGAATATATTTATTTTTTGAAAACATCGAGTCTGCTGTCCAATTGGTTAAATAGGTTACTAGGAAATGGGAAGTTTTAGAGCTCACTTACTAAATGTGTCTCTGTACCTTGCCTGATGTGTGTCTCGCCTCAAGCTGATGTACCAAATTTTTTGGGTAATAGATAAAATGACTACGAGTGAAATTAGACAGAGAAATGGCTTGTTTTTACCGACGTTCCAAAAGCTAATGCTTGTTTACGGCCATTTACTTTGATCGACCCTGACTGTCTTGTGTTGGAGGCTAATCTTCCTGCGATTAACCGAATTCAAGTCAGCTAATTAATTAGTTACTAATATACCAAAATTAAAAGCCAATCAATCTAAAGCTGGCTAAGTTGGTAATTAATATCATTCTATTAAGCACTAGTAGGGATTATTTCAAAACTCTTCGATTTTAGTCTCAGTCGTTACGAGACACACCTTAGGTAGAATTTTACAAGTAAATTAATTACCTGCTAATGCGTCAAGAAGAGTTGATTTGCCAGAACCTGAAGGACCCATAATAGCCAAGATCTCACTAGGTTGAGCATACCCATTAAGCCCTTGTAGTAGAGCTCTACCATTGTTATCAGTACTACTACCACTTCCTGATGAAGGTACAGTGACCCATAGATCTTCCCATGTCAATAAAACCCCAGTTTCTGTATAAGAAGAGCCGAACGATCCCCTCTGCCTCCTTTTCCTAAGCTCATTTGGAGTTGGTAATGGTGATTCCATCTCCATTGTTGAACTTATTTCGTTGTTAAGAAGCGGTAACGGTGATTTACTCGGGCTTAGATTTGGTACATACACATTAGTATTTGCTGAAGCCATCTAAACAAAAACTTGTCTTGAGAGATAATAATGATATGATCAATCTAAGCTATGATGCACTCACCTATCATTTATATAGACGTACAAATGTCATTTTGTCAAGGTAAAAGTTGAAAAATGAGAAGATAAGTTAGATAAAGTATAGAAAGTGAAAGTAATCAGGCACAGTAACCTCGTGGAGAAGTGTTGCGTTTGATCTGAGGATGTGGAACCCTGAGAACCATGCATCATGCATGGCATTTTCGTACCTGTCTATAAACACTCTAACTCACAGCATTATCGTATATTTAATTAATGGTCCGCACGAAAACATAACGTTCATTATGATAACGATTTGCAGGCCGCTAGGCCATATTCTTATTATCGATTGGCGCGATAACTGTGAACGTAGTTAGGTGGTAGTACAGTGAAATGACATAACATGGCAAATTAAGGAAATCTCTGAGTAGTTAGCTGTTGATATTTAAAGCCTGATCCTGCAAATCTAGTGGTGGGTTCCAAAGCTCCATCTTAAGCCACAAACTTAACAGTGGAGTTTAGGTTATTAAACGCTACAAAACCGCTAGATTGAGCGCCAAAAGACTTCAATCTTCCACTAAACCTTGGAAGGTGGCTTGAAAAACCCGTACTTGGTTGGAGCTAGTCTTATGGTGGAATTCAAGTGTTATTCGAAGATCAAAAAATGTGTAATGCTAACAGTAACACTGATGCCTTCCAAGTAGGGCTATTCCCCTCTTTCTCTAAACCATCTAATCTCCCAAGGCCTCGTGGAAAAAAACTTGGAATCCAACTATCCAAGAGAAAATGATACTCCATTTCAGACTGAGCATCAACCGAAATGACGCTACATTGTTCGAAAATGCAAATCCAAACGTTGCCCAACGCAACCCAACAATCATGGTCCCATCCAATAAAGAGGAATTGGTTATACTTTGTTTTCATAGAAGATGAAATTCGGGTCCTCACTCTCTAATTCTGAACAAAGAGGGTAAGGGAGGAAAGAGATAGGCATGTGGAAAACGGTAAACAGGTGGAAGCGTCTGATATCTTTAAACTACATTAATGCAACAATAAAAGAATCGGATGTGTTTGGAACTTTACCCGATCGATAAATAACTGAAGAGTGTGAAACTTGATATGTGGTCGACAACAATTTATCAACAATGTGGTTAAGCAAACAACACATCCCATCACTAATCACCAATCCTTGGTCTTCCATCCGTCGTGGACAACAATGTTAATTCGTACAAGTACAATATATCTTATCCATCCATGTCTGACACAGAGTCATTTGAATGATGAGACTGACTGACTGAGACTGAGAGAGACTAATAGTTAGTTTGGGGAAGTTGTACTCTCCACACACCTACACACAGAGACAAGGCAAGTCATTGTTTTTTGCTCGATCAAATAAAATCATTACAAAGCAAAAGAGGCACCAAAGGTTACAAATGACACCCATTACGGGCCATACACAAAAGAGAACAAAGCAAGTGACGTTACCATTATAACCACTGAAAATTTTAGATTTCAACAACCGATCCATTTTTTTTAACGCTTGTTTCATACACTAATTGAACGGAAGATGGTGAGGAATGAGACAGTAAAACTTCTCATTACGGGCCTACTTATTTGAAACGGATAGTGTAGTAGATAATCTGCAGAACCGAAGATGGTGAGGAATGAGACAGTAAAACTTCTTAGACAGGCCTTCACTTTCTTAGACGCTCAGCGATAACCAAGCTTTAAAACTGAACGATGGGAATTATCTTTCTTAGATATTCATATGCTGCAATACACCTAGTAAAACTGAACGACCAAGCTATAAATTTCAACAACTACTCTGAGATTTTCTTAATTTTCTATGTTGTTTCATTTCACTCACGTACCTGAAGACATTCACAATTATTGTTGTCAACCACCATATGTCCCATTAATCGATAATCCATAGCTCCCGAGCCTCATGTTAAAGTATAGCTAGGTCATGATCGACGTTGCGAAAAAAATATCACGGTTGTCGGTTGATAATAGCAGGTTTATTGTCCTCGCACATGTGGAAATTAATTAATAGCTCGATTGGATCGCTAGCCTATCAGTTTTAAGAACACAGCTATTGGTCTGCAGGTCATCATTTCCTGTGGATCATCAAATACGAAAATGCTGTGAGTTAGAGTACTTAAAAGATAGGTACAATCGATGAGCAGACGTTTCCTGCAGAAATACTGTTAATCCACTATTCTAATACCATGTCTTCATGGCTATTACTTATTCCAGTTTTGGTTGCGCTTTTCATCCGTAGACTGATAAAGAAAAGAAGCGACAGACAACATGCTTTCCTATGTCCACCTGGTCCGTTTAAACTTCCCTTCATAGGAAACTGCTTGCACTTGCTATTCCATGGCTCACCACATCGTTCTCTATGGAAACTCTCGAAAAAACATGGCCCTATCATGCACCTTCAACTAGGCCGGGTACCAATCCTAGTGATCTCTTCAGCTGAATTAGCAAAAGAAGTTTTGAAGACAAACGATCTAAACTTTAGTAATAGGCCTTCTTTAGTATGCCCTGGAAAGTTTTCTTATAATTTCATGGATGTCACGTTTAGTTCTCACAATGAGTATTGGATGGAGATGAGAAAGATTTTTGTTTTCGAGCTTTTAAATCCGAAAAGAGTGTTATCTTTCAGGTCTATAAGAGTAGAAGAGGTTGCGTTTATGATCGACTCCATTTCTCAATCGTCTAATAGGCCTATTGATCTTTCTGAACATTTGTTTTCTAATACTTTTACGATTATTTGCAGGATTGCTTGTGGCAGAGTAATTGATAAAATTAGATTTCAGCATATTGTTTTCGAATGTTTGGAAACTATTGGTAGTTATTTTGTTGCCGATGTTTTTCCGTTTTTCGGGCGTATAGTCGATGTTCTGACTGGACAACATTCAAAGCTAAAGAAGAATTTTCATGAACTCGATAATTTCTTACAACAGGTCATCGACCAGCGCATCAAGTCAGATCAGACGAGGCCTGTATCGCAACAGCAAGACATCATTGATATCTTACTTGGACTAGAAAAAGATGGAGTTTGTCCGGTTCAAGTCACTAAAGATCGTATCAAGGCACTCCTCATGGTTATCTCTCTTTTCTCTCCTTCCCTTTGGAAAAATATGTAGGAACCCTGTGTGCAGTTCGTCGCCTAAGGCGCAATGACAACTAGTATTACAATTGTGGCTTTTCTCACTGAATTTAAGCTATTTTGTGTATTGCAGAATATTTTTGTAGGTGGCATAGTTACAACTAGTATTACAATTGTGTGGGCAATGGCAGAACTTATTAAGAACCCAAGGATAATGAAGAAAGTGCAAGACGAAGTAAGAAATTGCGTAGGAAAGCAAGGGAAAGTCGAAGAAACAGATCTTGACCAGCTTCATTACTTAAAGATGGTGTTCAAGGAGACTTTAAGACTGCATGCTCCAGCTCCAATGTCTATTCCAAGAGAAAGCATGAGACACTGCAAGATCAAAGACTATGATATTCTTCCCAAAACGACAGTTTTAATTAACGCGTGGGCAATTGGACGAGATCCTAGTTCATGGGAGAATCCAGAAGTATTCTTCCCAGATAGGTTCATGACTAACTCCATGGATTTCAGAGGACAACATTTCGACTTTTTACCGTTTGGATCGGGTCGACGAGGTTGTCCAGGGATATCATTGGGAACTACAATAATCGAGCTCACACTTGCAAATCTTCTTTACAGTTTTAATTGGGCGTTACCTTACGGATTGAGGCCTGAAGATATGAACATGGATGAGACTGGTACTTTTGCTAATTATAAGAAATCTGCTTTAAAACTTGTGCCTGTACGTCATGTTTAAATGACTGCCACAGTCTAAGGATATATTACTACAAGGAACAAGATGCATAAATAATTAGCTTAAATAATAATTCTTGTTCAATATATAGATCAGCAATAAAATTGGAGTAGACAAAAGCAAACGTACCAATGAACTATCATGTCAATCATGAGGTTTTCAGCTTAATGTTTTCCATGGTTTGCACTAAAGAAAATTCTTAAAATGGGTTTAAGCTACTCAGACATCTTAATGATAGGTACCTTCATGTCCTCAACAAAAGAAGGGAATCCACCAATTGCCATGAAAGTCAAGAATGAACCAATAAACATAAGCATTGCGCCTCTAGACTGCGAAACAAGGAAATGGTATGTTAGGGTTAATTTCATTTTGGTTTAAGTATCATTTGAAATTGAGAGCAACCAAAAATAATGTGGTTACCTGGATTGAACCAAAACTACCACCAACTTGGTAAAATATTGTGCCAATACAAAGGGCTAGCGATATATAGATTCCGAGACGCAACCAGTAGTAACCGAGATCACGGTACATGTTCACAAATGATCTTCTTGTGAGAACAAATGATTGTGTTAAGAAACTAGCTTGGTTTCCTTTCTCTAGTAATCTCCCTTCCGTTTTACATATTTCGGAAATACGCAATTTAACTTGCTGGAAGGACTGAGATGACTTGTATGACTTGACAAGAATGTTAATTGCTTCCTCGGTTGTGTTCGGTTCCCCCCCCATAACCTTGTTCAATGTAGGAAAAAAAAATCTAATCTGTAAAGTACTTAATTTTTATGCATGTATACTAGTAATTCATCCTATCTTGTTAGCAAAATTAGCATTTCTTACTCTGTCGAAGTCTTTGTTGATTGTTCTCAGAAAGTGATCGGATGGGTTTCTCATTGTTGGGCAAGGGAATCCATTCAGTAAAAACTACAAAAGAAAACAATGTCAAAAATCGATACCTGCAAAAAAAAATAAACATACAGAAGAATAAGCTGTCATGTCGATGAATCCACTATTGGTTAATTACCTCATTTGCTGCAGAAGCCGGACCAAAGTAAACAGTTCTACCGGAGGAAAGTAGGCAAAGATTATGAAAGAGATCAAACACTTCACTACTTGGTTGATGAACTGATGCAATTACTGTCATTCCATACTGTTGCGAAAGTTTCATAATTCTATCCAAAACATGATAAGATGCTGCGCTATCAAGACCACTCGTGGGTTCGTCTAGAAAGAGTAGTTTTGGACGTGTTAAAATCTCTATACAAAGGCTCACTCCATCCTCCAATTCTTGTGTTCATTGCATCTTGTAATCCCATATCTCTTATTGTTGCCTCTGCTCTCTCTTTCTTTTCCGATCTTGTCATGGAGTTGGGTAATTGTAACAAAGCAGAATAGTAAACACATTCTTTTACCGTCAGTGTCGTGGTTAAAACATTGTCTTGAGTAACATAAGCCTATACCAATGAAAGAACATATGTTTTAAGTATCTCGATAAAACAATTACATACAGATGTAATCAGAGAGACGTGTTTTGCTTTTACCGAATTTCCAAAAGCTAGTGTTTGTTTCCGACCATTTACTTTGATCGACCCGGATTGTCTTGTGTTTGAAGCTCCTCTTCCTGCAATTAATAGATTATTAAAGTATGTTAATCCACGATTATTACATTATATAAATTGATATTGTCATTTTAAGAAGCACTAGCAAAAGAGCCTGCTATTTTGACTCTCTGACATTTCCTTGACTAGACGCAGTAAACAAGTTAAAAACGGCCGTTATAAAGCCACCGACGCCATAACTATCTGCAGACCCTTGAGTTGACAAAAAAAAGTGTAAAAAAATCACCTTGAGTAGATTTTACCTGCTAATGCATCAAGAAGAGTTGATTTGCCAGAACCAGAAGGGCCCATAATAGTCAAGATCTCACTTGGTTTCGCATACCCATTAAGTCCTTGAAGCAAAGCTCTACCATTATTCTTACCAGTACCACTTCCTGAAGAAGGTACAGTGACCCATAAATCATCCCATGTCAATAAAACCCCACCTCCTGTACCAGAACTGGTGCCTCTAAATGATCCCCTCTGCCTCCCATTCCCAAGCTCATTTGGAGTTGGTAATGGTGATTCCATCTCCATTGTTGAACTTGTTTGGTTATCAAGAAGTGGTAATGGTGATTTACTTGGGCTTAGATTTGGTATGTACCTAGGCACATTAGCATTTGTTGAAGCCATCTTAAACAAACACTTACTTTAGAGATAATGATATTGAATCTAAGCTATGAATTTTAAATGCAACCATCGTGTCATTTATATAGACATTGCAATGCTCTTTTTGCTGTCAAGTTAATAGGTGACGAATTGAAGTGAGAAGATGGAAGTTAGATAAAAGTACAGTGAGTAAAGTAATCACGGCAATTTTGTGCAGTAGACAGTCAAGTGGAGGACAATAATTTCCCAAAAAAAAGACATGGACGGAAATAACAGAAGGTACATATAATAAAAACTGAATAGTTGGTTAGATTATGACTACTCGTTAGACAGGGATATAATATCAGGATATATACATGTATTATTGGCATTGGCAACTTGGTTGGCCATACTCTTTGGAGAAATATAGTTGCAAGTTGCAACAGTTTCTATTTTCAGCTGTATCACCCTTTCTACATTAATCATCTTGAGCATAGCTAAAAACAAACGTGGTCTTTTTCTCGTTCAAGATGTGATACTGTGACACAATGGTGATGAATATGTATTTCAGAAAAAATTATCACCGGGGATCGAATTTTCACATTTAAATGCTATGTGCCACTGATATGCTGCTATATCACTATGGGATTTTTTGCAGTGGGTCTAAAATTGTAGTGTTTTCGATTACACTCAACGTTGCCGGCCGTGTATACTGGTTTCATGTCCTTGGAAACGAAACCCTTAGGAGGTGGTGAAAGGGGCATCTCACATCTGTAAAAGTTAGTATTAGACAAAACTTTGTCCATCGAAGTATCTTAATTTTTATCTAAAAGCCGCCTCAACAGTTCAAGAAAAAAAGAGATAAAGCAGCATGTGCCTTCTTTTCCGCATCATTATTAGGCCACTTCCTATGCACATGCCAAAACATGGTATTTGGCATATATGCACCCACTATGGGTATGCCAAACTGCCAAACTCATATGCCAATTTCCTGGCATATAGGCATCTATGTTGTAAAAGGCGCCCCGGGCGCTCGCCTAGGCGCTCTAGGCGGGCGAGGCGCTGAAGGGGCGCCTAACAAGAAAAGCGCCTAAGGCGCCAAAATAAATCTAAGTTCTGTTTTTCTAAATCTCGGGCGCTCCTCGGGCGCCTTAGGCGCTCAGGCGCTAGGCGCTGGGCTTGGCGCCTCGCCTCGCCCAGCGCCTTTTACAACATAGATAGGCATACACGACGAGTTTCCAGCGAGCGATAGAGTCTCGGTCGCTCGATGGTCAAAGAATCGTTCGATGGTCATTCACTCGACAATGACAGTCAAGCTATCGCTCGATACTATGATAATCGGCCCGACCAGATCTTCATCTAACGGCTACAATTTCCCCCTCTATAAATACCGATTTCAAACTCATATCAACTCACACCAAAAATTCTAAATCTCTCTAGAATTTCTTAATTTCTCAATCTTTTCAAATCTAAAACTATCACAACTCCTATACAATTATATTTTCTTGTAAAATGGATTCACAAGCACAAACTCAAGGCAAAGGTAAGAAGAATCGAGTCCGTGGTGCAAAATACACCATGATAGAAGATGAATGTATTTGTCGTAATTATGTTTTTTTTACCCAAGATTGTATCGGTGGTGCACACCAACATGGTAACACCATGTGGGATAATATATTTCAAAAATATGAAGAACAAACCATGAACATCAATGGTCGTGATGCAAAAGGATTGTCGAACACTTCATTGTAATCAACCGAAGTAGCCGCTTATGTTGCATTGATAATCCAAGCCAAGAGAAAAGGAAAGGACAAGTGGTCAGACTGATGTTGATTTTGAAAGAGAGGTTCGTGATGATTGGCAACGAAAACATGGTAAACAGTTGTTGATGGTGGTTTTTAAACAAGGGGTAAAATCGTAAAACCCCACGACCTAGTGTTACCCGCAACTCATTAACTAAGAGCATTTAACTCAGGTGTAAATAATTAATAGGGGTATTTTTCAAAATACCAGATTAGGGGTTACGACACGAGAACCCTAATTCCAAAACTAAGCCGCACATGCTTTGCGCACCATGGCAACAATGCCAAACCAAGCCGCACATCAAGCGCACCATGGCAACAATGCCAAACCAATCCGCACACCGCGCACCATGGCAACAATGCCAAACAAAGCCATCACATGCGCACCATGGCAACAATGCCAAAACCAAGCCGCACATCACGCACCATGGCAACAATGCCAAACCAAGCCGCATTACCGCGCACCATGGGAACAATGCCAAACCAAGCGCATGCTCGCACCATGGCAACAATGCCAAACCAAGCCGCACATCTGCGCACCATGGCAACAATGCCAAACCAAGCCGCACACTGCGCACCATGGCAACAATGCCAAATTAAGCCGCTACACCGCACCATGGCAACAATGCCAAACCAAGCCGCACACTGCTGCGCACCATGGCAACAATGCCAAACCAAGCCGCACAATGCGCACCATGGCAACAATGCCAAACCAATCCGCTGCTACATCACCATGGCAACAATGCCAAACAAAGCCCTGCTGCTAACCATGGCAACAATGCCAAACCAAACCCGCTGCACCGCGCACCATGGCAACAATGCCAAACCAAACCCACACCGCACCATGGCAACAATGCCAAACCAAGCCGCATGCTACCGCGCACCATGGCAACAATGCCAAACCAAGCCGCACCTCGCGCACCATGGAAACAATGCCAAACCAAGCCGCACATCAAGGCACCATGGCAACAATGCCAAATTAAGCCGCACTGCGCACCATGGCAACAATGCCAAACTAAGCGCGCACACTGCGCACCATGGCAACAATGCCAAACCAAGCCGCACACCGCGCACCATGGCAACAATGCAAAACCAAGCCGCTGCATTCGCGCACCATGGAAACAATGCCAAACCAAGCCGCACACTGCGCACCATGGAAACAATGCCAAACCAAGCCGCACACATCATGCACCATGGCAACAATGCCAAACCAAGCCGCATCTATCGCCACCATGGCAACAATGCCAAACCAAGCCGCAAATCGCACCATGGCAACAATGCCAAATTAAGCCGCACCTCTGCGCACCATGGCAACAATGCCAAACTAAACCGCACACTGCGCACATGGCAACAATGCCAAACCAAGCCGCACACGGCAACAACGCCAAAACCAAGCCGCACACTGCGCAACATGGCAACGACGCCAAAACCAAACTACATATCGCATTCATTGACAACCATGCCAAAACTAAGCCGCTATGCCATTGGCACATGCCAAATATAGCGCCCTAGGCTGGAAAATGTGCAACTATGTCAACATGGCCGTACGTGCCATTGGCACATGCCAACGCGTACACCACAAGCCATACTTCCAAGCCGCTATGCCATTGGCGCATGCCAAAGATAGCGCCTAGGCTTGCAAAACGTGCAACTAGGTCAACATGGCCGTACGTGCCATTGGCACATGCCAACGCATACCACAAGCCATATTTCCAAGCCGCTATGCCATTGGCGCATGCCAAATATAGCGCCCTAGGCTTGCAAAACGTGCAACTAGGTCAACATGGCCGTACGTGCCATTGGCACATGCAAACGCGTACCACAAGCCATATTTCCAAGCCGCTATGCCATTGGCGCATGCCAAATATAGCGCCTTAGGCTTACGAACCATACAACCTAGGCCAAGTCGGCCACGCATGCCATTGGCACATGCCAACATGCTCGGCGGTAGCTTTACTTACCAAGGCCACGGCCTAACGGCCACGCATGCCATTGGCACATGCCAACATGCTCATGGTAGCTTTTCTTACCAAGGCCACGGCCCTAACGGCCACGCATGCCATTGGCACATGCCAACATGCTCGCTGGTAGCTTTTCTTACCAAGGCAACGGCCCTAACGACCACGCATGCCATTGGCACATGCCAACATGCTCGGGTAGCTTTTCTTACCAAGGCCACGGCCCTAACGGCCACGCATGCCATTGGCACATGCCAACATGCTCGCTGGTAACTTTTCTTACCAAGGCCACGGCCCTAATGGCCACGCATGCCATTGGCACATGCCAAACACACACGCTGGTAGCCTAACTTGCAAACCGTGCAACCTACCACCAAGGCATTCCGCACATGCCATTGGCACATGCCAAACACACACGCCGTATCCTAACTTGCAAACCGTGCAACCTACCACCAAGGCATTCCGCACATGCCATTGGCACATGCCACGCACGCCACTAGCGGCTCTGGCATTACCACTTACACTCAACATACAACCTACCACCAAGGAATTCGCACATGCCATTGGCACATGCCACGCACGCCACTTTAGCATCTACGGCATTGCCACTTGCGCTCGAGTACAACCCGCAACAAGGGCATTCGCACATGCCAATGGCACATGCCACACGCGCCACTAGCAGCGCCACTTTCACTCAAGGTGCAACCAACGAGATATCAACAAAAAAGCCGGGGATGCTTTCCCGGGGTTTTGGTTTGGCGGTCACGGCTTGCGGCGTACACTACGCTCACATTAAGAAAGCGTGAAAAGGAATAAAGTGGTCAAATAAATGAGGAAATAATGGTGAAAACGTTTTCACCCATTAACACCATGCGGTTACCACCTCCTCCCATTATTTCACCCTTTACTCTCTTCCTTCATGAGGCTGGGTACGTTTCAATCTCGACTTGTATAAATAGGTCTTACCTATTTCCACCGGACAACAAGTCTCGGTCAAGAGAAAAATACTACACTCTCGAAAAGGCAACTTTGCAAGCTCTCCAAAAAAAGCTTTCATCTCTTGCAAGCTTCCTAAGCTTTCACTTTACGATACAAGTCGAGACACTACTCTCCCCGGAACTATTCTGGTCCAACACCTTTCTTTGCTTCCTCCCCAAATCAACCCTTCTCCTCCACTTTGTGGACCGAAGCAAGTCTGGAACGACCATTTCTTGGTTTAGGCCGGACTTGTGCAGTTGATCTCCCGAATCTATAAAGTGCTCACGTGCAGCATTTGTTTAGGGTTTAAACCGGTTTCTCACTCACTACCGAATTTGCGAAATCGGCGAAACGATTTTCACCCATAAATAATTGGCGACCACAGCGGGAGGATTGATCTATCGGCTACAATGTCGGACTGTCGATCTCGTTCTTCGACCCAGATATCAAGATGGTAGGGGAAGACAACTCAATTCGACTCAATCTGCCGAGACCCCCCAATTACCGGTTGTAAAAACTACACCCCCGGGGACTCGTTGAAGATGCTACCAGCAATTGGGGACTTGTGACTCAGTCCGACTCAACTGCCAGACAACCCGGTTATCAGTTGTTAAAACTACACCAGAAAATTGGAGACTCGCTGAATACGCTACCAGCAATTGGAGACTCGCTGAATACGTTACCAGCAATTGGGGACTAACTGGCGATGCTACCAGCAAAGCCGCCTTTACATGGAGAGGGGCGTGTTCACAAAAACCGTCATACTACTGCGTCTTGTGCCTATTGCTAGCACACACTTTCATAAAAGCAATATTCCTTTCCCAAAACATAATCAGGGTCATATTATCAAAACCATTCATCCCAGAAATAATCAAATACCCTAAAAAGCTACCAGCTGCCTATCAAAGGTCAAGCTTTGAACCAGACATCAATATGTCTTTCAAAAAAAAAAAAAAAAAAGAAACCTAAATGAAAGTCTAGCAGAGAAACGTTCAAGGAAAATTATCCAATAAAAGTCTGCTCTTCTTGGAGAAAGTCAACTTTGCATCTTCAAGAGCCGCTCTCTTCATAGTCAACATCTTGAAAGCTCTTGAGTTCCACCTCCTGTCGTGCAATCTCCTCGGCGGAAAGGCTTTCGATTCTTACCGCATCTTTCAACTTTTGGATCTCGGCAAGGCCCTCGACAAACCACGAAGTGTTGAACTCCTTTTCTACGCACACGTCGCGATGGTGCTCCCGGTCGGCAATAACGTCTTGAGAAGCGGTGTGACCGGTCACCTCACGCATATCCTCGATGGAAGATAAAGCCTCTTCCACACGCTTAACCAGTGCAAATCGACTAGTGACTTTCTTGGTTGTGGCCATATGTCCGTATTTCTCCTAGATTCTGGTGTACAACGCCTCGTGCTTAGCCGAACGCACGCTGAAGCCGCCAACCAGCACATGACCTGGATAAGGAACCAAGTACGGAGGATCAAAAATGGCGCCTGCACCTGGCCTCACGACTCGCAGAGGGTCTTCCTCCATGTCTACGGCAACAACCATCAGAGAATCATCCGCCGTTTGAGCCACATCTGTGCCCGGCAATTGGCTAATGCCCATCTCCAAGTCACCAGCGGTGGTCACCAAAGGCAAGTTTTCGTGTGCCTCTACCCCAGTCATCCTCCGAATCGGATTTCTCCTGCGAACTCGAGTTAGACATTTTTCAAAAAGAAGAAACATAAGAAGAGAGAAAAGAAGCGCGAAACTCACCGAACCACTTCCGAAAAAGAACCCGGTCTTTGCCCGGAGGAATCACTCTCACTTGTCGAACTTTCTTCTTTCTCGACTCATCATCGCTATGAGAAGGCTCAGTCTTCTTTGGAATTCTTTGAAGAAATTGCTGCCTCCACGGCAACGTGCAAGGGCGTAAAGCATTAACACTACCAAAGCCCTGGAGGAAACAAGACACATGTTTTCAGCAGGAATTCACGTGTTTTGAGACAAACCAAAGAAGAGGCGACACATACCTGGTTATTGGAAGAACTGAAAGATACGAGAGCTGTGGAAGGATCTTTTGAAACCGTCCGAAAACCCGCCAGCACGATTCTTCGTTCTCCGTTCCTTGGCACTGGGACTTTCAGGAGTTGCTAGGCAACTTTAAACTTTGGATCCCTCAACATTGGATACTTCTTCAAAACTGCTGGGGAAGGTTTACAACGAACGTTCTCCACCACGTTATTCACAAAATCTTGGATCATAATAAACTCGTCGCACCAGAACTCATTATAGCCAAAGGTCGTCGAAGTTACTCTTCCCATTTGTAAGAAGGAAGGCGGATACCCGGCTCGAGGGCACGCGACATTGAGGGCGGCCTGCAATGAATCCTTAGGAAGCACCTATTTGGTAAGCAAGAGGTACCCCTTGATCGAAACCCATGTGACGAGCAAAGACGGTCAATATTGTAAGCAGCTATCTGGAAAGACCCCATGAAGAAAGATGGCATATAACCGGGCAAGCAGCTTTGAATGAACAAGTTTTCACCAACGCTCAAATCGCCATCGGAAGACAAAGACATGAGCGGAGCAGAAGCAAAGGTGTCAATTTGAGACACTGACCTATGGACCGGCTCCCATGGGCGAAAATTAATTTCATACGACTTATCAAGAAGACTAACCAAGCTCACGCCAACCTTTGGACGCTGTTCACCCATCGAAGAATTCGAACCCCCCAACTCGCGGGAATCGAAGGCATCGGTTTCGGAGCATACTTCTCAAAGTGCTCCCATAGCCGGACTTGCGGAAAAGCAACGTGCACATATGAATTCACTTTCATGAAACCATTCGAAACTCGCGTGTTCGCAACTAGGTGATCCGGATGCACATACGGAGGCAGGAATAGCTTGCCAATGGGAAGAACTTCACCTTTTGCTAACTTCACAGAGCCGCTAGCAACTCTGGTCTTATTTCCTTCTTGCTGAACCGTCATAAAAAATGTCTCTAGACAACCATAGAGCCAAAAATTCTGCAACATGAAGATCATCACTTTTTTGCATTGGGTTCCAGCTCGTCCGGAAACCACTGAGACATCCACCAGCTATAAAAGCACCTTTCATCCTCTTTCCGGGCAGAATCCTTCGACTTCGCAGTGGAGTCTTGATGGACACATTTTTGTGTCTGATATAATCTCAATTGTATATATTGTTAGTGCTCGATTTTGTATTTATTATGGTATTTTATGTCTTTGTAGGTGTTTTTTGGAGAAATAAGCTTTTGCGGGAAAATTGGCTTGAAAAGTGGTATTTGCGCTCGTGGGAGAAAATTACTATTCGGATCCCCCATTTTGGATAAGGGGTAACCAAATTACTAAGGGCACCCCATTTCCAGGCGACTACTATTCACACCCCATCACACGATAGGGGCTGTCCCTTTCTCTTCACCAGTTCGAACAAGTTTTGGCGGGATTTGGTTTATTTGAAAATGTATTACAGAATTTGGCAGAGTTGGTTTTGGCCGAGTTTTACTTGGTTTTAATCACCGATTCTGCTTGGGAACAACTTGCCACGATCAAACAGGGAAGGTAATAGGTCTACTCACGTAAAACAAGAAGATCACGGTTGAACAGGGAAAGATTTTCTCGGATTTATATTTGGGAAGAGCTGGAGATATTTACTCGGGCCTGTTTGGATTAGACATGGACTATAGGAGGTTTGGTTCGTTTCATGATGAAATATGGAAGGTCTTGGTCTTGCAGACGTAAAAAAGGGAAGAGCTCAATCAATTCTCGGTGAAACAAGAAACAGAGATATTCGGGATTTGCTGGGATTGAAATAAGAGAATTTACGTGAGATAAAGGCTGTTGGATTGAGTTTATATTTGGAAAGATATTTGGTGAGAAGGGACTCGTTAGGAGACGCGTAGAAGAGATAAAGAGGGAAACAAATCCCGTGCTTGGCAAGAAAGAAACGGAGAAGATTAGGAAGAATATATTCGCAAAGATATGGCCTGTGGTGTTTAAAAGAAGAGGGGGGGAACCAACAGAGGCTATCGAGGATTTGGGGGTCTATATGGAGGATCAGAGAGGCTGCGAGCTCGATTTGAAGAAGAAGAGAAAGGGTTGCAGACGACGCTACAAAACTGTCGTTCTCAAGAACCCTAATTGAAGAACATTGGACCAACGTCTTGCGGTCTTAAATTCAACAATGAGAACCTTAGTATCGTTTAAGAGGCGAGACTTATTCTTCAGAATGATCTGTTTGTAACGCCTTTTCAGCGTTACAAACGCCTAGTTATTATCTTTCTCTTGTTTTTCACACTTTTGAGCTATGAACACCTATTTTGAGCACGTGAATAACTTGAGGAGCTAAACCCCAACACTGGGACGATGGAGGAAGCCATTTTTCATGCGTGTGGTAATTTTATTAATTCTTTTATGACTTATTGCATTGATTTTTAATCGTATCTTATGATTTTTATTGAATGATTGTGATTTCAATTGATGGGTCATGCTTTCTTAAGTGTTTTGATGTCTCATGCTTTAGATTTACAGTCATTACTTTCAAAATCTACTTTCGGCAATGAATTAGAGTCAATAAATTTGAGCTATAAATGTCTAGAATTATTAGTTGAACCACATGAATGTAAGAATTGGTGGAATCCTGAGTCTCAGTAATCTCTCGATATTGTGACATCTTGTAAATATATTTTCTTTGTTTTTAGAGTTTTCTGAAACTAAATCTTTACAAGTCTGAGTTGAACTAATTTTACTACCACTTTCTACAACATTATTGAGTCACATCAATTTTTGGCGCCGCTGACGCGGACTTGTATTTAGATTTGTTTTAGGTTTATTTTTCTTTTTATTATTTTTTGTTCTTTTTTACGCCTTTGGTATTTTTTTGATTCTTTTCAGATTTGGACCGAAGCTACAAGGAAATAAAAAGTGCTATAAAAGGAAAGCATCGCCAAAGAAGGAAAGAAAAAAGGAGTCCAAGGAGTGAAGAAGATTTTGTATATATTTATTTTATTTAGACTTTATTTCTTTTTATTTTTAGAAACCTGTAAATAGGGTTTCATTGTTGTAATTTTTTTGTTTTTATTTTTGGACATTTTTTGGACATTATTACCGGACTTGGACATTATTTTTAAAACCTAAGGAAGGGTTAAAATTAAATATAAACTGTTTGCGGGGGAAGGACGACGATTCTGATCTTTGTCTCGGCCCCTCGGGTTCGTACACGACATAGGAGTCGGTGGCCCGAGTCGACTTCAACGGTTCATCGCCCCGTCCCAGTGCTTGGAGGTAAGACTCTATCCACCCACGAATCCCACAATCGGTGGGTTTTATTTTGTGTGACAACTCACACCCCTGCGAATAGAATGTCGAATGGTATAATAATAGCCAATACAACGAATATCCGGCCGAGTTTCAAACTGGACGTTACTACTTTGACCATAATTTGAATAGTGGTTGGGAACATCAGCCTTTTGAAGGTTATGGTCCATACCATGGTGAGCCCAATTACTATCCTTATTCCCACCGGTCATACGAGCAAAATTCCTCTCTATTAGAGTCCGCACGTAAGTTAGCTGAGTCAGCACAAAAGATACTTAAGTCGACATGTAGTTCAGATGAGATGAATGACTTAGTTATGGACGATAGCAATACAACGTGTGAACCTTCTTTCCTAGAAAAAATCAGGATGTCATGTGAGTCGACTCAGAAAATGTTATTAGAGGCCCAAGAAAGAACTGCTCAAGATAGTCTTAATTTCCAATATAGTGTTTCCAATAGTACCTTTGAAAATGAGGATAGTTATTTGCATAATCAAGATGACGAGGTTAGAATTGGTAACACTACTTTTTTAGACGAGGTTCGACCATTTTCATGTTATTACAATGATGATTATGATGAGGATAGTGTTGATGAAGAATTTGAAATATGTAAGCATAGTGATCAGGAATTTGTTACTCCAATTGAGCTTAATAATGATAATATTTCTAGTTCAAATCCAAATAATTTTAATAATTATTCACCTATTCAAAAGGACGAGGATTTGACTAGAGATACCACCGTTTTAGACGATGTAGTATTTCCTTATGATTACGAAGCCGATGATAGTTTTGAGGAACGAGTCTATTCTGAGAATATTGTTTTAGAGTCTAGCGATTTAGAAACATTAGTCTTAGACAAAGAAGATGAACTCGTAGAGCTTTCAAATATGAAAAGTGAGGATGCACCTTCCGATTATAACTTAGAAGAAGCAAGTTGACCATTTTTGGGATTCCGATGATCTAGAAATTAGGGAAATTGTAGATAGTCTATCTAGAGACACCCAAAACTCTAAGTTTGGGGAGATTATCATTCTCCCCGTGCTTTACCTTTAGCTCTTGTAGAGATCCCTCACTTGGGACTTGATATATGTGCCTCAACCATTGTGCCAGATTGCCTTCATACTAGTTCTCGAACCTAATAATGTCCGGGAAGAAGTTCGAGTTGTTAGAAACTCATCCTCTGGTTGATGTGGTTTACCCAGGCTATGATACCCGGATTGATTTTGTTTTCCCACCAAATATTTTTCAACCAATTGTGGGAATGTATAAGTTTCAGATGTGTCAATTATTTAGTTTTGAGACTAAACCTAAGTACTTTAGGAAATTAGTATCGACACATTTTATTATGATTATTTTACAAGTTTCATCGTGGTCAATTGTGTGAGTCAAAACTGATTGACTTTAAGGATCCGCAATTATTTAGGTTATTATTATGTGCTTCTAAGTTCTTATTTGAGTTTTTCTAGACTTTAAAACCTGAACCGGATCTTGGCTTTGAGGAATTCCAGCACATGAAAATATTTTATTTGGACCCAGTTATAGAACCTGAACCTGAACCACGGCTAGATGTAGTTGTCTTAAACAGGAAACTAGACAAGGGTGTGCTTCATTTGTTAATTTTCTTGGCATTTTGCAGATTCCTTTTATTTGTGATAGCTCTATTTGGTTTTGATGACCCACAAATTTCGGCTATTACTTTATGATTCTATAAGGTGACTAATCCTTTCTTAGTCTCACGTTGAAGACATTAAACTTAGCACTTCTTGGGAGGTAACCCAATATTCATGCGACACGGTAATATCTTTCCTTATCTCTTTACTTCAAATGGTAACGGTTTCTCCTTGTTCATGTTTTTAATTTTATCTTTAGAACATTGAGGACAATGTTAGATTTAAGTTTGGGGTATGGGAGAAACATTTTAGTTGCATTGATAAACTCCGAACCTAGAAATTTATGCTTATTAAGGATGGCACTAACCAATCTAAGTGGATGGAAGCATTTTGGTTGTAGGAGTTGAGGAACCAATCGATTAGATGGAAACATCTAAAGAGTCTATTCATAAAAGCACGAGCTCGGGTGTTAGAAATAACATGATAGTTTCACCATATCTCGTTGAGTCCTTTTCACTGTTTTTATTTTGATTTTGTTTTTAAACTATGTTTCTCTAAGTGATTAGGTGGGGCCCACGAATCAAGTTGTTACCGATGCTAGGGTGAATTAGAGTGATTGAGATACAAAAAAAAAAAAAAAAAAAAAAAAAAAATTAAAGTGAGACCGGACTATCGACCAAACGGAATAAATTCAATAAAGTCGACCACTTTGGAACCCTTGTATATGCCGGTTGTGTTGACTGGGGTTAGGTTTATCGACCACTTGGTTCCCTTGTATATGCCGGTGTGTTGATATTAGTCGAGCCGTATCTCGGTCCATTAGGATAGGTTCATTTTGGCGGAGGCCTTGAGACGGATATGGGAAACATCGATCACTTAGTAAACATCAAAACCATCTATGTTTTTCTCTATTTCCATCTTCTTGATCTATCCATGTGATTAGTTTTGACTCCGGGTATTGATGTCCATAGTGCAACTATCTGAGTAGAGCTCCGTGACTTATATATGAATTTTAGTATGCTGAATGCAAACTTGTGTACAGCAATTGGAATTTTGCATCAGGGTACTTCCTCCTGTAGTCAATAAGTATGCCAACCAAGGAGATTCTTTAGTGCCTTCCAAGGTTCTGCGTAGATAGTTAGGTCCTGGAGTGTAAAGGTTTTGTGGGTACACCTGCAGTAAACCCTCCCGAGACTATAACTCGGCCACTAGGGCCACCTAGGGGTTTAAAGGCTTATTGCATATGCTAAATGCAATCGACGATGCCTGCGACAGTGAGTTAGGATTTTATTTGATTTGCTCGAGGACTAGCAAATAATAAGTTTGGGGGTATTTGATGGACACATTTTTGTGTCTGATATAATCTCAATTGTATATATTGTTAGTGCTCGATTTTGTATTTATTATGGTATTTTATGTCTTTGTAGGTGTTTTTGGAGAAATAAGCTTTTGCGGGAAAATTGGCTTGAAAAGTGGTATTTGCGCTCGTGGGAGAAAATTACTATTCGGATCCCCCATTTTGGATAAGGGGTAACCAAATTACTAAGGGCACCCCATTTCCAGGCGACTACTATTCACACCCCATCACACGATAGGGGCTGTCCCTTTCTCTTCACCAGTTCGAACAAGTTTTGGCGGGATTTGGTTTATTTGAAAATGTATTACGAGAATTTGGCGAGTTGGTTTTGGCCGAGTTTTACTTGGTTTTAATCATAGAATGCAGCAGGAACAACTTGCCACGATCAAACGGGGAAGGTAATAGGTCTACTCACGTAAAACAAGAAGATCACGATTGAACAGGGGAAAGATTTTCTCGGATTTATATTTGGGAAGAGCTGGAGATATTTACTCGGGCCTGTTTGGATTAGACATGGACTATAGGAGGTTTGGTTCGTTTCATGATGAAATATGGAAGGTCTTGGTCTTGCAGACGTAAAAAAGGGAAGAGCTCAATCAATTCTCGGTGAAACAGGAAACAGAGATATTCGGGATTTGCTGGGATTGAAATAAGAGAATTTACGTGAGATAAAGGCTGTTGGATTGAGTTTATATTTGGAAAGATATTTGGTGAGAAGGGACTCTGTTAGGGACGCGTAGAAGAGATAAAGAGGGAAACAAATCCCGTGTTTGGCAAGAAAGAAACGGAGAAGATTAGGAAGAATATATTCGCAAAGATATGGCCTGTGGTGTATAAAAGAAGAGGGGGAGAACCAACAGGGGCTATCGAGGATTTGGGGGTCTATACGGAGGATCAGAGAAGCTGCAGAGCTCGATTTGGCAGCAGCAGGTGAAGAAGAAGAAAGGGTTGCGAGGCGACGCTACAAAACTGTCGTTCTCAAGAACCCTAATTGAAGAACATTGGACCAAAACACTGGCAGTCTTAAATTCAACAATGAAACCTTAGTATCGTTTAAGAGGCGAGACTTATTCTTATGTACCGTGATCTGCTGAGTTATTATCTTTCTCTTGTTTTTCACACTTTTGAGCTATGAACACCTATTTTGAGCACGTGAATAACATGAGGAGCTAAACCCCAACACTGGGACGATGGAGGAAGCCATTTTTCATGCGTGTGGTAATTCTATTAATTCTTTTATGACTTATTGCGTTGATTTTTAATCGTATCTTATGATTTTTATTGAATGATTGTGATTTCAATTGATGGGTCATGCTTTCTTAAGTGTTTTGATGTCTCATGCTTTAGATATACAGTCATTACTTTCAAAATCTACTTTCGGCAATGAATTAGAGTCAATAAATTTGAGCTATAAATGTCTAGAATTATTAGTTGAACCACATGAATGTAAAATTGATAGAATCCATGAGTCTCGGTAATCTCTCGATATTGTGACATCTTGTAAATATATTTTCTTTTTTTTTAGAGTTTTCTGAAACTAAATCTTTACAAGTCTGAGTTGAACAATTTTACTACCACTTTCTACAACATTATTGAGTCACATCAAGTCTTTTCGAGCATAATCTCCCAACTTAGCGGCAAGGTCATCCCAGCATCTTCACCTCACTTTCGAGATAATTGGATCCTAAGATTCCCGATTCTGGGAAGATTGACAAGAGAGCCACACTCTCCAAGGAGAAAGTTATCTCACCCCATCTCGCATATGATTGTATGGGTGTCCGAACACCATCTGGAGATGAAAGCAACCAAGCCCTCGGATATCCTTCCTAATCGGAGGTTTCTTGAAGCTCAGACGGACATCAATAATCTGCGCTCGAGTCGGGTTGGTGTTTATGTGCTCCTTACTCACCATGAACTCAACCCATCTACCAAAAGAACGCAATGGGCTTTGACACATCCACGAAATCAATGTTGGAAGAGGAGTATACCCCTTTTTGAAGACGAATCGTATAGTATTCTGCGGGGCGAATCGAACGTGTCTTCCTTTCATTTTCACCACCGGTTAACAAAATTGGCACGAAACCAGGGTGATTTTTCCGGCAGAGACGAGTTTTTTTGCGAAGAACTCATCATCCGTGTTTGGTTTGGAATTATGGACATCCTTTGAGGAAGCGAAATTTTGTTCGGGTAACATCTTGTCGGATCTTTTAAACAACTTAGTAACAAGATACCGCACACAAAAAAAAAAAAAAAAAAAAATTATCTCCCGACACATAACCGCGCCCAACAAAAGGAAAACCCGAAATAATAAAAGAAAAAAAAGAGGAGGCGTATTCTCTACGGTTTCAAAACTATATACGCAGAATTTTCTTCGGGTTTTGGACTATATACTGTGTTATTTTCTTCGGGTTCAAGACTATATACGCAGTATTTTCTTCGGGTTCAAGACTATATACGCAGTATTTTCTTCGGGTTCAAGACTATATACACAGTATTTTCTTCGGGTTCAAGACTATATACGCAGAATTTTCTTCGGGTTCAAGACTATATACGCAGAATTTTCTTCGGGTTCAAGACTATATACGCGGTATTTTATATGGGTTCAAGTGTGCCTACGATATCCTTCTTCGGGTTCAAAATTATATAGAGCATTTTTCTACGAGTTCAAAAATCGCCTTGTGATATTTCTTTCGGTAGAAAAATCATATATACAATATTTCCCGGAGTTCGAAGTCGTATGGAGCATATATACGAGTATTCTTCTTCGGGATTCATGTACGGTATTTTCTACGGGTTCAAGGCGCACCTGTGATATTTTCTTCAGGGTTCAAAATTACATACGCGGTATTTTATACGGGATCAAGTGCGTCTGCAGCAACCTTCTTCGGGTTCAAAATAATATATGGAGCACTTTCCTACGGGTTCGAATAATATATGCAGTATTTCCCTTGGTTGCATACATACAATATTTCTACAAGAGACACGCCAAGAAATTATATGCGCGCCTACTCTTAGGGTTTACACCTACATAAAAAGGGAAACAAGGGAAATCTTGGAAGACATACACGGAAGTGGTTTTCTTCGTGACTCTGCCGCTAGTAGGAAAGGATGAAAAGATGAAAGTGCAAGATGGGAGAAAAGGACTTTATATATATATAGGCATGAAGATTCTGAAATAGGGAAGGATTTCCCCTTTTCCAAAATCGTGAGTAAGAACCGGCCCCACCAATTGCGCCGACTTCCCAATGGCTGCCCAAGTCACGCCTGCAAGCACGCACAGCTTCCACACCTTGTAGGTCCCACCCGGCTAGCACACTCGGTTTCCCAATTCACGCAACTTCCCAACGTCGCCCAAGTTGCACCGGCCCCTGTTAATTGCGCCGAGCTTCCCAATGGCGCCCAAGTCACGCCTGCAAAGCACGCCTGACTTCCACACCTTGCGCCGGTCCCACCAGCTAGCACACTCGGTTCCCAAACTTCCCAACGTCGCCCAAGTTGCCGGCCCCACCAATTGCGCTTGGAAACTTCCCAATGGCCGCCCAGTCACGCCCGAGCACGCACGACTTCCACACCTTGCGCCGGTCCCACCGGCTAGCACACTCGGTTTCCCAAACTTCCCAACGTCGCCCAAGTTGCACCGGCCCCACCAATTCGCCCGAGCTTCCCAATGGCCGCCCAAGTCACGCCCGCAAGCACGCACGGACTTCCAAACCTTGCGCCGGTCCCACCCGGCTAGCACACTCGATTTCCCAAATCACGCAACTTCTCAACGTCGCCCAAGTTGCACCGGGCCCACCAGTTGTGCCAGCTTGTGCAAAACTACCAGAGGCAAGGATTCCAAATCCTATTTATAAAAGGTCAGACAAGCCTCCTAAATTCTCTTTACGGTTTTTGCCGTTGATAGTTTGTCACCATCTTATGCTTACCCATGAACAAAGCCCCTGTTCCAGCTAAGCGGTGGACTTAATGTTGATGGTGGTTTTTAAACAAGGGGTAAAATCGTAAAACCCCACGACCTAGTGTTACCCGCAACTCATTAACTAAGAGCATTTAACTCGGGTGTAAATAATTAATAGGGGTATTTTTTTCAAAATACAGTTAGGTTTTCGACACGAGAACCCTAATTCCAAAACTAAGCCGCACACCTGCGCACCATGGCAACAATGCCAAACCAAGCCGCACACTGCGCACACCATGGCAACAATGACAAACCAAGCGCACACCGCGCACCATGGCAACAATGCCAAACCAAGCCGCACACGCGCACCATGGCAACAATGCCAAACCAAGCGCGCACATCTGCGCACCATGGCAACAATGCCAAACCAATCCGCACACTGCGCACCATGGCAACAATGCCAAACCAAGCCGCTGCTAGCACCATGGCAACAATGCCAAACCAAGCCGCACACTACGCACCATGGCAACAATGCCAAACCAATCCAGCACATGGCTAGCACCATGGCAACAATGCCAAACCAATCCGCACACGCGCACCATGGCAACAATGCCAAATGAAGCCGCACAATGCGCACCATGGCAACAATGCCAAACTAAGCCGCTGCTGCGCACCATGGCAACAATGCCAAACCAAGCCGCACACTGCGCACCATGGCAACAATTCCAAACCAAGCGCCGCTGCGCGCCCATGGCAACAATGCCAAACCAAGCCGCATACTGCGCACCATGGCAACAATGCCAAACCAAGCCGCACACTGCGCACCATGGCAACAATGCCAAATTAAGCCGCACACTGCGCACCATGGCAACAATGCCAAACTAAGCCGCACACTGCGCACATGGCAACAATGCCAAACCAAGCCGCACACCTGCAACAACGCCAAAACCAAGCCGCCACACCTGCGCACCATGGCGGCCCACGCCAAAACCAAACTACATATCACACTCATTGACAACCATGCCAAAACTAAGCCGCTATGCCATTGGCACATGCCAAATATAACGCCCTAGGCTTGCAAAACGTGCAACTAGGTCAACATGGCCGTACGTGCCATTGGCACATGCCAACGAGTACCACAAGCCATACTTCAAGCCGCTATGCCATTGGCGCATGCCAAAGATAGCGCCTAGGCTTGCAAAACGTGCAACTAGGTCAACATGGCCGTACGTGCCATTGGCACATGCCAACGCGTACCACAAGCCATATTTCCAAGCCGCTATGCCATTGGCGCATGCCAAATATAGCGCCCTAGGCTTGCTAAACGTGCAACTAGGTCAACATGGCCGTACGTGCCATTGGCACATGTCAACGCGTACCACAAGCCATATTTCCAAGCCGCTATGCCATTGGCGCATGCCAAATATAGCGCCCTAGGCTTACGAACCATACAACCTAGGCCAAGTCGGCCACGCATGCCATTGGCACATGCCAACATGCTCGCTGGTAGCTTTTCTTACCAAGGCCACGGCCCTAACGGCCACGCATGCCATTGGCACATGCCAACATGCTCGCTGGTAGCTTTTCTTACCAAGGCCACGGCCCTAACGGCCACGCATGCCATTGGCACATGCCAACATGCTCGCATGGTAGCTTTTCTTACCAAGGCCACGGCCCTAATGGCCACGCATGCCATTGGCACATGCCAACATGCTCGCCGGTAGCTTTTCTTACCTGTGCCACGGCCCTAACGGCCACGCATGCCATTGGCACATGCCAACATGCTCGCTGGTAACTAATCTTACCAAGGCCACGGCCCTAATGGCCACGCATGCCATTGGCACATGCCAAACACACACGCTGGGTAGCCTAACTTGCAAACCGTGCAACCTACCACCAAGGCATTCCGCACATGCCATTGGCACATGCCAAACACACACGCCGGTAGCCTAACTCGCAAACCGTGCAACCTACCACCAAGGCATTCCGCACATGCCATTGGCACATTCCAAACACACACGCTGGTAGCCTAACTTGCAAACCGTGCAACCTACCACCAAGGCATTCCGCACATGCCATTGGCACATGCCACGCACGCCACTAGCATCTCGGCATTGCCACTTACACTCAACATACAACCTACCACCAGGCATTCCGCACATGCCATTGGCACATGCCACGCACGCCACTAGCAGCTACGGCATTGCCACTTGCGCTCAAGTACAACCCGCAACAAGGGCATTCCGCACATGCCAATGGCACATGCCACACGCGCCACTAGCGGCGCCACTTGCACTCAAGGTGCAACCAACGAGATATCAACAAAAAACTGGGGATGCTTTTGGGGGTTTTGGTTTGGCGGTCACTGACTTGCGGCGTACACTACGCTCACATTAAGAAAGCGTGAAAAGGAATAAAGCGATCAAATAAATGAGGAAATAATGGTGAAAACGTTTTCACCCATTAACACCATGCGGTTACCACCTCCTCCCATTATTTCACCCTTTACTCTCTTCCTTCATGAGGCCGGGTACGTTTCAATCTCAACTTGTATAAATAGGTCTTACCTATTTCCACCGGACAACAAGTCTCGGTCAAGAGAAAATACTACACTCTCAGAAAAGGAAACTTTGCAAGCTCTCCAAAAAAGCTTTCATCTCTTGCAAGCTTCCTAAGCTTTCACTTTCTGATACAAGTCGAGACACTACTCTCCCGTAACTATTCTGGTCTCAACACCTTTCTTTGCTTCCCTCCCCCAAATCAACCCTTCTCCTCCACTTTGTGACCGAAGCAAGTCCTGAACGGCCATTTCTTGGTTTAGGCCGGACTTGTATGCAGATTGATCTCTCGAATCTATAAAGTGCTCACGTGCAGCACATTTGTTTAGGGTTTAAACCAGGTTTCTCACTCACCTAGCGAATTTAATGAAATCGGCGAAACGATTTTCACCCATAAACAACGATTTTCTTTCAAAGTTGTTATCATATTTTGAAGGGTTTGAACAAATTTAATCCCGATTACTTAGTAAATAATCAAATAGTACAAAAAGTCACCATATAATTCTTCTCCCTCAACACCAAATTCTTCACCATTTTCACAAGGTCCATCAAATTCTTCACCGTATACCCCTACAAGCTCAAATTCCAACGTAGTTTTCAATAATTATGTTGATGGTAATAATAAGGGAAAACTTCCGGGGGGGGAATCGGGCAAAACTGGCTAGAAAATTAGCTCAAGAAGGAGGGAGTTCCGGAGGATTTAACATGGCGGAGTTTATGGAACATCAAAAGACCGTCGAGAAGCAAAGATCAATTGAAAGGAAATTTCAAAACCGGGAGAGTAAGAAAAGTCATCTTTCTCAAGAAAAATTCCATTTGACTATGACAAGCATAACATTCTTCAAGCTAACACCTCAATTATGAATGCCCAACAAGCGCATGTATGGCAAACCGAATTTGACAGATTCAAGCACGTTGAAAAGCAAGTTTGGATTTACTAACAACCGTGATGAAGAAGATGATGATGATGGAACTGATGATGAGTTTGATGAAATAATTCCTCTAAATGATTAATGTACTAGTTTAGTACTAGTTTAATGTAAAGATTTAAGTTTTAATGTTCTAGTTTAAGTTTTAATTTGATATGTTGTTATGCATTCCAATTAATATTATTTTGAAATGAAATGTTGAAGCTTATTAATTAGAAAAATAACAATACATAACATAACTTAAACTGAAGCTAAAACATTAAGAAAAATACATAAAATCATCTTCCATGCTCTGCCCAAAGATTCAATCTCAGATCATCTCTTAACTGGTCATACAAATTACGGTTCTGAATGTAGTTAGTCATTTGACCATAATTCCTTGCAGTGAGGCCTCTTTCAGGTCGAATCTCCGACTCAAATCTTCATCATCATAGTTAATCCAATCAATCACGTCTGGTTTCTGAATTACCATGTTATGAACAATTATGCAAGTGAGCATAGTCTTGTGCATTTCACGAGGACTCAACCCACGATATGGGCCACAAATGATAGCGAACTTCCTCTTCAAAATTCCAAAAGCGCGTTCCACATCCTTCCTCAGTGCCATTTGGGCATCGTTAAAATATCGGTATGAACGGCCCAATGCACCAGCAGGAGGCTGACGGTAGCATTGAACCAGGGTACACTACGCTCACATTAAGAAAGCGTGAAAAGGAATAAAGCGGTCAAATAAATGAGGAAATAATGGTGAAAACGTTTTCACCCATAAACACCTTGCGGTTACCACCTCCTCCCATTATTTCACCCTTTACTCTCTTCCTTCATGAGGCCAGGGTGCGTTTCAATTAGGGTGCACATATCCTACCCTTACCCGCCACCCTATCCTACCCGCAAAGAATTTTTACCCGTATCCTATCCTATCCGCCATTGACGGGTAGGGTGACGGGTAACAATTATTTTATCCGCCATCAAATGGGTAGGGTGACGGGTAAACATCGAAATTATCCTACCTACCCGCCTACCCGCCTAATACTAAAAAGACAAAATAATCCTTCTATTGTTTTTACTCCCCCATTATTTGGTTATTTTAAATCATATTGGGGTAAAATCGAAACTTAGTTTTTCCTCGACTTATCTCTCATCCAATTCCGATTGATGACTTGTCTCATCTCATTGAATCAAGAAATTGCTTGCCGCTATTAGTGTTGAAGCTTGTGCGGGTATAATGCCGTCGTCTCGATGAAAGCATAGTGCTGTCCACATTCGGAGATATCATATTTCGGTTCTCGGTTAGCGGGAATCTCCGGACCTCACTGTTTGCTTGACCATATAAACTGTACTCATCCGAATCAACACCCTTCCATCATCGATTCCACTAACAAACAAAAAGAGTTTTTCAAAGAGCTTTTCTCAAAATCGTCATCTTTCTTGTGGAGATCCTTGTAACCATACCTGGCCACGCAGACGGAACATGTGGAATTCCTTGGGCCCAATTCGCTTTACAAGGAACCGTTCTTCTTGAGGTACGGTGTAGACGGGGAGATACTTCACGAGACAAAAATTACAACCGAGTGAATTGCAGGGAGATTTGTGATGAAGTGAGAGAAGATGTGAGGAACTCCACTTGCTAATTCATTGTACACTAGTCCGATACCTGGTACCCGTACTAATCCTAAGCTCGGTCCCAAACCGAGTATCCAAGCCATGGATACTTTACTGTGCAACTCAACTTCGTAACGCTTAACAGTTCCGTAATGCCACACATACATGATGATAAAAAGAAACGGTTATACCCGCCACCCACCCTACCCGACCCGCCATTTAATAGGTCGGGTAGGATCCTACCCGTTTAATGGCGGGTGAGGTGGCGGGTAAACTTTTTCTTACCCGCCATCCAGCGGGTAGGGTGGCGAAATAGGCCATATCCTACCCACCCTACCCGTTGTGCAGCCCTAGTTTCAATCTCGACTTGTATAAATAGGTCTTACCCATTTCCACCAGACAACAAGTCTCGGTCAGGAAAAAAATACTACACTTTCGTAAAAGGCAACTTTGCAAGCTCTCCGAAAAAGATTTCATCTCTTGCAAGCTTCCTAAGCTTTCACTTTCCGATATAAGTCGAGACACTACTCTCCCGAACTATTCTCGGTCTCAACACCTTTCTTTGCTTCCCTCCCCAAATCAACCCTTCTCCTCCACTTTGTGACCGAAGCAAGTCTGGAACGGCCATTTCTTGGTTTAGTCCGGACTTGTACAGATTGATCTCTCGAATCTATAAAGTGCTCACGTGCAACACATTTGTTTAGGGTTTAAACCAGTTTCTCACTCACCTACCGAATTTACTGAAATCGGCAGAAACGATTTTTACCCATAAACACTAACATCTTCGTCGGTTGGTTTTCGTAAATATGTTGGATCAAAATGATTAATCATTACTTCACAGAACAATGAAAAGTAAGTGTAAGAAGTTGTTTTACCCATACGAAGGTACTCATCATTCGCATCCATTTGAGTGCCATAACCTAGAATCCTTAAAGCCGAAGTAACTTTTTGTTCGGGACTATGACCTCTAATATTCAGTGCATCAAACTGATAATTGAATTGAGTTCCACTCGACAAAGCTCTTCAATAATCTTTTCACCGGATGACGAGGCATGCGGAATCAACCTTGAAAATCTCGATCGGTACACACAATTGGGAAGAAAATAATCGTGCATGAGCTTCTGATGGTAAAATTCCCTCCCTCGATACGTATATCTTCTTGATAATACTTCTTTGGGCTCTAGAACTTTTGGTATTTAACCCGTATGTACAAACATCAAAGTTTCAGTTAGTTTCTCATCTTCAGCTTCCTCTTCGTCAATTTCTTGCAACCCCATACGATAACTTTCTTGCTGTAACCTGAACCTATTCATAATAATATCCCTTTCTTCATTGGATCTCGACATTGTGAATCTTAAAATTGAGAATAAAGGAGTAATATCTTTAGAAGCAGGTGTGAGTTTTCTGTCGAGGTAAAATGGCGTATATATAGGAACCATATGGGGAACTAGCCGTTGCAGAATAACTACTTGGCGATAACAATTGTATCGCCAGCGTTATTATTTTTATCGAGCGATATTGACAATATCGCCAGCGATAAAGTCTTTATCGCTGGAGATATTATGATTATCGCTCGCTAGGGATTCGATCGCTCAGTGGTTTCCGCATAGTGGCGCAAATGGTTTGTCATGCCACCTGGCATGCCAAACACCATTTTTTTGGCATGTGCATATGAAGAGGCCTTAGTGACAGTATTATAGCCCCGTTTGGGATTGTTTTTTTTTCAACCAAAAGCACTTTGTAACAAACTTTTACCAAAAATTGTGTTTGGTAAAAACATTTCAAAGTGCTTTTGGAGAGAAGCACTTTCATTTTAGGCCTGCTTTTAAAAGCTACTCAGCACTAGCTTTTAAAAGATAGAAAAGCAGAAGTTGTGGACCCACATAATTCGATTTAACTGATTCTTATTTTAACCTTGTTAATTTATTATAAAGACAAGTTTTACCTCAAATATTGTATATTTAACATTATAATTCTAATTTCATTTTATTTCTCTATTTTTTTCATTTTTTATTTAAGAACAGGCGCTAGCTCACCTTTGGTCATCCCCTGTTCCCCAAAGTTTAATGCGCTCCGGGAGGTCTCGGGTTCGAGTCCCCAATGGCGTACTATTGCAGGAATTAACATGGAAGGTAGTGTTAGTTTGCCCCCCTTGTGACACAATCTCGCCCCCCCTCCGCGTAGTTTCGGCTCCCCTTGGCAAGGTTTCCCATGAGGCCATTTGTAGGCTAGCACTGAGAACTTGTTCAATTAATGTAGTAGTATGTCGTTGGAAAATTCCAACTAGTTAATGTAATACTCTTTAAAATAATAAATACAATAATTATTAAAATTATTATATAAAATAATAAAAAATTAATAAATATTAAAATAAAAAATGAAAATAATAAAAAAATTAATAAAAAAATTTTTGAAAAAATAAAATAAAATAATAATATTTTCTAAGCAAACCATAATCATAAATTTTTTAATTAAATAATAAAAACAATTTAAAAAAATATTACTTATATTTTATTAAATATATTAAAATTAGAAATATAATTTATTATAATAAAATTGTATTAAAAATAATTTTTGAAATATGTCTATTTTCGTCATTAACTACATCACCAGCACTTTTAAATACCATTTTACCAAATAGAATTTACAGTTTGTTAATTGCACAGTGCTTTTTAAATTATAGTTTACCAAACGTCATGCGATTTATTTCCACAAAACAAAGCCACAAAGAACGCCCAGACAAAGAACAACGAAAAGCGCTTTTCTAAAATTCACAGCAATACCAAACTAGCCTTATAGCTGCTGGTGCCAATAAGTCAAGCACTTGATTGATCAAGTCTTCTGCTAACTCAAAGGAAGAGTACCCGGCAGGCAAAATCCGCCCTTTTCTCTTATTTTGACAGAGGACCTAAAGCTGATCCCTTAATAATTATATCTTCTGCAACAAATCATGGACAAAAGTAGCTCTACGTATAATTGGCAACTTGGCCTTTTGTGTTAATTCTTTGTGGTAATGTAGTTGCAACAGTTTTTATGTTGGGCATACAAAATGGTAAAAACGGACGTGTTTCCTTTTCTGATTCGAGATATGGAAACAAGTCACACAACTGCCAAGAATTGGTGTAACCGGCGCGGTTGAATTTTTTACCTATCTGTAACAGTCGTGATACCAACAACTACTTATAAGCAGTATAAGTAATTAGTATCCAGAGAATAAATTAGACTGTCTACTGACTCCGAACCTTCAAATCAAACTCCAAAAAAATTCGTCCATAGCTTTTACCAAAACCAAAAAAAAAAAAAAAATCCATAAGAAACTCTATGGGAAAGACATGCGAACAAGTTAACAGAAACTAGTAATTACATTAATAGAAATATAAATTATCCATTTATCATGTTTTTTTTTTTTTTTTTAATTAAAAGGTTAAAATTTTATTAAAAAGAAAAAATAGATACAACAAAGGAATGCACCAGACAGTGCAGCAACAAGAGCAACAAGAGAGGTTACAAAAAACCAAGCTCAAACCTCAAAGCTAAAGAAAGAAAAACTACGTAATCAAAGCCTACACGTTCGGCAGCCATAAAAAATATTCACAAACACACTTGAAGAACATCCTAGTATAATCATGTTGATGAGTATACAATTGTGATACATTGCTATCATGTAATAATATTGAAACCTGGAACTAGGAGCTAAGGTACGCTGTGATTAGATTGTTCTGTTGGTTTAGAATGTGCAACTAAGAAACTTCTTAAAATGGGTTTAATTTTTTCAGACGTCTTAATAATAACAAAGAACATTAGTCTGTATAAAACCACCATACCAAACAGAATAAACAAATCAATCCATTTCGAATAACTCATCGGCATTTGCCATATGTTTTCTATAATTTCTTCGCCGGTAATAGTTGATGATCCTTCTCCTTGACTCCTAGGAAAACTTAATCCTTCAAACTCATTTTTGTAGAGTCCTTCAATCGCGTATCTATGGAAGGAAATGTAGTACATTGGATATTTCCAAAAAGGATTTGGAAGTGCATCTGGTAGTCTATAGAAACCAAACATTTAGCATCATAACACCTTGAATTCCCCGATCCTATAATTATGCCCATAAGATAGTTAGGAACCATACTTGCCACGATCATCATTAAGCTCTCGACTAATATCACAGATACGAAAATGACTAGAAAAAAGAAAAGAAAATAGTCGAATCCTTTGTGAAGACCAGCTAAGTAATAAGCAATGGCTCCTGGGATTAAGGTGTTCATAAGCAAGTAAGGTATAGAGGAAAGAGTGTTTCCAATTATAAAAGTCAGAATAACACCGTAATGCCCATTTAATCTTTCTCGGCCAAAAATCGATATTAAGAAGATGAAAAAAACTAAGATCAGTGATGGTATCAGTGTAGAACTATTGAGAAAAATATTTGCAAGATAATGAAATTTGTAGAAAGTTAAAAATGTAGTACGTACCATCATATCCTGTGCAAAAGAAGGAAATCCACCAATAGACATGAAAGTAAGTAATGTAGCTACAAACATAAGCATTGAACCTCTAGCCTGCAAAATTGGGGTACCAGTCTGTGTTACATTATTGTACATGCTTAGTTTCAGTTTTATGCGAAATTTTAGAGATTGTTATTTATCTACCTGTATAGAATCAAAAGTGTGGCCAATGTCATAAAATATTGTACCAAGACAAACACATATCGAGATATATATTCCAAGACGCAGCCAGTAGTAACCTAGATCACGATTCATGTTCACGAAGGACCTTCTTGTAAGGACAATTGACTGCGTTAAGAAGCTAGCTTGACTTCCTTTCTCAAGTATTCTCCCTTCCTGCAAAATATGAAAACCTTTGTTCTCAAATTTCTGTCTAACAAAATTTATAGTCTTGAAGAAGCATATTAATAATCCTTGTTAGATAACTGTATTTTCTGACTTACTACCAAAAAAACGTTTCGTTATAGATAATTTATACAAACGTGTTGTTATAAACTACCATTGCAAAAACAAAACATGTTTGACATTGTCGCATACCTTATTAGATATTTCAGATACTCGAAATTTTACTTCTTGGGAGAACCGGGATAACTTGTATGACTCCACTAAAATATTGGTTGCTTCCTCTGTAGATACTTGTTCACAATTGTTCCCTTCCAGACCTTGTTCAGTTTCCTCATTTTGAATTAGACTTACTTTATCAAAGTCTTTGTTGATTGTTCTCAGATAGTGGTCCGATGGGTTTCTCATAGTTGGGCAAGGGAATCCATTTAATGTGAAAAACTACAAAGAAATATCAATAATCAACCACTACCATAAACATTTATGATGACAAGAACGGGTTAACACTAAACCATGAAAACGGATTGGTTAGTTACCTCATATGCAGCAGAAGCTGGACCAAAGTAAACTGTTCTACCAGAGGAAAGTATATAAAGATTATGAAAGAGGTCAAAAACTTCACTGCTCGGTTGGTGGATGGAAGCAATGACAGTCATTCCACATTGTTGTGTAAGCTTCATAATTCTGTCCATGACATGATAAGATGCTGCACTATCTAGACCACTTGTGGGTTCGTCCAGAAAGAGTAGCTTTGGACGTGTTAAGATCTCTATACAAATGCTTACTCTTCGCTTTTGTCCTCCACTAAGTCCTTTACTGCTCCATCCTCCAATTCTTGTGTCCATCGCTTCTTCTAGTCCCATTTCCAAAATCGTTATCTCAACTCTCTCTTTCTTTTCAGCATTTGTCATGGATTCAGGTAGTTGGAGCATAGCAGAGTAGTAAACAGACTCTTTCACTGTTAATGTCGTTGTGAGTGCATCATCCTGGGTAACATAAGCCTACAAATAGTAGATAAAAAGAATTATTAGTATAATAAACAAAAATCTCATAACAATGACAGTATGATACAAATATTGTAAAAGTGTGTTTCTAAAGTTCATTCGACAATAAAATTGATATTCGTGCAATTTTTAAGTGAAAACTCTAAACCTACCACGGATTGGGCGGTTTGTATTACAAGACACAATAGGGCGGGCCCCACCTTAACCCGCCCCTGCAAAACCATCCGGTTGGGGCGGGGGCCACCCTGCTATGTCTTGCGGTATACATCGCAGGATGAGCGTAGACTTTTTCATTTTTAGGTCATTCGTTTATTGTTGGATTCCAATCCGCAGTGAGCGTAGACTTTTTTCATTTTTAAGTCATTCGTTTATTGTTAAGGTAAAAAGTATAGTTTTGAAATATTAGGTAATGGGTATGGATAGTAGTATCACTGCAAGTGTTAAACAGGAAAGTGTTTTCTTTTTACCGACGTTCCAAAATCCAACGATTGTTTTCGACCATTTACTTTAATCGACCCAGACTGTTTTGTGTTCGATCCTAATCTTCCTGCAATTAACCGAATTAAATCAGTCAATTAATTTTCCAGACCCTTGAGTTGGCAAGAAAAAAAGAAAACCCTGATCTAGAATTTTTAGTGTATAAAATTACCTGCTAATGCGTCAAGAAGAGTTGATTTGCCAGAACCAGAAGGACCCATAATAGCCAAGATCTCACCTGGCTGAGCATATCCATTAAGCCCTTGAAGTATAGCTTTACCATTGTTCTTACCCCTAGTACTACCACTTACTGATGATGAAGGTACAGTGACCCACAAATCATCCCATGTCAATAAAACCCCACCTCCTGTACAAGAACTAGTGTCTCTAAATGATCCCCTCTGCCTCCCATTCCCAAGCTCATTTTGAGTTGGTAATGGTGATTCCATCTCCATTGTTGAACTTGTTCGGTTATTGAGAAGTGGTAATGGTGATTTACTTGGGCTTAGATTTGGAATGTATCTTGGAACATTATCATTTGCTGAAGCCATCTATGCAAGAACTTGTTTTGAGATGATGATATGAATCCAAGCTGTGAATTGTACATGCAATGTCGACCCAACTATTGTTTATATAGTTGGTGTAATGAAGGAAAAGTCTTACCGTATGGTAATTAATGAGAGGATAGCAAACAGTTGATTACTTGATTAATTTCTCGGGTGTAGAATACGATTGAATTAATTTTAAGGTGCAAGTAGATATTAAAAACAAGATAACTACTAAGTGAGATATACATACCCTTCACCTGTCAATTATTTTTTACTAGGGTTTTTGATCATCACATTTCCAATTTGAAGGTATAGTTAATAAGGATTATAATCAATGAATTGCAAATTTGCAAATAAAATTAGTGCTCTTCCTTTCTTATACTGCTCTTGATTTTGACTGATAAACTTTCTCATAATTTTTACTGTGCTGTCTTTGTTTTGATTTAAATTTCAATTACAGGGTCTAAATGGTGAGACATTGGAGAACAAGTACAAGGAAAAAGAATGAAGAACTGGTCCATGATTTGACTACTACTTGCCGATTTGTCTGATACATACTAGTAAGATGTTTCAACTCGCAATTTGTAATTCATGATTTGACTACTACTTGCAGATTTGTCTGATACATGTGACGCCATACTTATACTACCCAACAATTTATTGTTGCAAAGAAACATTGGAAAGATGTCAATATCATGCGCAATGGCAAGCCGGAATAGCACCATTAGAAACTTCTAAAACTACTCATCTTCTGAAAATCCCTATATTACCTCTTTCACTCTCTCTCGCTGAATTTTTTCTGGTTTTCTAGGGTTTTTGATTTTCACATTTTGGATTTGAAGGTATAACTCACTAGAAAAATGACCTATGAATTGCAAAAAATAGTAGTATTCTTCCTTTTCATGATTTCGACTCGTAATATTTTTCAACTTTACTGTCTTTGTTTCAATCGAAACTTCAATTACAGGGTCCAAATGGTGAAAGATTGGTGTATACGTACAATAGTTGGCGAGAATGGTCCATGAATCTGAGTCCTACTACCTGCTGATTTGTCTTAGACAAGTAAGATTTATTATCCTTTCTGTATATCACTTGTGTTAATTGGCATGTGATTCATTAATTATCCGTCCTGTCTTACATCCAGTTATTAAGATTTTGGTCCTAGTTTGTAATTTAGTCATTACAGAACATGGCATGGTTCTCAGTCTTGATAGCTTGCTGAGTCATTACAGTTTTGGATTGTTTTAATGCATAGAAAGTTGAGCGTATGAAGACGGGATTGTCTACTTGACATCGAGTCAATTTACGGCATCATTTGAATCCATTTCGAGCAGCATTAGAGAGTAATCATTTTTAAGTGCGAAACACTAAGCCCCCGAGAGAGACATACATAATAGCTTTTGTTGGAATACAATTTTGCAACTAGCTTAAACAAAATTTTGCATGTAGCTTAAAATTTTGCATGTAGCTAAGAACTTAACATTATTCACTCGGCAGTGATTTTACACTGCCGGATTTTTCATGACAAGTAATAGTTTGTTAATTATCTCGTCAATATTAGTGTAAGAAGAGCCACCGGGTGATGTGGCCTCTTTGGCTTTCTTCTTCCACTCCGTAGCTTTGCTCTTCATCTCATTTCCCTTTTATCCTTCCATTAACTCTCTCACTAGCTTTTCAATTTCATCTCTCTTCACCTCATTATCAATCTCCATTCCAACTCCCCAATGCATGGTTTAAAAAGGCGTTTGTGGGGCATGCTTTTGGGCGCTTTTTTGCGCTTCAGGTCCTAGAGCGCCGCTTTACGAATTGGCATACTGATACCATGATATGAATGATGCAGAGATTCCTGGTTTGTCTATTAAAATAGCTCTTGGGTAGAGTAGGAAGTATCAGTATGCCATATGCTTAGTTGGTCCAATTGTTTCTTTATTATGTCTGAACTACTTTGTAGTTTTCTTTTATTTGGTTGACAACTTCTTATTTATATATTTTAAAAATCTCGCTTTCGCTCTACGTTTTTCGCAGCTAGCGGTTTACGCTTTTAGTATGAGAGCGTTTCGCCCCACGCTTTGGCTTTTTAAAACCTTGCCACAATGGTTACATGAGTAGCTGCAATTCGTTTGTTGATCTGTGAAGAATGGCCAACAGATCATAGGAACTCCACTGGATAAGCTTTCTAAAATTGAATTCCAACCACAGTGCGTTAAGAAACCAGCTATGCATGGGTGATTTAGTACGTATTCTTGTGGACACCAACTTGCAAGCAGACCTCTTTCTTTGGTTTATTCTAAGAATTCAGGGGGCAGCATTGCTGACTCACCAACTACCAGATCGGGTCGGATGATCCATAAGAAAGTGTGTTTAGTATTATCCAGTCCCCAAGCAAATTCTACTAGTTGTTGAGCGGTCATAACGGCTATGCTGCCAAAATTAAAGTACACAACTGATTCACTGAATCAGGTTTCTTGGAATCCAGTCTTTCTAGACATTTGATATCTTCTTTCCATAGATTTGATCCGATAGACTGCAATTCATGATTTGGAATTTGATTGTGGAGATTGTGAATAGGACCAACGGTGTAAACTGGAGGCAGTGATAGCTGAGACTTGAATGCATCCAATAACTCTATTTCTAAATCATCAAAAGTATTGAAAATCAATGCTGTAGCTTCATAGGTTCGGGCAACTTCTTTTAAAGCATAATTCAACATGGCGTCATTAGGATCTGTTGTTCGAACGAAAGTAGGAATATCTATTTTTAATTCCAATCAATTTGGGTGGTTCATATACCCATTTGTGAAACAACTTTCATCTGCAATAGGTGTAAGATGTATAAACAAAACAAAAAAGTTAGTCTTGCGCAAGTAAATCATGATTCATATTAAATAATGGAGAATGTCAATAATGGTCATCTCCCTTATGTACGCGTACCTTTGAGTGGAACAAGACCTCTTTCAATGAGATGAGGATAATGCGTGAAACAAGCAAAGCTACAGAAGCTAAAAGTCCAAAACAATAGTTCTGGGATCTCCAGCTCTTTTGCTACTTGGAGAGTAAAACTCATGCATGCGTCAGAAACTATGCAGGTCACAGGAGGGACGTTCGACAATGAAGTGTTGTTGAGTTTGGAGACAAGGTTCCGAAAAGGTTCTAAGCAAGTGTTTTGGGTGGATATGCAGAGTGATACGATGTCTTGGGTGGCATTTAGATCGGTTGGTGGTGGAAGACCATCAGGGATTGTTTCGAAATGAAAATCAGGCAAGCCTTCAAGTGAATCTGTTCCTCTTGAATTGAGTAAGCGTTGATGATTGAATTCTGTATTCACGAAGGTTACATGAAATCCTCTGAAATGAAGAAGTTTTGCTAGCTTCATCATGGGACTTATGTGACCCTGAGCTGGATATGGGATGCAGACTACATGAGGCTTCTTCATCATCCTCAAATTTGTGATGTTTCTTTTTATAGGAAAAAACAGTAGGCTTAAAATCAAAGCAGGGGCTGTAGATAAGAAGAAAAATGAATGATTTTTAGAGTTAATATGAGTAGTTGAGTTCTTGGGGTTTGGTAAATGTAGTTGCCTAATAGCAGTGAATTGTTTGTACGGATAACTGAGTGTTGGTATTAACTATAACAGTTATAGGTGTAACGATGTTAGTATAGTACTCCCTCCGTCCCACTAATAAGTGACCTAGTTACTTTTAGATTTTGTCCCACTATTAAGTGACCTATATCACTAAACAAGGAGATATTCCTAAAATTATCCTTTTAATTGTTTATAAGAAATATAAGAAATATGCATAATTTGATAGTCATGTTTATATTCATTATTTATGTGTTTTAAAATGTTTTTCAATGGTACGAAGTTTGCGAATATCGGTGGTGTAGTTTGAGAGATAAATCATTTCAAAATTTCATTATTTATTATCCATAAGGGTATAATTATAAAAAGTGCTTAAAAATACTTTTCCCTCGCTTTGCCTTAAAAATTGTGCAAACTTGAACTAGGTCACTTAATAGTGGGACGGAGGGAGTAGTTCAACCATAGCATTTATAGTTATTGTTGTCAAGTACATAAGCCCTTGGATTGTTACCGAGAAAATCATACTCATTAAATATTGTTCCATTGGATAAACTGACAAGCATGGCTATCATGGTAGCTAAATGTACAGAATTCCGTTAACTAGTCAACTATTTTAGGCTGGTTGTTGCTCATCCCTATTTCTGCCAACAAGTACGTCGTTTACAATCTTGTTGATATTAACGTAAGAAGAACCACCAGGTGAACTGGATTCTTCAGCTTTTTTCTTCCACTCTAAAGCTTTGCTTTTCATTTTCTTACCCTTTCCGCTTTCCATTAATTGTCTTGCTAATTTTTCAGCTTCATTTCTCTGAACAGCACTATCGATCTCAATGCCAACTCCCCAATTCTTGCATGAGTACCTAGAATTTGTCTGTTGGTCCCCATGAAAAGGCCAACAAATTAAAGGAACCCCACTGGACAAGCTTTCGAGAGTGTGTCAAGAATCCAGCTACCGATGGGTGGTTCAGGACATCTTCTTGTGGGCACCAACTTGTTAGAAGCCCTCTTTCTTTTGTTTCTTCCACGAACTCCGGTGGCAGCATCGCCGACTCACCAGCTACCAGGTCAGGTCTGACGATCCATAAGAAATTGTGCTTACTGTTTGCTATTCCCCATGCGAATTCGACAAGCTGTTGAATGGTAATAATGGTGGTGCTGCCGAAGTTTACGTACACGACGGAGTTGGGTTCTTTTGAATCAAGCCATTTCAGACACTTGGTATCTTCTTTCCACATATTAGATCCAAGCGACTGCAGCTCATTTTGCGAGATCTGCTTGAGGAGTAGCGGAAGAGGACCAATGGTGTAAATAGGGGCAGGGACAACTGCGACTTGAATGCAGTTAAAACCTCCATCTCCAGAGCATCAAAGGTATTGAAGAGCATGGCTGTAGCTTCATAAGCTCTTCCAATGACTTGCAACGAAAATTCAATCATGGCATCATTGGGATCTGTTATTAAGAAGGAACTTGGAAGATCTCTAATCCGGATATCTTTCATTCCTGGTATCCACTCAACTGGGGTATCCAGGTACTCGTCGGTTATGTTCTCATCTGCAGTACATACATAATATGGAAAAGCTTAAAACTCTATTATTGGCTTAAGTGCAGAGAAATTCTCCTTACCAGTAATCAACTTGTGGATTATATCACAATTATGCTTACCTTTGAGTGGGACAAGTCCTCTTTTGGCGAACTCAGGATAGTGCAGAAAACTACCGAAGAAACAGAAGCTATTTGCCCAGTATGATATTACCGGGATTCCAAGATCTTTACCTGCTTGTAAAGTGAAGCTCATGCAAGCATCAGAAATTATATAGCTTACTGGAGGGACATTTGAATATGTATTACTGTTTTTGAGCTTGTTGATAAGGTTTCGGAAAGGTTCTAAGCAATTCTGTTGGGTTGCACTGACAAGAGCTAAGATATCCTGGCCAGCATTCGGATCTGTTGGTGGAAGACCATCAGGGATTGTTTCGAAACGGAAATCAGGTAAGCCTTTTAGTGAATCTGGTCCTCTCGAATTTAATATACGTTGATGATTGAATTCTGTGTTGACAAAAGTTATATGAAAACCTTGAAAATGAAGGATTTTTGCTAGCTTCATCATGGCACTGATGTGACTCTGAAGTGGGTATGGGATGCAAACCACGTGAACTTTCTCCATATCTGTTCACTCGGGTATCTGTAACTGTAGGTTACTGTGTCTAATCTTTGTTAACACAAAATTGGTTAAAAAGACCAAAATCAAAATTTCCTGGGTGAAAAGGACGATTGATTTGAATCTTTTTTTAAATGGACAAATATTTAAAAATAGGCGAGGATGTAACCCAGTTTCATCTGTCAATTTTCAAATATTTTTTCTTATTTTTATTTTACACAGGATGCATCTAGTTTCATCATTGTTATTTTTTAAGTTTAAGCCAGGATGAATCCAGTTTCATCCTTGTTATTTTGTTTTTGTCCATTTCACCCATTGTTTATGGGTAGGTGAGTGAGAAACTGGTTTAAACCCTAAACAAATGTGTTGCACGTGAGCACTTTATAGATTCGAGAGATCAATGTCTGCACAAGTCCGGCCTAAACCAAGAAATGGCCGTTCCGGACTTGCTTCGGTCACAAAGTGGAGGAGAAGGGTTGATTTGGGGAGGAAGCAAAGAAAGGTGTTGAGACCGAGAATAATTACGAGAGAGAGTAGTATCTCGACTTGTATCGAAAAGTGAAAGCTTCGGAAGCTTGCAAGAGATGAAAGCTTTTTTGGAGAGCTTGCAAAGTTGCCTTTTACGAGAGTGTTGTGTTTTTCTCTGGCCAAGAGACTTGTTGTCTGGTGGAAATAGGTAAGACCTATTTATACGAGTCGAGATTGAAACGTACCCTGGCCTCATGAAGGAAGAGAGTAAAGGGTGAAATAATGGGAGGAGGTGGTAACCGCATGGTGTTTATGGGTGAAAACCTTTTCACCATTATTTCCTCATTTATTTGACCGCTTTATTCCTATTCACGCTTTCTTAATGTGGCGTAGTGTACGTCGCATCTTTGTGACACGCCAAACCAAAACCCTAGAAAGCATCCCCCGGTTGTGTTGATGTCTCGAGTGTTGGTTGCACCTTGAGTGCAAGTGGCGCTGCTAGTGGCACGTGTGGCATGTGCGGAATGCCTTTGTTGCGGGGTTGCACCTCGAGCGCAAGTGGAAATGCATAGAGAGCGCTAGTCGCGTGTGTGGCATGTGCGGAATTCCTTGGTGGTGGGTTGCACGGTTTTGCAAGTTAGGCTACCAGCAAAAGTGTTGGCGTGTGCCAATGGCATGCTCAGCCATTAGGGCCACGGCCTGGTAAGAAGAGCTACCAGTGATGCGTGTTGGCATGTGCCAATGGCATGCATGGCCAATTTGGGTCACGGCCTGGTAGGAAAAGCTACCAGCGAGCGTGTTGGCATGTGCCAATGGCATGCGTGGCCAATTTGGGTCGCGTCCTGGTAGGAAAAGCTACCAGCGAGCGTGTTGGCATGTGCCAAAGGCATGCGTGGCCAATTTGGGTCGCGTCCTGGTAGGAAAAGCTACCAGCGAGCGTGTTGGCATGTGCCAATGGCATGCGTGGCCAATCTGGGCCGCGTCCTGGTAGGAAAAGTTACCAGCGAGCGTGTTGGCATGTGCCAATGGCATGCGTAACCAATTTGGGTCGCGTCCTGGTAGGAAAAGCTACCCGGCGGCGTGTTGGCATGTGCCAATGGCATGCGTGGCCAATTTGGGTCGCGTCCTGGTAGGAAAAGCTACCGGCGGCGTGTTGTCATGTGCCAATGGCATGCGTGGCCAATTTGGCCTAGGTTGCATGGTTTGCAAGCCTAGGCGCGGGCGCCATTTTGGCATGGCGTGGCTAGGGCCAAGGTAAGGGTGCTTGGCTTGGCGTGGCATGACTAGCGTAGCTAGGGCCAAGGCAGAGTGCGTTTGGCATGGCGCGGCTAGCTCGGGCTAAGTGTGGCTGGCATGATTTGCCATTGGCACGGAGGTGCGGATAGCATGGTTGGCATGCTTTGGCGCGTTTGGTGTGGCTGGCATGATTTGCCATTGGCACGGAGGTGCGGCTAGCTTGGGCTAGGTGTGGCTGGCATGATTTGCCATTGGCACGCAGGTGCGGCTAGCATGGTTGGCATGCTTTGGCGCGTTTGGTGTGCATAGCTAGGGCCAAGGCAGAGTGCGTTTGGCATGGCGCGGCTAGCTTGGGCTAGGTGTGGCTGGCATGATTTGCCATTGGCACGGAGGGGAATTAGGGTTTGTTCATTGTAACCCTAATTTGAAAAAATACCCCATATTGATTACTGACTACATGCATTAAATGTTCTAATAAATGTGTCATCAGTGACATTAGGTTATTTGGGGTTTTACGATTTTACCCTTTGTTTAAAATCCACCATCAACATTAAGTCCCCTGCTTAGCTCGGTTGATAATAGCAGGCTCGATTGGATCGCTAGCCTTTCATCAATTGGAAGAACACAGCTATTGGTCTGCAGGTCACCATTTTCCTGTGGATCATCAAATACGAAAATGCTATGAGTTAGAGTACTTATAAAGATAGGTACAATCGATGAGAAGACGTTTCTTTCCCCGCAGAAATACTTGTTAATCCACTATTCTAATACCATGTCTTCATCGCTATTACTTATTCCCGTTTTGGTTGCGCTTTTCATCCGTATCGATAAAGAATAGAAGCGACAGACAACATGCTTTCCTATGTCCACCGGTCCGTTTAAACTTCCCTTCATAGGAAACTGCTTGCACTTGCTATTCCATGGCTCACCACATCGTTCTCTATGGAAACTCTCGAAAAAACATGGCCCTATCATGCACCTTCTGTTGGAGAAAATGAGTTTTAATTAAAATGTTTTATGGTCTTGGTGTGGTTTGATCTAATGACCTAAGGGTCTAAGGATACTCACTCATTTTTGGGTGAATGAAGTGGAACCTTTAGTCCCACATTGTGGAAAACTAAAGAGGAGCTCCACTATATAATCATACTCTTATGTATGAATTGTAAAACGTGGGTGGAGCGGGTGGGCAAAAATACATATTTTTACCCATGTGATATGCGCGTATGCCATGCACCAAGTCCCTTTTCTACACGGATTTATTTTTGGCGAGTTTTTCTTTAGGAAATTAATTCCAAACTTATTTCTTAAGAGTTTTATTTATGGTAAAATTCCTTTTACTTGTTTTTGAAGAAAACCAAAACCTAACTTGATTTGCAAGTATTTTCATCCTATAAATATAACTCGAAAATCTGTTTTCTATACACCGAAAAATTCTTCTTTTATTCTAGGGTTTTCTCCGGACGTTTTTACCTCCATCCTGTTCTTTGAGTTCGAAGAGAGGGTAACTTGCGTTGTGCTAACTCAAGTTATATCAAGGCGGTCTTATCCTGGACACATCTTGCTGTGAGGGGTTTAGCATTACTCAACTCGAGTATACCCGCGAACTAATGTGTTAAGGACAACTTGTTGAACCTGTGATTCTGCCCTCGTCAAGTTATTTCGGTAGAGTTGTTTCGCATTAGTTCTTTACATATTATTTTCGATACATCTAACGTGCTGTTCATTGTTGCAAGATTCCAACAATCTTAACACATTATTATTCCTTGTAACAATGGGAATCAACGATGTAGAAAGACCACAAAAGTTTAACGGAAAGGATTTCAAGAGATGGCAATCAAGATCTTGTTTTATCTGAGCCATCATGAACTGGACTATGTACTGGTTCCAGGTGATGACTTGTACAATCTTTGAAATTTTGTCTGAGGAGGAGGTCAATATGAACACGAGGTCTAATTTTCTGGCTAAAAATCATATCATGAACGGTTTGGAAGATGCGATGTATGATTTTTACAATGCTAAAGAGAACTTGACTGCTTATGAGTTGTGGACTGCGTTAGAAGCAAAGTACCAAGCTGAGACTGCAGAAGCAAGAAATTTACGTGGCAAAGTTTATGGAGTTCAAGATGACGAATGATAAGTCCGTTGTTGATCAATTCCTCGAACTTCAACAAATTATTAACCGATTCTTCTTTGAAGGTATGGTTGTTGATGAGACTTTTCAAGTGTCTGCGGTAATTGAGAAGTTACCATCTTCTTGGTGGAGTACAAGAAAAGCCGAGGCATGAAATCGCGAGATCAACATGGTTGAATTGGGAAAGAAGATTCAAGTGGAAGAGATGTTGTGCACCAAAGACAAGAACGTGTCATCTGCAAGGGACATGTCTAACAAAGCTCACATGTCTGAACATAAGCCATCCAAAGCTGGAAAAGGTGACAACAACAATCGCAACTCGAAGCATGGACCTAACAAGAAAGGTACGTTTAGTAAACGAGAATCTAGCATTATTAAAATTAAGGGTCCTTGTTGGGTGTGTGGAAATACTGGTCATATGGCGGTTCACCTGTAGACAACGTAAGGATAAGAAGAATAATGCTAACCTGGTTGAGAAAAGCAAAGAGGAGTTTTACTGCATTGTGGTGTCTCAAGTTAATCTGGTGACCAATGTGATGGATTGGTGGGTAGACTGCGGAGCTACCAAGCATGTTTGTGGGAACAGAGACTGTTCACCTCCTACCGAGAGGGTAGGGGAAGGCGAGAAACTCTATATGGGTAACTCATCCGCATCGAGGTTGCGGGAAAAGGAAAGGTCGGTCTGAAGCTCACATCTCGAAAGACTCTCACATTGAATGAAGTTCTTCATGTTCAGGACATCTGCAAAAATCTTGTTTCTTGTTCTGTTTTAGATGATAAGGGTTTTAAAGTTACAATTGAGTCACGGAAAACTTATAGTAACTAAGGGCAATGATTATGTGGGTAAGGGTTATAAGGCGGGGTCTATATAAACTTAATGTAACTTTGTCTGAATTGAAATTGAATGATTCTTCTGCTTACATGTGTGTGTCATTGAACGTTTGGCATGGTAGACTTGGTCATGTAAACTATAAATCAATGCATAAATTGGCTAGCGTAGGCTGCATACCCAAATTCACTTTAGATAAAAATCATAAGTGTGAGATTTGCGTAGAATCTAAGCATGCTAAGAAATCATTCAATAAGAATGTCCGGAGAAACTCTAAACCCTTAGATTTAATCCACTCAGACCTAGTTGATATGAAGTCAGTTCAAACAAGAGGTGGTAAGAAATGGTTTATTACTTTTATAGATGATTGTACGAAGTACTGCCATGTTTACTTACTTAGAGGCAAGGATGATGCCTTAGAAGCCTTTAAGATATATAAAAGTGAAGTCGAAAACCAATTGAATACTACCATTAAAACTATTAGATCTGACCGTGGTGGTGAGTATGAAATTCCCGTAGGAGATTTCTGTGAAGAACATGGCATAATACATGAGACTACAGCCCCTTATTCACCTCAATCCAATGGTGTAGCTGAACGTAAGAACCGTACCCTTAAGGATATGATGAATGCCATGTTAATTAGTTCAGGATTACCTTCGAATTTGTGGGGGGAGGCTATCCTCTCCGCCAATTACATCCTGAACAGAGTACCCTTTAAAGGATCAGATAAAACTCCATATGAGTTATGGAAAGGTAGACAACCATCTTATGATTATTTCAAAGTGTGGGGGTGCTTGGCAAAGGTGGGCATCCCTCCTCCTAAGAAAAATAGGATAGGACCCAAAACCGTTGATTGTGTTTTTATAGGGTATCCTGAGCATTCTAGTGCTCATAGGTTTATGGTTGTGAGTTCACGAAATTTCTGACATAGGGTTGAATACTATCATGGAGTCTAGGGATGCTGAGTTTTTTTGAGAATGTTTTTCCTTTGAAACGTGATTCTCGAAAGAGATGTTTAGATGATCCCCTAGATGTTGCTTCAACTAGTCAATTATTACCTTTAGAGGAAGATGAACCGTAAGTGGAACCTAGAAGAGGTAAAAGGGTTAGAACCGAGAAAACCTATCCTGGTTGCATTACATACCTAGCCGAGTCCGATCCTCGGACTTATAGAGAAGCCATGACTTGTCCGGAAGCTTCGTGGTGGAAAGAAGCTTCCATTAGTGAAATGGATTCCCTTCGAGAAAACGGTACTTTTGAACTTGTAGATTTACCTCCGGGTGTAAGGCCATAGGTTGTAAATGGATTTTCAAAAGAAAACGTAAGATAGATGGAACTATTGAAAAATACAAGGCTAGGTGGTAGCTAAAGGCTACTGAGACAAATAGAAGGTATAGATTTCTTTGATACCTATTCACCAAAGGAGTAGAATTAGCTCCATTAGGATGTTAATTGCTATAGCTTCATCCATAATTTAGAGATACATCAAATGGATGTAAAGACGGCGTTTCTTAATGGTGAGTTAGATGAAGAAATTTATATGGAACAACCCGAGGCTTTGTAGTTAAAGGTTGTGAAAAGAAAGTGTGTAAACTGGTTTAAATCTTTATATGGATTGAAACAAGCACCTAAACGGTGGCATGAAAAATTTGATCATGTGATGATTTCTAGTGGTTTTAGAATTAATGAATCTGATAAGTGTGTTTATACTAAACTTGTCAAGGATGTGTGTGATTGTATGCTTGTATGTTGATGATATGCTTATACTAGGTACAAACATGGATGTTATTAATTCCACTAAGAAACTGTTGAATGAGAACTTTGACATGAAAGACTTAGGCCCGATGTCATATTAGGGATGAAGATTATAAAAACTTCTAATGGCTATAGTTTGAGTCAGTCTCATTATGTTGAATCCATACTTAAGAAATTTAATCAGTTTAACTGTAAACCTATGTGTACTCCTTATAATTCTAACTGTATGTCTCAAGAAGAATAAGGGTGTAGGAGTTAACCAACTTGAATACTCGAGAGTCATAGGAAGTCGATGTATTTGATGAATTGTACGAGACCAGGACATTGCTTATCTTGTAAGTAGGTTAAACGGGTATACCCGTAATCCGAGGGCGAGATACATTGGGATGCACTTATTAGAGTGCTAAAGTACTTGAAGTACACAATGACCTTTAGTTTGAATTACAAAGGATATCCCGTCCTTGAGGGATTTTGCGATGCAAACTGGATAACGAGGATCGGAGGATTCTAAGTCTACGAGTGGATATGTATTCACTCTAGCGGTGCGTCTGTATCTTGGAAGAGTTCCAAACAGACATGTATAGCTCGTTCCACTATGGAATCGGAGTTTATTGCGTTAGATAAAGCGGGAGAGAGGCCGAATGGCTAAGAAACTTTTAGAAGATATTCCTCTACGGCATAGGCTGTGCACTATATCTATACAACGTGACTGACAAATCTGCGATAGGTAGAGCTAAGAGTTGCTTCTACAATGGAAAGTCTATACATATTCGTAGAAGACATGATACTTTGAAAACACTAATCTCAACGAGCGTTATTTCCATAGATTGGATGCGGTCCAAGGAAAATATCGCGGACCCTTTGACGAAAGGTTTGTCCAAGGAGATAGTTAGTAAAGCATCGAGGGGATGGGGCTTAGGCTCAAAAATTAAACTTGCCATGAAGGATACTCAACCTTGCTTTGACTGGGAGATTCCAAGATCAAGGTTTCGAATGAGACAACTAATTCATGTTGGGTAATGGTAAGCACTATCAGAGAATTTCATTCTCCGTCCCTTCCCTATGGTGTTGATGTGATAGTGTGATTTGCATGTGGAGGATGACTTTTAAATAAGTCTTAATGAGTTCCATAGTTTCAATTTAAGATTGAAGTGGGGTGTAGCAGTAAACACTCTTGATGGAACTCACCTATCTGAATGTGGAAGTGGGGCCGCTTCCTATGAGAATTGAGCCAATTCTCTAGAGCATTCTGAGAAACGGGATATGTCCGGGGCCAAATTGGACAAAGCGGCCGAACTTAGCAACGCCAGGAGGATATCATGCGTGGGTGTTGTCGCGAATTACACCAATGCTATCAGTTCAAGACTATGTTCACTGTCTAGCATGTAGTTCCGGTAACTTCTCACTAAGTAAGGGTTCAAGACCTCATGGACACCTTTGCCTAAATGGTATTTTCCTTACTATGATTTTCGTTTTCCTAGATTTCATTCATGTGGGGGATTGTTGGAGAAAATGAGTTTTAATTAAAATGTTTTATGGTCTTGGTGTGGTTTGATCTAATGACCTAAGGGTCTAAGGATACTCACTCATTTTTGGGTGAATGAAGTGGAACCTTTAGTCCCACATTGTGGAAAACTAAAGAGGAGCTCCACTATATAATCATACTCTTATGTATGAATTGTAAAACGTGGGTGGAGCGGGTGGGCAAAAATACATATTTTTACCCATGTGATATGCGCGTATGCCATGCACCAAGTCCCTTTTCTACACGGATTTATTTTTGGCAGTTTTTCTTTAGGAAATTAATTCCAAACTTATTTCTTAAGAGTTTTATTTATGGTAAAATTCCTTTTACTTGTTTTTGAAGAAAACCAAAACCTAACTTGATTTGCAAGTATTTTCATCCTATAAATATAACTCGAAAATCTGTTTTCTATACACCGAAAAATTCTTCTTTTATTCTAGGGTTTTCTCCAGACGTTTTTACCTCCATCCCTGTTGCTGAGTTCGAAGAGAGGGTAACTTGCGTTGTGCTAACTCAAGTTATATCGGGCAGTCTTATCCTGGACACATCTTCGTTGTGAGGGGTTTAGCATTACTCAACTCGAGTATACCCGCGAACTAATGTGTTAAGGACAACTTGTTGAACCTGTGATTCTGCCCTCGTCAAGTTATTTCGGTAGAGTTGTTTCGCATTAGTTCTTTACATATTATTTTCGATACATCTAACGTGCTGTTCATTGTTGCAAGATTCCAACACCTTCAACTAGGCCGAGTACCAATCCTAGTGAAAATGGATGAGACTGGTACTTTTGCTAATTATAAGAAATCTGCTTTAAAACTTGTGCCTGTACGTCATGTATAAATGACTGCCACAGTCTAAGGATATTACTACAAGGAACAAGATGCATAAATAATTAGCTTAAATCATAATTTTTGTTCAATATGTATATTATTGATCAGCAATAAAACTCGAGTAGACAAAAGCAAACGTACTGATGAACTATCATGTCATGGGGTTTGCAGCTTAAGGTTTTCCATGGTTTGCACTTTGCACTAAAAGACACTTCTTAAAATGGGTTTAAGCTTTTCAGACATCTTAATAATACCAAAAATATTAGTCTATATAAAACCCATTTGGAGTATCCCATTGGTAACTGCCATATATTTTTCAAAATTTCTTCGCCTCTAATAGTTGACGATGAGGATCCTCCAAGTACTTGATTATTAGGGAAACTTAATCCTTCAAATTCATTGCGGTAAAAGCCTTCATTTGCATACCTATGGAATGCAATGTAGTATATTGGGTATCTCCAGAATGGCTTTGGTAGATCATTTGGTAGTCTAAGGAAACCACCATTTGACATAAAAACACCTTGGATTCCAGCTCCTGTTATAATACCCATAAGAAAATCGGGTACTATACTTGCAACTATCATCATTAAGCTCTCGACTAACATCATACACACGAAAAGCAATAGGATGAAGAATAGAAAATGTTCAAATCCTTTTTGGAGACCAACCAGGTAATAAGCAATGACTCCCGGGATTAATGAGATTAAAAGCAGGTAAGGAATAGAAGAGAGCGTGTTTCCAACTACGAAAGCTGCAACTGTGTAATGGCCATTGAATCTTTCTCGGCCAAAGATCTAAATTAGCAGAGGCAAATTAAAAAAGGAAAAATGTAGAATTAGTACTCATACATATAATAATAATCTACTACGAAAATAGTTGAGAGGAAGATAGGTACCTTCATGTCCTCAACAAAACAAGGGAATCCACCAATTGCCATGAAAGTGAAGAATGAACCAATAAACATAAGCATTGCGCCTCTAGACTGCGAAACAAGGAAATGGTATGTTAGGGTTAATTTCATTTTGGTTGAAGTATCATTTGAACTTGAGAGCAAGCAAAAATAATGTGGTTACCTGGATTGAACCAAAACTACCACCAACTTGGTAAAATATTGTGCCAATACAAAGGGCTAGCGATATATAGATTCCGAGACGCAACCAGTAGTAACCGAGATCACGGTACATGTTCACAAATGATCTTCTTGTGAGAACAAATGATTGTGTTAAGAAACTAGCTTGGTTTCCTTTCTCTAGTAATCTCCCTTCCGTTTTACATATTTCGGAAATACGCAATTTGACTTGCTGGAAGGACTGAGATCACTTGTATGACTTGACAAGAATGTTAATTGCTTCCTCGGTTGTATTCGGTTTTCCTCCATAATTCAATGTCCTGCACGTAAGAATCACAAAAACAAATCTTTAAATCTCTTTTTATGCATGTATACTAGTAAATCTTCCTATCCAATTAGCGAAACTAATTAGCATTTCTTACTCTGTCGAAGTCTTTGTTGATTGTTCTCAGAAAGTGATCGGATGGGTTTCTCATTGTTGGTTATGAAAACAGTTCAAAGTAAACAGTTCTACCGGAGGAAAGTAGGCAAAGAATAATGATCTCTGGGAAACAATATTATATCAAAACCAATAATATCTCTGGAGAATACCAGAGTTAAGTCGGAGATAATTCTCCTTGGTCTAAAAAAGGTAAACAGGATAATATGCATTCTATTAAACCCCCTTAGTCTGAGCGGGAGAGGAGCAAACACTAAGACTAGACCGAAAACGAATGAATAGCTGACGAGGTAGTCCCTTGGTGAAGATGTCAGCATACTGGTTTTCAGAGGGGACGTGTAGAACTTGAATGTCACCAATACGAACACGTTCACGTACAAAGTGTATATCAATTTCCACATGCTTGGTGCGCTGATGTTGAACAGGGTCTCCATACATATAAATCGCACTCACATTATCACAGTATACAATAGTAGCACGTCGTAGAGGAAGATGAAGCTCTAGAAGAAGGTTGCGAAGCCATGTAGTTTCAGCAACATCATTTGCTACCCCGTATCGGCTTCAGCTTTGGATCGAGAAGCTGTTGCTGACGTTTGGATGACCCGGAGATGAGGTTGTCACCAAGAAAGACGCTTGATAACCCAAAGTCGATCGACGAGAATCGGGACATCCCTTGATCGGCATCGAGTATCCGTTAATCCCATAAGTAGCAAAGACAGAGATAAATAAACCATGATGAATTGTGCCCTGAAGATATCGAATGATTCACTTAAGGGCCTGCATGTGAGGCTCTCGTGGGTCGTGCATGAATAAACATACATGTTGAACTGCATATGAAATATCTGGCCGGGTGAAGGTGAGGTACTATAAATCTCCAGCCAGGCTTCTGTATAGAGTGGGATCCTTAATCGCATAACCAGAAGTAGCACTGAGCTTGGAGTTGGTGTCGACCGGAGTAGTCACTGGGTTACATTGTTTCATGGAGGCACCAGCAATGATGTCCTGAGCATATAATGACTGAGACAAATATAATCCCGAAGATGACCGAGTGACAGTAATACCCAGAAAATGATGTAGTGGTCCAAGGTCGGACATGGAAAATTCCCGTTTCATTAAATCAATGAAGCGGTGTAGGAGAGTATTGTTAGATGCAGTCAAAACAATATCATCTACATATAGCAGTAAATATGCCATATCTGAGCCGGATTGATAAACAAAGAGTTATGGATCACACACACTACTACGAAAACCACAATTAGTAATATACTTGGCAAACCTCTGAAACCACGCCCGAGGAGCCTACTTGAGACCATATAGGGATCTACGTAGTCGACATACGTAATCAGGGTGAGCAGAATCAACAAATACCGGAGGCTGATGCATATAAACTGTCTCGGTCAGATCACCATGGAGAAAAGCATTCTTAACATCTAGGTGATGAATCGGCCAAGAACGCGAAGTAGCAATAGTAAGAACAGTACGAATAGTAGCAGGTTTGACAACCGGACTAAACGTTTAAAAACAATCAACCCCAACCTGCTGAGATTTACCATTAGCAACAAGACGAGCCTTGTATCGCTGCAAGGAACCATCAGCATTATATTTGTGACGAAATAGCCACATGGAACGAACAACATGAGCATCACGTGGTCGTGGCACAAGTTCCCATGTATTGTTTTTCAACATAGCATTGTACTCATATTTCATGGCGGTATTCCAATTTATATCCCTAAGAGCATACAAGTGAGAGCGAGGAATTGGGGAGATATGTGGTAAAGTTTGGACATGGAGATTGAGACGGTGGATTGGTTTGTGAATACCACGGGAAGCTCGAGTCACAGGTCGTGAAGGAGAAGGTGGTGAGGGTGGAGAGGCAGTTGAGGGTGGGGAGTCTGTAGTGGGTGAAGGGGTGGTAGTGGGTGGAGGGGCGGGTGGTGAGGTTGGATAGACTGAAGTGGGTGGATTATGTGCTGCAGCTGTTGAAACAGTGCAGTTAGGTACAAGCGTCAGTCCTGGAGAGGTGGGTGGAGTGAGAACAGGTGTGGGGATGGATTTAAGCAGAGAGGGGATGGATTGACGTAGAGAGGGGGAGTTGGACTGACGTGGGGGTTTTGTTTGGACTGACGTGGAGGGAAGGTGAGACTGACGCAGAGAAGAGAAGTTGGAGCGATGTGGAGAACTTCGTTGGACTGACGTGGAGGGAAGGTGGGACCGATGAGAGTGTTGGAGATTCGATGACTCAGTGTCGGAAGGTGAGTCGGGACCAACGATGAGGAGGAGTGTACATGCCTGGAGAGTGGCGGTGGGTACCACTAGTACAAATCTTCACATTGGCCACACTTAATCACCGTGTCCATAGACCTTCGACCATGGATTTTTTTCACTCTGAAAATGTGGCATCAGGTGCCGTGACAAAAGAGTACCTTTATGGCTACATAAACTTTGAGTGACTATTACAAATGACTTACCATGGCCGTACCTCTAGAACCGTGTCTATATGGTACTTGTTTTATTTGTTGTAGTTAAACATTTTCGCTATCACCATGGCCATAAGATCCTTCTCGACACACAACTTGATTTGAATGTGGCTAGAATTTACCTTAAGGCCACATAAATTTTGCTTTAACCATGGCATTCGTTATCAATTAGACACACAAAATTTGTTTCATAGTGGCCAATTCATGACTTATAATCACGTTAAACTTGTAGCACCCTGGCGATAAACTTTCTAAAAATACACCCCTTTTTCAACGTGACTATTGCATGCCTTATGGACACGCAAAATCAGTAAAACCATGAAATAAATTCCATGACAATAAATTCAACGTGATATGGACACACAATTCATTTCAACGGTGCTTTCAACAACTTTTAGATATTATTTAGTACTGTCATGGCCTAAACCTCGAAATTATGCAGCGGATATATGAATTGAAGGAACAGCTATATCGATCCCCAAAAACAAATGTACAATTATAACAACGAAAACAAAAAGAGAAAATTTAACATCAAACCATTTTATTTGTTTAATTCCCACTACATCACTGGGACACTAACCACATTCACCATTAACAAAAGCAAAATGCCACAAGTAACAAGTTGGATCATTCATCCAGGACCAGGGCCTTGGCATAAAATATGACCAGTTTCGGCAAGTACATAGACCATAAAGTTACACGACCTGATTACAAACCTATAAGCATAGAAATGATAAAGACTTGAATTATAATATCTACTACTTATAGAAGTGGTAGTCGACTTAGCACTACACTAAAAACCATTGATAGAGTTGATAATAGCTTCAGTCCCCTTCGAAGTACACTCGGATTAGCTCCTGCTCTCAAACTCACATTGCAAGAATAAATTTTAGCTTCAGCCTGTACGTTGTGCTTGGAATTGTTTTGGCCCTCAGAAATACCCTGCATTATCAAGAAGAACTTCCAGTAGTAAGATTTTAAATCTATATAAGAAAATCAAATAAATGAGGCGAACATCACCATATAACACATTAGAACTATAACATGTGAAATTAGAACACTGCAAGAAGATGAATGAGACTAAACTAAGAAAATAGATTTATCATGAGTGGTATCCTGGAGAGCATAATTGTGAGCGCATACAAGCCACAACAACGACAAGTCGGTAGTAATCTGTCAAAGTGAGGTATTCAGCAATTAAAATATCTTGAATCAGCAAATATAACTACTTGGATATATTCAATACTGTAGATAAAAAGACAGGGAACACAATTCAAAGTTAATTGTATTCATGTATTTGTGTTATTGATGGATATCCGTACTTCGATTCAAACCACTAACTGGAGACAAATCAAGCCAATTTACAAGCATATTGTGATACCAGTGAAGCCCGACAACAATGTAGCATAAGATTAAGGACAATTAAAATGGTTTGACTCAATTTTGAACTGCCAAAACCTCAAAAGACGACAACGAGTTTAAAAACCAGAATTCATTGGTTTGAGCAACATCCCTTTTGAACAATTGATCGTAATGATCTTCCTATCCACATGGATTATTGGGGGAGATACCCTTTGATCCGGTTCAGGAGTAATTTTATCACAATCAATTGATCCTTCCAATACTTGGTAAGCTCTCCATCCTTTAACACCAAAAAAACCCAAATCAGCAAAACAAAATTTTAACTAGGGCTCACAAAAAAAAAAAAAAAAAAGGATTTAGGAAATACTAACCGTATTTCAACAGAAACCGGATGAAAAAAATGACTTCATGAAGGAACGATAAGAACCATTTAGAATATGGAGATTAGGGCTTAATCTCTTCTTCTTCTTTAGTTGATGAAGCTTCAAACAATCTTATAAATCTACACGGAGAAAACAATAACAAAATGTTAATCTATTGAGAACTGTAGGGAACGTGAAGAACAACAGAGCGAGAGGGACTAATTATAACCCTGAATATCATATTATTATTTTTTTTGAGTTACAGTAGATGAAGAACACCATCTTCTTCTACTTCGATCAGCGGCATCAGCCCATCGACTTTTCATTATTTGATACGTAAATAACTTTGTCGATGAACTTTCTTCTCGGTCTCAGTAGTTAACAGTTTATTCAGATTTGATTTGAAGGGAAAGGAGAGGTTTCCAGTTGAGAGATAAAACACAGGGGGGAAGTTAGATATTAATCTTGCGCCGCTGCATACAATTTGTTTTTCTTTTCTTTAGGGTTGCCGGAGGAGGAGAAAACAAAGCAATGAGAAAAGATAAACCTAATAAGAATGAAAACTGAATTACGAAAATGCTGGATTGCAAGTGAGTTGACAAAAATATCAAGAGGGTATTAAAGTATAATGTAAACGCAAGTTAATTTTTATTTAACATATGGGATGGAATGGGACACAGAAGGCTTATATTAGAAAAGCCTTCTGGATTGCAAGTAATTTTTTTTTTTCATAAGCTGTTTGTTTGATTTTATTATTTCATAAGCAATAAAGGACGCCACAGAAGGCTTATATTAGAAAAGCAAACAAAGTCAAAATTTACAAAGAGTTTGTTGGTAGCCTAGCAGCAAGCTGAGCACCAACACCTTTATGAATAGTAATACCTATACGATGAAAAAGAGAACCTCCTACTTTGGAATTAGCATCTTGACTAGCAAGACAATTCTTCAACCTTCTCAAAAATACACAAGTATCTTCTCACTTTGGAATTACCTTTCATAAGCTATTATTCTTATTCTTATTTTATTTTTATTTTCTAAGTTGGTTCTCTTTTCTTTTGTAACTTAAGTCGGAAAGTATTGAGTGAAGGCCTTCTGACCTTCGTCTCTAACATCCCTACCGATGCAACTCTAATACGAAGATTGTTTTCCTACCCATTATCATGTTGATATAGATTCTTTGCTTGGAAATATTATAATAACAAATGAATATTGGGATATTATACCCTCGTGTAATAATCCCTTAATATTTGATAAATAACATGCTTAAAAAAATAATAATAGTGTGTCTTGATATGTCTCAGGTACGGTGTCAAAAATAAGTACCGGATAAGGCTAATTCAAAATCGAACGCTAAACCACGACTAACAGATAAGACTAATTTCACATCGAACGCTAAACCACAACCACCGAGAAAGAAACTAGATGTCGTATAGATTTAGCCAGCCAGGTTCATTCTCGTCTACAATATGAAACCATATTATCTAATTTTTCTTAGACCAAATTGTATTAGTTGACTCCTTAGTCACAACATATTCGTATGTAATTTTGTTAAAGTTATTATATGTTTCAAAAAAGGTCAAAAATTGTTTGTATGATCCTAGATTTCTTTCGATCCCATGTGATCGTATTGAACGCCACATATCTTAGTGTAATAACCCAATTACGGGTCACAAATTTCACTTTAATTTTCTTAGTGACTATATTTTATGGGTGCATCTTTATTGATTTTTCTCAACATGAGACGTTATTCGTAGGGGTTCATAATTTTACGAATAATTTTTGTTAAGAATTGGAAAATTTTCTCGACGTACCAATTCATGTTCAAGTATCACAATATTTTTTTTCGTTTTGCATTCAGATTTTGCTTTTAAGGTTTATTGTTGATTCCTACTCGATTATTTCATCATATATTATTCAATTCAACATCGCTAGACCGTATTTAGTATGATTGATTACCCACGTAATTCACAAACTTTACATCATTCACAAATTATACTCAACTTTCTTCCAAAAGCACTGGATAACGCTTACTTTTACTAGTTATCCACAAACTTTATCCAATTTTACTAAACTTTACATCATTCCATCAAATTATACTCAAAATCACTAGAGGATACTCAGTTTAATAAAGTCGTACTCCTTTTTATCTCACAGTCATTGGATAACTCTTATTTTGACTAATTATCCACAAATTTAAGGATTCAATTATTGATCCATCCAACATTATTGGACGAACAACTTCGTGCAAGTGTTGCTTAATTTAAATATATTTCTTTTGCTCAATTTCACCGGATGCTATTCACTTCGTCTTCACTCAATTGCATCGTTATTCATCAACTTTGGACTTCGGATTTTGTTCCAACTCGCCGATCTCATTTGATGCTTAAATATTTACATTTTTATTCTAGTACAAACTTCGTTATGAACTTTAGCCGGTCTTACCCAATCTTAGTGATTTATTAGAATTGAACAATGGAGTTTGTTTGATCTCAGTAGGTGTCATTAGTCATTCATCGACTTGTAAGAAGTGATAACCTTAGATCACATAATTATCAATTTGGTCACCATGGATTTTTATTTTTATTTTTAAAAAGTTGAAGATGGGTTAGTTACAGACCAAAGCTCTTGAATATTACAAAGGACAATCTGTATGGTACTTATTCGACCAATACAAAATAGGAATCTTCAATCGAAAATGCAAACACAAAAACTCATATGGATCACCAATTTACCATCTTATACAAAGGAGGAAAAATTGCAATCTCCATTGGCGGGAATAACGAAATTTTGGCGCACTATTTCCCCCCAAAATTTCAGTAACTTTTATTTTCCCTCAAAACCCTAACCAAATCTTATCATATTCCTCCCTCTTTGGTTACTCTCGAACCCTCCGAGAAAACCCATGGACAGAACTGCACCACTTCCATCGTTCACCACCAAAATATCAATCAATAAACAAGAAGTGGAGTCTTTTTTCTCAACAAAATCAGAAAGCAATACCTCTCTGAGTTGTTAATCAACCATAAAGAAAAACATATCTGGTAATTTGAAATTTTCTCTTATTAAGTTATTGATTTTTCAGAGATTATGTCGATTTATCTTTTTCCTATACACTGATTTTGGGGGGGTATGAAGATCTGTGTTTCTTTATTACTTATGTGAATTATTATTTGATTGGATTCATGTGAATCGGTTCAAAATCAATAAAACCTAGGTCTCTTTGTTTTTCTCATATTGTTCATGGAAGAATATAGATTTGATGATTGGAGATTTCAAATTACGGGTACGATTTGATTTAAAATTTGTTGCGTCATTGAGAAATTTCTTCCCTATTCAATGTTTCAAGAGACGAGTCATTTTTTCTTATTCAGAAACTTGCTGAGTGCACATGCAATGTGGTGTCATGAGGGTTTGATTATTATTATCAGGGCTTGTGCACTGTTGAAGTTCTAAGTTCTTGCAATTAAAGTATAAGTTGGTTGAAATCCTGTAGAATTATGGCCGCAATTAGTGAATCGTTGCATTTTTGGAAATGTTGTGCAGTTAGGGAGAAAGCAAAATTGGAAGGATAGGTTTAAAAACACGGGGAGAGGGAAACAAGAAGCAGACAATAAGAATATAGCTCTCCCAAATCGAGCTCCCTAGGGTTTAACGAAATTCCTAAACAGATTGATCCTAGAATGAAGGTACATTAAGCTCTCAGTGGTTCATAATTTAGACTATCTAGATTGTGAAGTGTTGTGATTGTATTTGTTATTTTGAGATTTGTTGCTTTGAGTTAAGATACGATTGCTTGCAGGAAACAGGAAAGGGACCACCTTCGGCGGAAGAAGAGGACCTGAAGAAGAGTGCTCTTTAGATTCCCCAACATCAGTTGTTAAACGACAAAAAAAAAATGCTGGTACTGCAATGGCTTTACAATAGTTATAAATTATAATCAATTTACCTTGAGTTTCTTACTTAATTTTTTGAAACTCTCGTAAAATGGCACTATTTTTGTTGAGGGTTGTTGAAGAATTATTCCAATTATCTGGATATCTATGAGCTGGATATTTCAATTTGGGTTTTTTTTTTTTGTCTCATGATTTTTAAACGGTTTTAATTGAATAATTCTCTTGATAAGCGATTTTTCCTTGGTGTCTCATGCCATTCAATTTTCAATGAAATTAGGGAAAGTCCGTCATTAGAAGATTTTTTTTTTTGATACTTTGAATTTATGTGATTGTGTTGAGCAGTAAGAATCCCAGTACAGAAGTTCTTTGAATACTTGAAATGTTGTATTTGTAACTGTAGTTAGAACCTAATTCCTTACTTTACTAAGAATTAACCTTCAAGTCTGTCGGTTTATTTGTTTTGTGTGAATGCAGAATCATCTGTAGACTTATTCAATTTATTATGGAGTTTCAACTTATTTGATAATATCAGTGTGACTTCAGGACCATTTGTTGATATCATTATATGTACCCATTTTTGTTGGGCTGGCATAGCTTCTCGGGAAAATAGGCGAGGGAGAAGCACATTGATTTTAAAGATGACGAAAAGAAGGTATATCAATTTACCTTGTTCCCTGTAAGCGCAAATTGGTTCCGGGGCTGTATTAATTTGATTTTTTTTATATACAAATTAGTTGAAGGTTTCCTAAGTTATCTAATTTGATTTAGTTACTACTTTGGCTTAGTAGTTTACCATGATGGATGCAACTGCACAAGTTCTAACAATCTTGAGAACTAGATCTCTAGGCAAGAGGCTGTGGAAGCTAGTTTAGAGCGTAATCCGAACGCATTACAGCCAAATATTGCTAGTAATTCTCACGGAGACACTACGGTATGTGGTCTAACTCATTATATTTAAAAAAAAAACGTCTCCATGGGTTATCATCTGTTTGATATTATATTCTCATGGATCAGAATTAATAAAAACTGTGCTGAAGTGACCGTCTTGTCTCGTAATTATTTTTGGTGTATCATCCTGATCTGCTGAAGCAAAACTTGAGTTATCAATCTAGAGATATTTTTGAGCAAGGGATTTCTACTGTTCAGTGTTCCCTAAATGCATAGACTGCAAGAACTACACTGGTAGTGAAGAGAGACTTGCTCTCTTCCAAGAGGATCATACTAATCATAGTAATACCCTATACATGAAGCAGGTAGATGTCAATGCTGTAATAACTGGGGCTATTGAATCGTCTGGCTATGGGATCTCCACATATATCCAAGAAAAGATAGCTTTATGAAAAAACTTGGTTCCTACAACAGCAAAGCATTCACTTGTTCACAGGCTTGCTCGGACTTCCCTGGTATGTTACATATATTCCCTATAAAAATGTTCACATTTTCTTGGTATGTTACATATGATATAACAAACGCATATTTTCCATAGCAATTTTCAACAGGTTTACACCTTTTTGCTCTAAATTAGTAATAGTGCTATCAAATATTTTTGTTCAGTCTCGAGTATACCTTTCTTGATTGTTATTGACTACAGGACTCTGAAAAATGCAGCTGACTACCATAAGATCATTCTCAGTGTATCTTATGACAATCCATTGATTTTGACCTGCTGGTGGGATGGATGCTGACGATCTTGCAGTATGAGCTGGTGGTGCCTGAATCTAAGATTGAGGAAGTAAACTATAATTGATTTATTTGCTTCTTGGTTCTATTGGATTTTTCCTTGCAATCTTTTTCGTTTTGCATTGTATATATCCGCGGACTTGGCTTTAGTTATCTAGTTTAAAGAATTTTATCAATATTTTGTCGTTTCATTTGTTCTGCGGAGATGTTAATTCTGGAAAAGCTTGTGATGTTAATGAAGTTTTATTTCTGCAAAGATGTTAGTTATGGCAAAGCCATTGATCTTGATGAAGTTTTGTCTTTCAAAGAGTATTGTTAATGCTTTAGCACGTGATGTGGCAGCATCACAGGATTCAGTTCACCACAGCCGAAATGGTACATAGTTTTTGCTCTGTTACCAACACTGTTTTCATAAAATATGACCATTACATGATAAGATTAACTCATTACCATCCCAATTCCTAATTTGGTAAGCAGTGTATAAGATGTGAAAGGATCAAAAGAATAAGCTAGCGCAAATTATACTATAAATCCGTATATTGAACCGATATTATCATGCTCTGAACATGTTGAGAACAACTTCTCGACATGTCTAATGAACCCCATATTTTGGATACACAAAAAAATCAAAGTGGCTAAATAAATTTGCTTACCGCCTCGACTGAATAAGTGTGTCTAATGCCACCCTACACATTAGACACATACACAATTGGTTAATGTGGCCATATACTCATTTTTGGCTACGGGTAGTGGGTTTAGACTTAAACCTATGACTAAAAGGTACCTTATGGCCATAGATAATGAGCTTAGGTTTAAACCCATGACCAAATGCTGTACTATGGTCACAGGGTAACATAAAACGTGGCTATATGACCAATAGCCACGCAAATAACCCGAAATGTGGCTAGGATGTAAACCAAAAAATATGGCCTATATGAGGATTTGTACTAGTGTACACACACGCAGTATTTTCTTCAGGGTTCAAATATTTCTTTCAGGACCAAAAATTCATATATGCAATATTTCCCACGGGTTCAAACAATATATGCAGTATCCCTTGTTTGCATACGTACTATATTTTCTACAAGAGGCACGCCAAGGAATCATATGCAAGTCTTGCAAACCTAGGGCGCTATGTTTGGCGTGGGCCAAAGGCATAGCGGCTTAGAAATATGGCTTGCGGCACGTGTTGGCATGTGCCAATGGCACGTGCGGCCATGTTGACCTAGTTGCAAGTCTTGCAAACCTAGGGCGCTATGTTTGGCGTGGGCCCAAGGCATAGCGGCTTAGAAATATGTCTTGCGGCACGTGTTAGCATGTGCCAATGGCACGTGTGGCCAGGATGACCTAGTTGCAAGTCTTGCATACCTAGGGCGCTATGTTTGGCGTGGGCCAAAGGCATAGCGGCTTAGAAATATGGCTTGCGGCACGTGTTGGCATGTGCCAATGGCACGTGCGGCCATGTTGACCTAGTTGCAAGTCTTGCAAACCTAGGGAGCTATGTTTGGCGTGGGCCCAAGGCATAGCGGCTTAGAAATATGGCTTGCGGCACGTGTTGGCATGTGCCAATGGCACGTGCGGCCATGTTGACCTAGTTGCAAGTCTTGCAAACCTAGGGCGCTATGTTTGGCGTGGGCCAAAGGCATAGCGACTGGAAATATGGCTTGCGGCACGTGTTGGCATGTGCCAATGGAACGTGCGGCCATGTTGACCTAGTTGCAAGTCTTGCAAACCTAGGGCGCTATGTTTGGCGTGGGCCAAAGGCATAGCGACTTCGAAATATGGCTTGCGGCACGTGTTGGCATGTGCCAATGGCACGTGCGGCCATGTTGACCTAGTTGCAAGTCTTGCAAACCTAGGGCGCTATGTTTGGCGTGGGCCAAAGGCATAGCGACTCGGAAATATGGCTTGCGGCACGTGTTGGCATGTGCCAATGACGCGTGCGGCCATGTTGACCTAGTTGCAAGTCTTGCAAACCTAGGGCGCTATGTTTGGCGTGGGCCAAAGGCATAGCGTCTTGGAAATATGGCTTGCGGCACGTGTTGGCATGTGCCAATGGCACGTGCGGCCATGTTGACCTAGTTGCAAGTCTTGCAAACCTAGGGCGCTATGTTGGGCGTGGGCCAAAGGCATAGCGGCTTGGAAATATGGCTTGCGACACGTGTTGGCATGTGCCAATGGCGCGTGCGGCCATGTTGACCTAGTTGCAAGTCTTGCAAACCTAGGGCGCTATGTTTGGCGTGGGCCAAAGGCATAGCGACTTCGGAAATATGGCTTGCGGCACGTGTTGGCATGTGCCAATGGCGCGTGCGGCCATGTTGACCTAGTTGCAAGTCTTGCAAACCTAGGGCGCTATGTTTGGCGTGGGCCAAAGGCATAGCGACTGGAATATGGCTTGTGGCACGTGTTGGCATGTGCCAATGGCACGTGCGGCCATGTTGACCTAGTTGCAAGTCTTGCAAACCTAGGGCGCTATGTTGGGCGTGGACCAAAGGCATAGCGGCTTGGAAATATGGCTTGTGACACGTGTTGGCATGTGCCAATGGCGCGTGCGGCCATGTTGACCTAGTTGCAAGTCTTGCAAACCTAGGGCGCTATGTTTGGCGTGGGCCAAAGGCATAGCGGCTCGGAAATATGGCGTTGTTGCCATGGTGCGCGAGGTGCGGCTTGGTTTGGCATGGTTGCCATGGTGCGCAGAGTGCGGCTTGGTTTGGCATGGTTGCCATGGTGCGCGAGGGTGCGGCTTGGTTTGGCATGGTTGCCATGGTGCGCGAGTGCGGCTTGGTTTGGCATGGTTGCCATGGTGCTTGTAGTGCGGCTTGGTTTGGCATGGTTGCCATGGTGCGCAGGGTGCGGCTTGGTTTGGCATGGTTGCCATGGTGCGCAGAGTGCGGATTGGTTTGGCATGGTTGCCATGGTGCGCAGTATGCGGCTTGGTTTGGCATGGTTGCCATGGTGCGCAGTATGCGGCTTGGTTTTGGAATTAGGGTTCTTTGTTGAAAACCCTAATCTGGTATTTTGAAAAAATACCCCTATTAATTATTTACACCTAGTTAAATACTCTTAGTTAATGTGTTGCGGGTAACACTAGGTCATGGGGTTTTACGATTTTACCCCTTGTCTAAAATCCACCATCAACATTAAGTCCCCTGCTTAGCTCGGAACAGGGGCTTTGTTGCGAGGTAAGCATAAGATGTTGACAAACTATTAACAGCAAACTGTAAAGAAAATTGAAGGAGGCTTGTCGACCTTTTATAAATAGGATTTGAATCTTTGCCTCGGTAGTTTTGCACAAATCGGGAGGAGGCCGGCACAATTGGTGGGCCCAGTGCAGCTTGGGCGACGTTGGGAAGTTGGCGCAATTGGTGGGGCCGGTCTAATCTTGGAAACCATGCTTGCCGGCGTGTCTTGGGCGACCATTGGGAAGTCGGCGCAGTTGGTGGGGCCGATCCAACTTGGAAACCATGCTTGCAGGCGTAACTTGGGAAATGGCGTGTCTTTGGCTAAATGAGTGTGCTAGCTGGTGAGACCGATGTAAACAAGGAGGGAGTTTCTTCCGATAGCAAAGTTTCCTTATCTTGCTTTCCTTCACGTGCGGCTTCAATTAGGGCATTATTCATGCTAAAATCTGGAAGCGTTATGTCTCTCATTGCTTCCTTTCCCTTTTTAAGGTTCCGTATTCATATCCAAAAAATAATAGCATCGTCTCCTCGTTTGAGAAAAGGGTTCTTCTTGTTGATTCCCCTTTTCCTTTGCTTTGCCGGTGCGTTTTATTCTTCTTCCCCCCCTTTTTTTTTTCGCCATCCTCTTTTTTATATGCGTGTAGACAGGATGGAACTTGATCATCTTTCCATTTCTTGCAGTGTATGATGGGATCTTCCAGAGATGGCCATGCCTTTAACCTTTTGGAAAAGGACTTCAGAATCGGTGGAGATCGATCTTCTTCTCTTGAGGAGGTATCGGTCGGGGTTGAATCTTTGTTCCATGAAGCTAATGAAATTATTAAGGACCTCCCTCCCACCTATCCCCACGAAGAACAGGTGCACGTTCGGACTCCCTTGGGTTCAGTGGACGCGGAGGAGAACGCCATGCACTACACCAAATCAACGATTTCGGGACATTTATAGGTGTTGCTCTGAATTTAAGAGACACATATAAGTGTCTCAAATCGTGCGTCCGTAATCGTTTGAGACGTTTCAAGCGACACTTATAAGTGTCTCTTAATTTATTAAAGAGACGCATATAGCTGTCTCTTAAATTAATTAGCGACGTCATTAAAGCAACATATATAATAATTAAAACAACACAAATAAACGTCTCAAATTATATAATTATTATTAAAAAAAAATAATTGCAATTTCAGAAAATTTTATTATTTTATATTCATGAAGCTGCATATGTTCTAGTTTAATATCCCGAATCAGTAACTTATGCCTCCAACAAATGAAATCAATATCTCAAAACACAAACTGAATTCAAGCACTATGAAACAATTTAACACTACTATACAATTTTAAAGTTCTTCAAACTTGAAGGTTTTCCTTGCAATTTTAAACTGAATTCAATATTTCCTTCTTCTCATCGATCTTCTTATTGTTTACGACCACAGAAGATGCAAACTTATCTTCCCTTTGGAGTGACCAACACTTGGTTCCAAGCTGAGTTACAACCTACAGGCTTCAGCATCAACACACCAAGATAGATGCATTTGCAAATTTCTTAAACCTATCTCTGTTTTTCCACAAATCAGCTCCCTGAAAATCGAGTGTATTAGTACTGTGTGTTATACAGATGACAACATGGCTTAAAAGGAAGAGAAAACAACCTTTTTCACTAAATAGTACTGTTTATTTTAGCACAGCATAAGTATATACCACATCAATCAAACTTACCTGATAGAATCTGACATGCTTCATAAGGGCTTCTGAACACATAGTGAGATCCCCTTTAAGTTTATACCACCTTGCATACAAACCCCAAATATTTTCCCCACCACCACCTCGGACAACCTATACTAAATCAATGAGAATTAAACAGAACATACCAGGAGGATACAAGGAAAGAGTCAAAAACAGGGATACACCAAAATTACAAGGGTTCAGAGAAAGGTACCTGCTGAAGAACATTCTCAAGGAGTTCCACCAAATGACCAGCCTCTCTCAACCATAACCCTCTCCAGCAATTGCACATCTATTCTTTTATTATTTGTCGTATCCAGTACCTTCTTTGTAGCCTCCAATGCCTAAAAGATGCCATCAAGCAGTTGAGCATTCATTTGCTATCCTTACTCTTACATACGGATACTATATACTTTACCCAGGTGATACCCATACTTCGCCATGTAAATCAGTAAATCATGAGAGAGTGGATGATTAATTGGGATGAGGTGTTTCTACCCACATTCACATCTAAAGCCATTAAACATGCTGAATGAAAAATAATGGCTCTAACAAGTAATTCGCACCAAAAAGATTCTTATAGTAATTTCACAAGAGAAACTATGAGCCCTTCTTTCAGATAAAAATAAAGTAGAACCTAAGCCAAAAACACACTTTACCTGTCTGAGGTTACCAATCTCAAAAGAAACTTGGCTGAAATTCTCCCACATTTGCCAGCTGCTCCGTCTGCCGGTTCAAAATAAACATGTGAGCAAGCCAATTGCTTCTCAAAATTTGGACAGGATATATAAATTAAAAAAAAAAAAACGAAGATGAGATGCAGGGACGGCGAAGAAAAACCTAAACTTAAGGGCTTCCTTAAATGCAGTGAATGCCTTCTACATAAAGAATGGCTCCGTCTGCCGGTTCAAAATAAACATGTGAGCAAGCCATTTTCATTGCTGTTACATAATTTGGATACTCTTCCAAATCTTAAAATTTTATCAAATCGCATCAACTCCTCCATGTACGCAATTTAGGATCCGATATTAATTAGTTCTAACACTGGAAATGAGAAAAGTAACATCAAGAAGCTAAACATACAAGCAAGCAATATTGTTCCAACCTTCTCCATTATCAGGATCAAGTTCAACGGCACGAGAGAGCCAATTAATGCCATGTCAATATCATGAGCCTACACAAACTGGCGGTACTGCTTTCTATTTCGACCGGCTTCAGTTTCAGGTATGCTCAGATGGGGATGCTCTGCAGCACTGATAAGGCAAGGCACCTCAAAACCGCTGTCTTCACCATGACCAGCAACATCCACTAACAATTATGTTGCTCTTTTCCATGACTTCTCATCAGAACTGCGGGCAGAAGTTTTACCATTATCAATTGTGTCCCAAAGAGGGGTAAATGCCAAATAATCGAAGGATAAAAAATTTCACTCCATACACACTCTCAGAACCTAAAACAGTTACAAGTCGATACCTGTCACGGACAAAAATTGCTACATCGCATTCTGCCAAGGACTCTTTGCTGGATAACAAACGCTTGACACCATCTTCTGGTATTTCTCGTAATATTAGGGTCTTCTTGTTTCCCTGTCATGGACAAAATCAGATGATAACTTCAGACAAATAATGGAACTGCCAAAATTTTCTAGGAAAAGAAAAAATGAAGGAAAATCCGTAGTGACGGAGAAGCATTAAGAAATCCTATCAAAGGTTTATGATTTTAACTTTAAAATTTTTAAATTTGTTCTTCACCTCAATTTCTTTCCCAATCTACTTTGCTTCTTGCGTCTCTGTTTTAATATACTTTTCTCAGTATCTGAAAAGAAACATAAACCTCATAAATCTCAGATCTAAACAATTCAATTCTGCTACAATAAATCAAAAAAAAATCCAAACGAAAATGAACCCTATAAATCTCAGATCGAAAAAGTTAAATACCAAAAAAAAAAAAACCTAGAAATTCGTCACATCCAGGTGTGAAGAAATACTTTAATAGAAATCAATCCTCGGCTCATCAAATGAAATTAAAAACCAAACCCATGATACTCCTTGAAAATCTAATCAAAAAACATATTTCGATTTTGATTGTACTGCACAAACCCTAGACTCACAAAATCAAACACAACGAAATAATGGATTTAACGTGATTAAATTACCTCGAGGACTGATCTATTATCACGTTGGTCTGGTTTAGATTCCAAAAAAGAGAATGATTTTCTAGGGTTTATATTCAAACTTTAGGATAGTGAAAGAATGGGTTAGATTGACCGATCAAAAAAAAAAAGAATGGGTTAGATTCCTGAAAGATTATTTTCATTTATGAGAGGAAGATTTAGGAGCATGGATTTTGATTTCTGCATAATGGGGTTTGACCTCAGAGATAATTTAGGAAAGAAGATACAGAAAAATGAAACGGCAGAGTTCGAGATTTTTTTTTGTTGTTAAGTTGGGAGAGTTCGAGAGAAAGACAGAGAGAGAGTCGGAATAAGGATAAGAGAAAAAGAAAAATAAAGAAAAATAAATTTTAGTTGACAATTAAGCCCTCGATTATTTTAAGAAAGTACAAGCGTGTCCATTTTCTTTATTTTCTATGCGTGTTCTAGGATTTAATGAGACACCTATGTTTTATAAGAGACACATAAACCTCTACTACGCCAATATATGTCTCAACCAAGAAAAACCAAATGTAGCAAAAACCTAGATATGGTGTAGTGATGATTCTCGATTTTGATGTGGATGAATCAACAAACGGAGGCGTCATGGTGGCGTATGCTGTAATAGTTGTCGGGGAGGACACTGCTGCTGCTGTGGCTGCTTCGGGATGGGATGTTGAGGTCGCCGCTGCTAAAACCGCTGAGTGGAACCTTTGTTGCCCGAAGGATTGCTGGGGGAAATGCTTGAAGATAGCTTTGCCCGAAGGGACTTGCGCTCCATCCTTCGAGGGCTAGTTCCTCCTTTTGTTTTTCTGTTAGCTGCTTAGTTCCCTGATGTTTTTCCCTTCTTTTTTTTTTGTGTAAACACATCTTTCCCTTCTTCTTCATCAGTAAACCTTTTGCTTCATATATATATATTTTTGAAAGGGGTTGTGGTATGATGGCTCTGCAATGATTTTCTGGGTTCTTCTGATGTATTTCTCTGATATCTGAAGGATTCGCTCGGGAAGAGATATATTTATTTTATTTTTTAGTTTGTTTTTTTTTTTTTTGACAAAAGGGTAGGTCTCCAGGGAAAAAATACAAACGGTGTATTCATCCTGGGGAAGTACAGCTATTAATAGGAATGATTCAAAGGAAGTACTGAAAAGGGGAGTGATTGGGAAATACAGCATTTTAGGGATTGGATTCCTTGAGCCATCGCGAGTGAACTATCACGCCTTCAGGTGTGTCGGTATTGATGAGCTTGCAATATCCTCCCAAAAGGGTATCCGCAACTGACCAGTGCACGCTCGCCTTCACCTTCCTCGGGAAAATCCATCTTTACTGTCATCCTCCCAACTTGAAACGAGCTTTCCTTGACCACTACATCTCCGATTGAAAACGGGTTCAGACGTCGTGTAACCATTTGATCCTTGGCTTCGTTGGTTTCGCCAGAAGCTTCCAAGCTTCTTGCAAAGTGTTTGAATGGTCCAGCTCCCCATTCACATTTTTTGACAGCGTTCGTGCCGGTCGTTGCGCCGAGTCCCCATGACAGAATGGGGGAAGAAAAGGTTGCTCGATCAGACTTACTTGCATTTGAAAATCATGGGCTAGCGCCAACGGGTCCTCTTGGGTTTCTTTAATAGCTCGTTGATGTGATAACCCGTGGGATGATTTGTTGGGAATCCCTTCGGGCACGGATGTCGGCAGAGGGTGTACGCCCAGTTTTGCCTTGTTCTCGAGCGCCCATAAGCGTCCCAAAATCATGTCATGATCTAGTTCTTTGACAATGTGGAACTTGCTGTGCGTTATAGCGTCTCCCATCTCGATCTCTAGGTTGATGTAGCCATGTGTGTTCAAAGCCTCTCCTCTCAAGCTCTTAATCACATACGGGAAATAGGTAGCGTCTTGCTTTGTAAATCCGGCTACCTTTAGTGTCTTGAAAGTGATGATGTTGTGGTCAGAGGTCGTGTCGATGAGCATGTTGTCAAGTTCAGTACCTCTTAGACGGGACGTGGTCAGCAGTCCCCAGTTCTCCGCTTCTCTTGTTTGGGAAGCTTGAGCCCTTGGCGCGGATTCCGAGGGGATAAAAAGCCGTTTGCCGGATACAACACGATTGAGAGCTGCGAAAATATCTTGGCGCTGAACCTTGGAGAGATAGAGAATTTCGCATATATGTCGCATCATGGATTGCACAGTCTCGTGCACGGAGTCCCCAGAGGAACCGCAGTTTCTTATTGGGAGTGGGTCTCGATGCACTCTTTCGTCTCCTAGTTGGAGTTCTCCTGCTTCTATCCTTTCCTTGAAAATATGCTTTAATCTGTTGCAATCGCTAGTCGGGTGGTGAACGAACCTGTGGTAATGGCAGTATTTGGGGTTTGCCATCTCAGCCTCAGTTGGTGGACATCTAGGCGGTGGCAGTCTGATGACATCATCTTGAACCCAGGCTTCTAGGAGGTCAATCACCTCCTCGACGGGGAATTGGAAATCAAGGATATTTCCTTCGGCCTCACGATGCTGCACAAGAGTTTTAGTGGCGATCTTCCATTGCGAGGGCTCCGTTGCGCCGCGCGCTTCACGTTTGGTGGTGGCTCGTAGTTCCGCTTTCCTTTTTCCTCTTTCGTTCACTATGTTCACGGAAGATGAGCCGCATTAAATTGTTTTCGATGAGGCGCCTACTCCCGCGAGTTTCACGTGCGTCTTGATTCGAGTTGGCCTAGTCCTTTCCAAAGAATGCTTTGGTCTTTGTTGTTGCGGATCGTCTGGCGGCCTCATGGAGTTCGGAGAATATTTGGAAACGCAAGTTTTCTAGCAGGCGCTGCGCGTAGATCGGGACCATACCATTGATGCATGCGTTTACCAATTGTTGCTCGGTCACGTTTGGGTCATGACAATGAAAGTGCTTGAACCACGAACCTTTTGACGAAATCATTCGGATGTTCGTTATCCCACCGTACATTCTCCCGAGGTCCGAAAAGGTAACTTGTTCGGACACGAAGAAATACTTCTGTAAAAACGCGGTGACCATGCTACTCCAGGTTGGGAATGCTTTGATTCGGTGGGATGCTGTTGTACCATGTATACGCCCTTCCGGTAAGTGATTTTGAAAATTCCCTTAAACGAAGAACGTGATTATATTCATGTTCACCCAAGGATTCCAGGAAACGAGAAAAATGTTCGCGTGCATTCCCGGTACCATCATACAGGGTAAATTGAGGGGAAGAGTACCCCCTTGGGAGAGGGATTCTCTGTATTTCGGACGGGTAAGAGGGTTGGTGATGATGTACATCGAACTCATCATGCTTGATTCGGTCACGTAGGAGTTGTTCCAAATCTTCTCTCGTGACGAAATTTGGTGGTTGATTTCTCTACAACACGGACTTTAGTGCGAGTTTCTTCATCCGTGGAGGCGTGCCTGCCGAGGTGCCAGCGTCGGGGTTGTTGGAGATGCTTCTAGGCGTCTCGGAGGATGCGACTCACGGGGTATTCGCTCTGTCGGGGTTTTGAGAAAGGTGAGCACCTCCTTTTGTGTTGAAACCATGTCTGTGCAGGCTCGCGAGCGTCTCTGTCGTTCCATCAAATCGGCGATGGTGACGTAAGGGCGACTCCCTCTGTCCCTCCGGTCTCTCGTCCCGTCGGCGGGGTAATTGGAGCCTTAGTTGTCGGAGCGCCATCTTTGGAAAGAAGCATTCGGGGTCGCGGTGGCGCCCTATCCTGGTAACAGGGGCGTGACACCCGAGATATTCTCGTTGCCGTGATTAGAGGGTTGTGTAGAGACGCTAGAGGAGGCAGCGGCTCTGGCCCTGGTGAAAGGCGGTGTTACACTTAAGGGAGTGCATTCGATGTTGTTGTTGTCAGCTAGTGAAGTAACAATGTTATGGGGGAGACGCCAACACATCGGGATGTGTTCGCGTTGATGTTCTCGGCGGCCGCTCCGGATCCGAGTTCCACCATGTTGGGATTCGACGTTCGGAAAACGAAATGAGGAGTTGGAGTTGATATTGTAGCCGATAGATCAATCCTCCCTCCGTGGTCGCCAATTGTTTATGGGTGAAAATCGTTTCTGCTGATTTCGGTAATTTCGGTGGGTGAGTGAGAAATTGATTCAAACCCTAAACAAATATGCTGCACGTGAGCACTTTGTAGATTCGAGAGATTGATCTGTACAAGTCCTAGCCTAAACCAAGAAATGGCCGTTCAGACTTGCTTCGGTCACAAAGTGGAGGAGAAGGGTTGATTTGGGGAGGGGAAGCAAAGAAAGGTGTTGAGGAGAGTAGTATCTCGACTTGTATCAGAAAGTGAAAGCTTAGGAAGCTTGCAAGAGATAGAAGCTTTTGGGAGAGCTTGCAAAGTTACCTTTCTGAGAGTATAAGTGTAGTATATTTCTCCTGACCGAGACTTGTTGTCTGGTGGAAATAAGTAAGACCTATTTATACAAGTCGAGATTGAAACGTACCCTGGCCTCATGAAGGAAGAGAGTAAAGGGTGAAATAATGGGAGGAGGTGGTAACCGCATGGTTTAATGGGTGAAAACGTTTTTCACCATTATTTCCTCTTTTATTTGACCGCTTTATTCCTTTTCACGCTTTCTTAATGTGAGCGTAGTGTACGCCGCATCTTGTGGCCAAGCAAACCAAAACCCTAAAGAAGCATCCCCGGTTTGTGTCGATGTCTCGAGTGTTGGTTGCATCTTGAGTGCAAGTGGCGCTGCTAGGGCGCGTGTGGCATGTGCGGAATGCCTTGGTGGTAGGTTGCACGGTTTGCAAGTTAGGTTACCAGCGTGTGTGCTTGGCATGTGCCAATGGCATGTGCGGAATGCCTTGGTGGTAGGTTGCACGGTTTTGCAAGTTAGGCTACCAGCGTGTGTGTTTGGCATGTACGGAATGCCTTGGTGGTAGGTTGCACGGTTTGCAAGTTAGGCTACCAGCGTGTGTGTTTGGCATGTGCGGAATGCCTTGGTGGTAGGTTGCACGGTTTACAAGTTAGGCTACCAGCGTGTGTGTTTGGCATGTGCCAATGGCATGTGCGGAATGCCTTGGTGGTAGGTTGCACGGTTTGCAAGTTAGGCTACCCGGCGTGTGTGTTTGGCATGTGCCAATGGCATGTGCGGAATGCCTTGGTGGTAGGTTGCACGGTTTTCAAGTTAGGCTACCAGCGTGTGTGTTTGGCATGTGCCAATGGCATGTGCTTGCGGCACGTGCGGCCATGTTGACCTAGTTGCAAGTCTTGCAAACCTAGGGCGCTATGTTGGGCTTGGGCCAAGGTCATAACCGCTTAGAAATATGGCTTGCGGCACGTGTTGGCATGTGCCAATGGCACGTGCGCGTGGTTGACCTAGTTGCAAGTCTTGCAAACCTAGGGCGCTATGTTTGGCGTGGGCCAAAGGCATAGCGGCTTAGAAATATGGCTTGCGGCACGTGTTGGCATGTGCCAATGGCACGTGCGGCCAAGTTGACCTAGTTGCAAGTCTTGCAAACCTAGGGCGCTATGTTTGGCGTGGGCCAAAGGCATAACGGCTTAGAAATATGGCTTGCGGCACGTGTTGGCATGTGCCAATGGCACGTGCGGCCATGTTGACCTAGTTGCAAGTCTTGCAAACCTAGGGCGCTATGTTTGGCGTGGGCCCAAGGCATAGCGGCTTAGAAATATGGCTTGCGGCACGTGTTGGCATGTGCCAATGGCACGTGCGGCCATGTTGACCTAGTTGCAAGTCTTGCAAACCTAGGGCACTATGTTTGGCGTGGGCCAAAGGCATAGCGACTACGAAATATGGCTTGCGGCACGTGTTGGCATGTGCCAATGGCACGTGCGGCCATGTTGACCTAGTTGGAAGTCTTGCAAACCTAGGGCGCTATGTTTGGCGTGGGCCAAAGGCATAGCGACTGGAAATATGGCTTGCGGCACATGTTGGCATGTGCCAATGGCACGTGCGGCCATGTTGACCTAGTTGCAAGTCCTGCAAACCTAGGGCGCTATGTTTGGCGTGGGCCAAAGGCATAGCGACTCGGAAATATGGCTTGCGGCACGTGTTGGCATGTTCCAATGGCACATGCGGCCATGTTGACCTAGTTGCAAGTCTTGGAAACCTAGGGCGCTATGTTTGGCGTGGGCCAAAGGCATAGCGACTCGGAAATATGGCTTGCGGCACGTGTTGGCATGTGCCAATGGCACGTGCGTCCATGTTGACCTAGTTGCAAGTCTTGCAAACCTAGGGCGCTATGTTGGGCGTGGGCCAAAGGCATAGCGGCTTGGAAATATGGCTTGCGACACGTGTTGGCATGTGCCAATAGCGCGTGCGGCCATGTTGACCTAGTTGCAAGTCTTGCAAACCTAGGGCGCTATGTTTGGAGTGGGCCAAAGGATAGCGACTGAAAATATGGCTTGCGGCACGTGTTGGCATGTGCCAATGGCACGTGCGGCCATGTTGACCCTAGTTGCAAGTCTTGCAAACCTAGGGCGCTATGTTTGGCGTGGGCCAAAGGCATAGCGACTTCGGAAATATGGCTTGCGGCACGTGTTGGCATGTGCCAATGGCACGTGCGGCCATGTTGACCTAGTTGGAAGTCTTGCAAACCTAGGGCGCTATGTTGGGCGTGGGCCAAAGGCATAGCGGCTTGGAAATATGGCTTGCGACACGTGTTGGCATGTGCCAATGGCGCGTGCGGCCATGTTGACCTAGTTGCAAGTCTTGCAAACCTAGGGCGCTATGTTTGGCGTGGGCCAAAGGCATAGCGGCTCGGAAATATGGCGTTGTTGCCATGGTGCGCAGGGTGCGGCTTGGTTTGGCATGGTTGCCATGGTGCGCAGGGTGCGGCTTGGTTTGGCATGGTTGCCATGGTGCGCAGTATGCGGCTTGGTTTGGCATGGTTGCCATGGAGCGCAGAGTGCGGCTTGGTTTGGAATGGTTGCCATGGTGCGCAGAGTGCGGCTTGGTTTGGCATGGTTGCCATGGTGCGCAGGGTGCGGCTTGGTTTGGCATGGTTTCCATGGTGCGCAGAGTGCGGCTTGGTTTGGCATGGTTGCCATGGTGCGCAGTATGCGGCTTGGTTTTGGAATTAGCGTTCTGTGTTGAAAACCCTAATCTGGTATTTTGAAAAAATACCCCTATTAATTATTTACACCTGAGTTAAATGCTCTTAGTTAATGTGTTGCGGGTAACACTAGGTCATGGGGTTTTACGATTTTACCCCTTGTCTAAAATCCACCATCAACAACAGCACAAGAAATAGCTTCACCCCAAAATTCTTTTGGCAAATTCTTAGCTCTTCTCATAGTTCTAACCATTTCCATAATGGTTCTATTTTTTCTTTCAGCCACACCATTTTGTTGTGGTGTATACCTTGCTGTAACTTGGTGCTCAATTCCATTCTCCTCCATAAACTTATCAACGGCAATATACTCAGTTCCTCTATCTGTTCGTAGCACTTTAATTTGCTTTCCTACTTGTTTTTCAACATAAGCTTTGAACCTCTTGAATGTTTCAAACGAATCATTCTTTTGCTTCAACAAGTATACCCACCCTTTTCTACTGAAATCATCAATAAAAGTGATGAAGTACCTGTTACCACCTCGAGATATTTCTTCTATTGGTCCACACAAATCGGAATGAATTATTCCCAACGGCTCTTCAGATCTCAAAGATTTTCCAACAGGAAAAGGATCTCGATGTTGTTTTCCAAAAATACAATCTTCATACTTGTCTTTAGGAAGATTAATACTTGGCAAACCTGAAACCATCTCCTTCTTCTCAAGTAACTGCAAGCTTTCAAAATTCACATGTCTCATCCTTTTATGCCATAACCAAGTATCATCATTCAAAGTGGAGTTGTAGCACAATTCTTCATGATATCTAATATTTAGTGGAAATAATCGATTTTTAGTCATTTGTACCTTTGCAATGAGCCTCTTTCTTCTATCATGAATGGTACAAATACCTCCTTCAATGTGCATTGCATATCCTCTTTCAGAAAGTTGACCCATACTTAGTAGATTTTGATGCAATCCAGGTACAAAGAACACATCTGTTATGTAAGCTTTAGAACCATTCTTCAAGATGATAGCAATTCTCCCTTTTCCCATTACAGGAACTAAAGCATTATTTCAAAACTTTACATCAGTTCTGACTGACTCATCCAGTTCAACAAATAAATCTTTTACTCCACTCATGTGATTACTGCATCCAGTATCCAAGAACCACTTATGACGAGCTTGCTCTTCATCAGGATGACACGCCATTAACAGAACTTCAGATTCTTCTTGTTGTTTTTCAACCTGATTTACCTTGATATCATTACTGTTTTTCTTTGATGGATCACATTCAGTTGAGAAGTGACCATAATCTCCACAGTTCCAACAACGAGCCTTTGCTTTATCAAAGTTCTTCTTAAATTTACCTTTTCCTTGATATTGTGATGAATTAAATCTCCTTGATTCTCGATTTGAAGTATATTGTTGTCGACTGCTCCCGGTTTGTCGACTCAAGTGCTTCTTCAACAGGTTTGACAATAGACTTCTCTAGCATCCTTTGCTCATAAGCTTGCAGAGAACCTAAAACTTCATCAATGCTCATATCAGAGATGGTATTGCATTCTTCAATTGCAGTCACGTTCGATTCGAATTTTTCAGGTAAACTGCGTACTATCTTTTCTATAATAGAGCTATCTTCTACAGTATCTCCATTAGCCTTCATCTCATTGACAAGTTTCAACGTCTTTGAGAAAAAAATCTGTTATTAGCTCACGTCGAATCCATCCGCAAAAGTTCATACTTTCTTCTTAGGGTTTGCAGTCTTACGTTTTTTACCTTATCGGATCCTTTATAATAACTTGTTAACGAATCCCAAGCTCTTTTTACGTTTTTAATGTATACAACCCTATCCATGATAGAATCATGTATACCTTGGTGAAGAATATACGTTGCCTTTAAATTCTTCTTCCTGTTTTCAGTTAGAAGAGTCTCATTGCTTCGGTGAGAACGGCTCATTCGTTCGGGTTACCGCATAACTTTGTATTGACAATATCCCATACTTCTTGATACGTAAAGATATTTTCCATCTGTATTCTCCAATGCTCAAAATTCTTGCCATCAAATACTGGTACTTTGATTGAATTCATGCTGGTTGCCATCTTCTTAACAAAGAAAAACTCTCAACCCAGGATCTTCTAGCTCTTGATGCCAGATGTTAGACCTAACTTCTACTGCAATCAAAGAACAAACTGCACAACACAAGAATAGAATCGTTTCGAGAATTCTTATTAGAAAACTTACTATTGCTTACAATCCCTTTAGCTTAAAGCCTGTATTTATATTACTAAGACATAACCAATAAACTTCCTAACATAAGAAATTCTAAATAAAGAAACACTAAACAACGTCTTAACCAAGTAATCTTCTCAAACACGGAAACCCTTAGAATATTCTCGTACCTTCTAGAGTCTCGATTGAACTCACTTTCTAACAGTACCTAAGTCCAAATGTAGGGATCATAAGTCCAAATGTAGCATTTAACTGCCATCCTAAAATCAAAATGTTTCTCTTGAAAGGACAACATGATGGCCTTTTTATTTTGGAGCAAGGCAAAATGGCGATATCCAACTGTTGATGGTGGATTTTAGACAAGGGGTAAAATCGTAAAACCCCATGACCTAGTGTTACCCGCAACACATTAACTAAGAGCATTTAACTCAGATGTAAATAATTAATAGGGGTATTTTTTTTCAAAATACCAGATTAGGGTTTTCAAATACGTAACCCTAATTCCAAAACCAAGCCGCATCATCACGCACCATGGCAACCATGCCAAACCAAGCCGCATCTGCGCACCATGGCAACCATGCCAAACCAAGCCGCATCTCAAGCGCACCATGGCAACCATGCCAAACGGAAGCCGCATCTTTGCGCACCATGGCAACCATGCCAAACCAAGCCGCATATCGCGCACCATGGCAACCATGCCAAACCAAGCCGCATCTTTGCGCACCATGGAAACCATGCCAAACCAAGCCGCATCTCGCGCACCATGGCAACCATGCCAAACCAAGCCGCACTCTGCGCACCATGGCAACCATGCCAAACCAAGCCGCATCTTTGCGCACCATGGCAACCATGCCAAACCAAGCCGCACTCTGCGCACCATGGCAACCATGCCAAACCCGGTAGCACCACGCGCACCATGGCAACAACGCCATACTTCCAAGCCGCTATGCCTTTGGCCCACGCCAAACATAGCGCCCTAGGTTTGCAAGACTTGCAACTAGGTCAACATGGCCGCACGTGCCATTGGCACATGCCAACACGTGCCGCAAGCCGTATTTCTAAGTCGCTATGCTTTTGGCCCACGCTAAACATAGCGCCCTAGGTTTGCAAGACTTGCAACTAGGTCAACATGGCCGCACGTGCCATTGGCACATGCCAACACGTGCCGTAAGCCGTATTTCTAAGTCGCTATGCCTTTGGCCCACGCTAAACATAGTGCCCTAGGTTTGCAAGACTTGCAACTAGGTCAACATGGCCGCACGTGCCATTGGCACATGCCAACTCGTGCCGCAAGCCATATTTCCGAGCCGCTATGCCTTTGGCCCACGCCAAACATAGCGCCCTAAGTTTGCAAGACTTGCATCTAGGTCAACATGGCCGCACGTGCCATTGGCACATGCCAACTCGTGCCGCAAGCCATATTTCCGAGCCGCTATGCCTTTGGCCCACGCTAAACATAGCGCCCTAGGTTTGCAAGACTTGCAACTAGGTCAACATGGCCGCACGTGCCATTGGCACATGACAACTCGTGCCGCAAGCCATATTTCCAAGCCGCACCCTGCGCACCATGGCAACAACGCCAAATTCCAAGCCGCTATGCCTTGGGCCCACGCCCAACATAGCGCCCTAGGTTTACAAGACTTGCAACTAGGTCAACATGGCCGCACATGCCATTGGCACATGCCAACACGTGCCGCATGCCATATTTCTAAGCCGCTATGCCTTTGGCCCACGCCAAACATAGCGCCCTAGGCTCGCAAGACTTGCAACTAGGTCAACATGGCCGCACGTGCCATTGGCACATGCCAACACGTGTCGCAAACCATACTTCCAAGCCGCTGTGCCTTTGGCCCACGCCAAACATAGCGCCATAGGCTTGCAAAACATGCAACTAGGTCAACATGTCCGTACGCGCCAATGGCACATGCCAACATGCTCGCTAGCTAGTTTCCCTATCAAGGTCACGGCCCTAACGGCCATGCATGCCATTGGCACATGCCAACATGCCCGCTAGCTAGTTTCCCTAGCAAAATCACGGCCCTAACGGCCACGCATGCCATTGGCACATGCCAACATACTCGCTAGCTAATTTCCCTATCAAGGTCACGGCCCTAACGGCCATGCATGCCATTGGCACATGCCAACATGCTCGCTAGCTAGTTTCCCTAGCGAAATCACGGCCCTGACGGCCACGCATGCCATTGGCACACGCCAACATGCTCGCTAGCTAGTTTTCCCTATCAAGGTCACGGCCCTAATGGCCACGCATGCCATTGGCACATGCCAAACACACACGCTGGTAGCCCAACTTGCAAACCGTGCAAACTACCACCAAGGCATTCCGCACATGCCATTGTCACATGCCAAACACACGCTGGTAGCCCAACTTGCAAACCATGCAAACTACCACCAAGGCATTCCGTACATGCCATTGGCACATGCCAAACACACACGCTGGTAGCCCAACTTGCAAACCGTGCAAACTACCACCAAGGCATTCCACACATGCCATTGGCACATGCCAAACACACACGATGGTAACCTAACTTGCAAACCGTGCAACCTACCACCAAGGCATTCCGCACATGCCATTGGCACATGCCACACGCTCCACTAGTAGCGCCACTTGCACTCAAGATGCAACCAACACTCGAGATATCGACACAAACTGGGGATGCTTCTTTAGGGTTTTGGTTTGGCGGTCACAAAGATGCGTGCGTACACTACGCTCACATTAAGAAAGCGTGAAAAGGAATAAAGCGGTCAAATAAAAGAGGAAATAAAGGTGAAAAATGTTTTCACCCATTAAACCATGCGGTTACCACCTCCTCCCATTATTTCACCCTTTACTCTCTTCCTTCATGAGGCCCCGGTACGTTTCAATCTCGACTTGTATAAATAGGTCTTACCTATTTCCACCGACAACAAGTCTTGGTCGGGAGAAAAATATACTACACTTACACTCTCAGAAAGGCAACTTTGCAAGCTCTCTCAAAAGCTTCCATCTCTCTCAAGCTTCCTAAGCTTTCACTTTCTGATACAAGTCGAGATACTACTCTCCTCAACACCTTTCTTTGCTTCCCTCCCCAAATCAACCCTTCTCCTCCACTTTGTGACCGGAGCAAGTCTGGAACGGCCATTTCTTGGTTTATGCCGGACTTGTACAGATCGATCTCTCGAACCTATAAAGTGCTCACGTGCAGCACATTTGTTTAGGGTTTGAATCAGTTTCTCACTCACCCACCGAAATTACCGAAATCAGCGAAAACGATTTTCACCCATAAATAATTGGCGACCACAAATGGGAGGATTGATCTATCGGCTACAATATCGTAGTTGTCGATCTCGTTCTTCGACCCGATATCAAGATGGTAGGGAAGGCGACTCAATCCGACTCAACTACCGACGACCCGGTTACTAGTTGTAAAAACTACAAGAAAACTGGGACTTGCTTTGAAGATGATATTACTCAATCGCCGAAGATGCTACAGTGATTGGGGACTTGTTTGGCGATGTTACCAGCAAAGCCGCCAGCAAAAAACCGCCTTTTACATAGAGAGGAGCGTGTTCACAAAACCTATGAAGTGAGTAAATTCAGACTGGGCGAGATATACAATCTATTTTTAGGTTCTTAGTAAAACCGTCATACTACCGAGTCTTGTGCCTATTGCTAGCACACACTTTCATAAAAGCAATATTCCTTTCCCAAAACATAATCGAGTTATATTATCAAAACCATTCATCCCGGAAATCATCCAATACCCTAAAAGCTACCAAAATTGTCTATCAAAGATCAAGTTTTGAACCGGACATCCAATATGTCTTTCGAAAAAAAAAAAAAAAGAACTTAAATGAAAGTTTAACGAGAAACGTTCAAGGAAAATCGTCCAACAAGTCTTGCTCTTCTTGGAAAAGTCAACTTTGCGTCTTCGAGAGCCGCTCTTCATAGTCAACATCTTGGAAAGCTTTTCGAGTTCCATCTCCCGTCGGGCAATCTCCTCGGTGGAAAGGCTTTCGATTGTCGCATCTTTCAACTTTTGGATCTCAAAGAAGGCCTTCGATAAACCACGAAGTGTTGAACTCCTTTGCTAAGCACACGTCGCGATGGTGCTCCCGGTCGGCGATAACGTCTTGAAACGGTGTGACCAAATCACCCCACGCATATCCTCGATGGAAGATAAAGCCTCTTCCACACGCTTAACCAGCGCAAATCGACTAGCGACTTTCTTGGTTGTAGCCATATGTCCGTGCTTCTCCCGGATTCACGTGTACAACGCCTCATGCTTAGCCGCACGCTAAAGCCGCCAACCAAGACATGACTGGATAAGGAACCAAGTACGGGGATCAAAATGGCGCCTGCAAGTGGCCGCACGACTCGCAAAGGTCTTCTTCCATGTCTACGGCAACAACCATCCAGAGAATCATCCACCATTTGGACCACGTCTCTGCCCGGCAATTGGCTAACTCCCATCTCCAAGTCACCGGCGGTGGTCACCAAAGGCAAGTTTTCGTGTGACTCCACCCCAGAATCGTCCTCCGAACCGGATTCCTCCTGCAAACTTGAATTATACATTTTTCAAAAGAAGAAACAGAAGAAGAAGAAAGAAAAAAGCTCAAACTCACCGAACCACTTCCCAAACAGAGCCGGTACCACTCTGCTGCCGGAGGAATCACTCTCACTTGTTGAACCCTCTTCTCTCTCCGACTCATCATCGCTATGAGAAGGCTCAATACTACTGGAGTTCTTTGAAAAAATTGCCATCTCCTGGCAACGTGCAAGAGCAGCGAAAGCATTAACACTACCGAAGCCCTGAAGGAAACAAGACACATATTCTCAGCCGAAATTCGCGTGTTTTGAGACAAACCAATGAATAGGCGACGCATACCTGGTTATTGGAAGAACTGAAAGACACAAGACCCGTGGAGGATCTTGTGAAACCGTCCGAACCCGCCAGCCACGGTTCTTCGTTCTCCCGTTTCCTTGGCCTAGGGGCTTCCAATTGCTAGGCAACTTTCGCTTGGGATCTCTCAACATTGGATACTCCTTGAAACTGGCGGGGAAGGTTTGCAACGAACGTTCTCCACCACGTTATTCACAAAATCTCGGATCATAGTAAACTCGTCGCACCAAAACTCTTTATAGCCGAAGGTCGTCGAAGTTACTCTTCCCATTTGAAAGAAGGAAAGACGGATACCCGGTTTAAGGACACAAGCGTCAAGGGCGACACGCAATGAATCCTTAGGGGTCACTGGGCCGTAAACAAGAGGCACCCCTTGATCGAAACCCATGTGACGAGCAAGACACGGTCAATATTGTAGCGAGATATCCGGAAAGACCCCACGAAGAAAGACGGCATATAACCGGAAAGCGGCTTTGGATGAACAGGTTTTCACCAACGCTCAAATCGTCATCAGAAGACAAAGACATGAGCGGAGCAGAAACAAAAGTGTCAATTTGAGTCACTGACTTATGGACCGGACCCCATGGACGGAAATTGATTTCATGCAACTTATCAAGAAAACTAGCCAAGCTCACGCCAACCCTTGGACGCCTGTTCACCCATCGAAGAATTCGGGAGCCACCCCAACTCACGGGAAGCGAAGGCAACGGTTTCGGAGCATACTTCTCAAAGTGCTCCCATAGCCAGACTTGCAGAAAAGCAACGTGCACATATGAATCCACTTTCATGAAACCGTTCGAAACTCGCATGTTCCCAACTAGGTGATCCAGATGCACATACAGGGAACCAAGGAACAGCTTACCAATGGGAAGAACTTCACCCTTTGCCAACTTCACAGCAATCGCCAACAACTCTGGTCTTATTCCCTTCTTGCCAGAACCGTCATCAAAAATGTCTCTAGACAACTAGAGAGCCAAAAATGCTGCGACATGAAGATCACCGCTTTCTTTCGTGCTCCAACTCGTCCTGGAAACCATTGAGATATCCACCAACCGTAAGGGCACCTTTCATCCTCTTTCCGGGCAGGGTCCTTCGACTTCGCAATGGAGTCTTTCCGAGCGAAATCCCCCAACTTAGCGGCCAGGTCATCCCGCATCTTCACCTCGCTTTCAGATAATTGTATTCTAAGATTCCCAGTTACTGGAAGATTCAGCAAGAGAGCCACACTCTCCAAGGAGAAAGTTATCTCACCCCATCTACATATGATTGTATGGGTGTCCAAACACCATCTCGGAGATGAAAGCAACCAAGCACAGGATGTCCTTCCTAATGCTGGAGATTTACCGAGGTCTTGACACATCAATGACTCCGCGCTCGAGTCAAGTTGGTATTTATATGCTCCTTGCTCACCATGAACTCAACACATCTGTCAAAAGAACGCAATGGACTTTGACACATCCTGAAGTCAATGATGGAAGAGGAATATACCCCTTTATGAAGACAGAACCGAATGGTGCTCTCTGGGCGAACCAAACGTGTCTTCTTCTGTCATCCTCACCACCGGTTAGCAAAATTGGCACGAAACCTGGGTGACTCTTCCGAGTAGGGGCGAGGGCTCTAGTGAAGAATTCATCATCTATGTTCGGCTTGGAATTATGAGCATCCTTCGACGAAGTGAAATTTGTTTCGAGTAACATCTTATCGAATTCCTTCACAACAATTTGGTAATAAGATATCTGCACAAAACAAACGGAGAAAGGCGAAGTTATTTCTCTGACACATGATCGTACCCAACAAAAAAAAAAAAGAGGAAGAGGAAGGAGGACGTATTTTATTCGAGTTCAAGACTATATACGCAGTATTTTCTTCGGGTTCGAGACTATATACGCGGCATTCTATACGGGTACAAGTGTGTCTACAAAGATCCTTCTTCGGTTTCAAAAATATATATGGAGCATTTTTCTATTGGTTCAAAAAACTGCACGCATGGTACTTCTTTCAAGAGGCAAAAATCATATATACAATATTTCTGCGGGTTAGAAGTCATATGAAGCATATACACAAAGTATTCTTCTTCGGGATTCATACAGGATTCTCTACGGGATCGAAATACACATGCAGTGTTTCGTACGGGCTCAAATACGCCTACAATATCGTTCTTCGGGTTCAGAATTATATACATAGCATCCTCTACGGGTTCAAAATACACACGCAATATTTTCTTCAGGGTTCAAATATTTCTTTCAGGACCAAAAATTCATATATGCAATATTTCCCACGGGTTCAAACAATATATGCAATATCCCTTGTTTGCATACGTACTATATTTTCTACAAGAGGCACGCCAAGGAATCATATGCAAGGATTGTGGAAGCGCCTACTTTTAAGGTGTATACCTATATAAAAAAAAAGAGAAAGAAGAGTACTCGAAGACATACCTGGAAGCTGGTTTCTCTTTACCGCTAGTATGAAAAGAGGAAAGAATAAAGCGCAGTATGGGGAGAAAGGGGCTTTATATAGGCGTGAAATACTTTGAAATAGGGATGGATTCCCCTTTCACCAAAATCACGGGTGTAAGAAGCGGGCCCACAAAGGGCGCGACTTCCCAATGCCGCCCAAGTCACGCCTGCAAGCACCGCCCAAGTCACGCCTGCAAGCATGGTTTCCAAGATTAGACCGACCTCCCAATGGTCGCCCAAGTCACGCCTGCAAGCATGGTTTCCAAGATTAGACCGGCCCCACCAATTGCGCCAACTTCCCAACGTCGCCCAAGCTGCACCGGGCCCACCAATTGTGCAAGCCTCCCGATTTGTGCAAAACTACCAGAGGCAAAGATTCGAAATCCTATTTATAAAAGGTCAGACAAGCCTCCTTCAATTTTCTTTACGGTTTGTTGTTAATAGTTTGTCACCATCTTATGCTTACTTATGAAAGCCCCCGTTCCGAGCTAGCGGTGGGACTTAATGTTGATGGTGGATTTTAGACAAGGGTAAAATCGTAAAACCCATGACCTAGTGTTACCCGCAACACATTAACTAAGAGCATTTAACTCAGGTGTAAATAATTAATAGGGGTATTTTTTTTCAAAATACCAGATTAGGGTTTTCAACACAGAACCCTAATTCCAAAACCAAGCCGCATATTGCGCACCATGGCAACCATGCCAAACCAAGCCGCATACTGCGCACCATGGCAACCATGCCAAACCAAGCCGCATACTGCGCACCATGGCAACCATGCCAAACCAAGCCGCATCTTTGCGCACCATGGCAACCATACCAAACCAAGCCGCATACTGCGCACCATGGAAACCATGCCAAACCAAGCCGCATACTGCGCACCATGGCAACCATGCCAAACCAAGCCGCACTCTGCGCACCATGGCAACCATGCCAAACCAAGCCGCATACTACGCACCATGGCAACCATGCCAAACCAAGCCGCACTCTGCGCACCATGGCAACCATGCCAAACCCAGCCGCACCCTGCGCACCATGGCAACAACGCCATACTTCCAAGCCGCTATGCCTTTGGCCCACGCCAAACATAGCGCCCTAGGTTTGCAAGACTTGCAACTAGGTCAACATGGCCGCACATGCCATTGGCACATGCCAACACGTGCCGCAAGCCGTATTTCTAAGTCGCTATACTTTTGGCCCACGCTAAACATAGCGCCCTAGGTTTGCAAGACTTCCAACTAGGTCAACATGGCCGCACGTGCCATTGGCACATGCCAACACGTGCCGCAATACGTATTTCTAAGTCGCTATGCCTTTGGCCCACGCTAAACATACCGCCCTAGGTTTGCAAGACTTGCAACTAGGTCAACATGGCCGCACGTGCCATTGGCACATGCCAACTCGTGCCGCAAGCCATATTTCCGAGCCGCTATGCCTTTGGCCCACGCCAAAAATAGCGCCCTAAGTTTGCAAGACTTGCAACTAGGTCAACATGGCCGCACGTGCCATTGGCACATGCCAACTCGTGCCGCAAGCCATATTTCCGAGCCGCTATGCCTTTGGCCCACGCTAAACATAGCGCCCTTGGTTTGCAAGACTTGCAACTAGCTCAACATGGCCGCACGTGCCATTGGCACATGCCAAATCGTGCCGCAAGCCATATTTCCAAGCCGTACCCTGCGCACCATGGCAACAACGCCAAATTCCAAGCCGCTATGCCTTGGGCCCACGCCCAACATAGCGCCCTAGGTTTGCAAGACTTGTAACTAGGTCAACATGGCCGCACGTGCCATTGGCACATGCCAACACGTGCTACAAGCCATATTTCTAAGCCGCTATGCCTTTGGCCCACGCCAAACATAGCGCCCTAGGCTCGCAAGACTTGCAACTAGGTCAACATGGCCGCACGTGCCATTGGCACATGCCAACACGTGTCGCAAACCATACTTCCAAGCCGCTGTGCCTTTGGCCCACGCTAAACATAGCGCCCTAGGCTTGCAAAACATGCAACTAGGTCAACATGGCCGTACGCGCCAATGGCACATGCTAACATGCTCGCTAGCTAGTTTCCCTATCAAGGTCACGGCCCTAACGGCCATGCATGCCATTGGCACATGCCAACATGCCCGCTAGCTAGTTTCCCTAGCAAAATCACGGCCCTAACGGCCACGCATGCCATTGGCACATGCCAACATGCTCGCTAGCTAGTTTCCCTATCAAGGTCACGGCCCTAACGGCCATGCATGCCATTGGCACATGCCAACATGCTCGCTAGCTAGTTTCCCTAGCGAAATCACGGCCCCGACGGCCACGCATGCCATTGGCACACGCCAACATGCTCGCTAGCTAGTTTCCCTATCAAGGTCACGGCCCTAATGGCCACGCATGCCATTGGCACATGCCAAACACACACGCTGGTAGCCCAACTTGCAAACCGTGCAAACTACCACCAACGCATTCCGCACATGCCAAACACACACGCTGGTAGCCCAACTTGCAAACCGTGCAAACTACCACCAAGGAATTCCGCACATGCCAAACACACACGCTGGTAGCCCAACTTGCAAACCGTGCAAACTACCACCAAGGCATTCCGCACATGCCATTGGCACATGCCAAACACACACGCTGGTAACCTAACTTGCAAACCGTGCAACCTACCACCAAGGAATTCCGTACATGCCATTGGCACATGCCACACGCGCCACTAGTAGCGCCACTTGCACTCAAGATGCAACCAACACTCGAGACATCGACACAACCGGGGGATGCTTCTTTAGGGTTTTGGTTTGGCGGTCACAAAGATGCAACAGTACACTACGCTCACATTAAGAAAGCGTGAAAAAGGAATAAAGCGGTCAAATAAAAGAGGAAATAAAGGTGAAAAACGTTTTCACCCATTAAACCATGCGATTACCACCTCCTCCCATTATTTCACCCTTTACTCTCTTCCTTCATGAGGCCGTGGTACGTTTCAATCTCGACTTGTATAAATAGGTCTTACCTATTTCCACCGGACAACAAGTCTCAAATCAGGGAGAAATATACTACACTTACACTCTCGAAAGGCAACTTTGCAAGCTCTCTCAAAAGCTTCCATCTCTCGCAAGCTTCCTAAGCTTTCACTTTCGATACAAGTCGAGATACTACTCTCTCAACACCTTTCTTTGCTTCCCTCCCCAAATCAACCCTTGTCCT